>JAWWES010000011.1:13022274-13222397 GCA_035583135.1 Lophotriccus pileatus
CTGCGCAGGCTCGAAGGCCTTGTCTGCATATGCGGGTAAGGACCTTCCCCGGCTCTTCGTTCGCGAAGACGGGCCATTATTATTTATAAAACTTTTAGTTAGAAACACCAATCGAAAGAGGAATTCAAAATCCCTGAGAACTCTGAATAGACAAAATTTGAGAGCTTACTATGCATATATGTGCTGGGCCTGGCAATGTAATTGTTTCCATTTTATCATACCCAGTTTTGCATTCAGCAATAGGAAATTATTCTGATTTTCACCAGTAGAATTCCATTGCTACTTTCAAGCTGCAAGGAAAGCAAATGAGATCAGCCTTCATCCCCCTGGGTTTATTCTGTTAAATATTTACTGGAGATTGAATTCTACCAAAATGCCACTAGGATTTTACTCTAAATAAAAATTATATCATTGGACTTGTGGCCTCTATTGCCATGATCTGTGACCTGTCAATCCCAGATGCTCATTCCCATGCAGTGGCTACAGTTTGCATGGTTGAGCTGGTTTAATCCAAAACTAGGATGTCTCCACCAGTGAGTGATTGGCCTAGAGGCATGAAGTGACAGGACAGTACTTCAAATTTAATTTACTTAAGTGATGTTGCTGGTCTTTCTAGAGTGGTCACCTCTGTGGGACATTGGTTTTGTAAGCTAAATGCACATTTCTCAGTGTATAATAATCACTATCCCCTTAAGCCCCATAGGGTGACATAAATCTGCTTTAAAAAAATTCTGTAGTGACATGTCCATGCATATGATAATTTAAATTCCTATGGTAAAAACACCATCAATTCTCCAAGTTTCTATTCTTGAGAAAAACCCCAATATATCAAATCCGTAGTGAAAAAGGCTGCATTGTAGTTGTGCTTCATGAACTTTGCAAAAGTTTGGCAAATAAAAATATTCTCTTTTAAATTTCTGATTTACCATCAAAGTGGATAAAAAGTGAAAGTGAAATACAATCTTGTGATCCAGATGTTGAGGTGAATAATGATACAGCACATAGAGAATAGGTTTAAAGCATCAGACTGAAAATGTATTAACCTGATTTTGTGATTCTATGCCCCAATTAAACAGGCCTAGGGTTCCAGCTGCAGAAGACAAGGCCTCCTGTCAATAACAAGAGATGGTTTTCTTTTTACCTGAGCTCTTCAATTCACCTGGGGGATTCATCTCACTACTCAACAGGAATAAGAATAGAAACAAAGGATTCCTGTCTCTTCAGCAGGCTTTAAAGTTTCCTCCTTCAGGAAGGATGATGGTCAGCTATCACTGGGGCTTCAAACTTGAGTTCACCTGGAGATGTACTCCAGGGATTTGCTTGGAAACTAAAAGCATGATGAGGGCACACTGTCCCATGCTCCCTAAGGAAAGAAGGAGGAACAAGTGTGGTCAGTGAGATTGGTTGCTTCCTACTTTCATGATGGTGAGTTCAAGGTCTAGTGAGAATGGAGTAGGTGAGATCCAGTTTTCACTGCAAGGATGGCCTCCATCTGTCTCTCCCTCCCTCCATCCCTCCTGGTCATTACAGGCTGCTTGGAACATATATTTTGCTGCTCTGTTGAAGCACTATTCCCAAGGAGAGGAAGGATTCTGATACACTGCTATTTGGGCATACCTTTCTCCTCTATAAGATGAATATATAGCCCAGTTGTACAAATATCTGTGTGTAAATATATATTTTCTTCTTTGGATAGTTGATAGCCATGTAAATTGTGTGCTGTATGTGTTTTTTCAGGTACCAAAAATATGCAGTTTTACAAGTTTGAGATTATCTGTGTTTTCTGTTGCATTCGAGGTGCTACATAAATATTATTCTTCTATAAAAATGCTTCTACCTTGAATTATGCTTGGCACCAATTTACATTGTAATATTACTGACACTGCCATTTAATTTGCCTAGTTGCCTATGGTCTAAGTGTAGGTAATTTACAAACCTTTAACAATGTTCAGCTTTCCTAAATGGTAGGGAGAACTGCAATTACACTTAAAAAGCACTGGTGCACTATGTGTCAGCAAAAAAAGACCTACAAAAGACATAATTACAATGTAATTGCCCACAAGTTCATGAAGTAAACATACATTATTAGAAGGCACTCATCTATTCAATTTAAGTGACATTACAGATAACATATTGCATAAATAGGAAGCCATTTTGTGACTAGTTAGTATAATAATAGGAGTTGAAATTAAAATGTGGTATATGTATTCCTAAGAGCACTTCAAGCTTAGCATCTGCTCTATAGTGCCTTGCATTATGCTCCATTTCCAGTTTTGAACATTTGGATATTCTATAAGGATATACACCAAAATAAATAATGACACAATTCGGTGCCTCCTTAAAACAAAAGTTTCGAACAGGAGTTTAGGCTGTCTAAGGCCATTCTAATCCAAGAGAAATGTCAGAAGCAGGAGATGGCCAGAGGTAGAGGGAAAATTTTCAGGAGTTGTTTTTGATGAACAAAATTGTTCAAAACTATGCAAAATTTAAGCTCTATTTCATGTTTGTCATTTGAACACCACTGTAGCCAAAGCAACACTAGTGCAGACCACAGCCATTCCAGATGTGCATCCAAAGGTCACCACCCAAGATGCAGTACCAGCATCCTCTTGCCTCTGCTTGGTGAGACCTGGATGTAAGGGAGTATGGTTCCCCCACATCGTGCCAGGCAGAGGATCTAAGGTGTCTGCAAACTTTCATCCTAAAATGCACATTTTGGAGAATTTGTCTTTCTATCTTTTTAATAAATAGCAGTTGAATATGTATGTAGATTGGATTTGGTTACTGGACGATGATGGTCCTTTGGGATCACATCCCCTTCTGAACTGTCGCCTTGTTTCTGACAATTTCTAGCAGAATAGGCTTTGCAAGGATTTAGGGCAAATATCCAGCTTACTCTCACAGAATCTCTGGAGCACCCATTCCTCGTGTGATGACACCATATCCTCCCTAATAATGTTGTTGGTTTTCCTGCTTGCTAACGAAGTAGTGTGTATCCCAAGTTCCTGGTCTCTGGAGAGGGATCAGGGTCCATCTCAGCAAAGCAGTAGAGCCAGAATTTCAAGTTTGGGGCCTGTATAGTTACCAAATGCAAAGATCTCCCTTAGGTTATGCATGTGCTGTTACACAACTAATTAGGGAAAAAAAAAAACCCAAACATTTTATTTAAAAAAATATATTTATTAATAAGCTCCTATGTTCTGTACTCTCCCAGTGAAAAACACAGTTCAGTTTGAAAGTCAGGCAAGTATCTTAAGGCTGCTGGAGCAGATATTTAATGTTTTGCTTTTCTTGCAGGACCTTACAAGCAATCTGGCACAGTGTACACGCAGAGTAGATTGTTTACTTTTAATTTGCTCATGACAGCTTTCTTTGCCAACTTTTACAAACAAAATGAAATCATAGTTTTTTACTTGGGATTCCACACTGTTGACACACTCAGATTTTCTTTTTTCTCTTACCCCTTTCATCAGATAAATATAATCGTGGATTACAAACTTGTTAAGCATTTCCTTTTGCAAAACATTGTCTGATACTTGATATTGTACCAGGACTCAACCTAAATTGGTTTAATTCCTTGTACCTGCTGTGTAGTTAGATGAGATCAACTAGACAGACCTTTCCCATTGGTTAAAGGTCAAAAATAGCCTAAAGACATGTTGTTTACAGCACATCATATTGAGAAATATACTTTTCATAGAAAGTATAGCCATATTTTCATTAGCAGTGATAAAATAGCTTAAACAGCTCTGCAGACATAATTACAGGGGATTATTTTTAATCACAAATCTATTTTTAAGAAAATGTAGAAGAATAAAATTCACCAGAGAATATTTTCATTATTATTTTCCTATAATTATTACAGATTATGTAAAATGTTGTTCTATCTCCAAATGTTTGAATACATTTGAGAAAACCCAGACACTTTAGAGTAAGAGTCATATTCTGATGACATTTGTATAAGTAACTTTACTAATGTATGCCCTATGCAAAATTATAAAGGAGTCCCTTGGTGGCTGAAGTTATAACTGATATTGTTGAGTTTTCTCATTTTAATTATTCTTAGATGACAAGGTGAAAACTAACTAGCTTATTTGAACTTTTCAAATTATGTCATCTTTGCAAAAAAGAATTAAATTATTAACAATTTTTAATGCTTTGTAAGGTTAGTTTTTAAGTGTTTTGTAATCTTTTTTAAACAACTGAATGAAAAACAAATTAAGTGCATCTTTGCAAAAGGTGTGAGGTATGACTTTTTAAAAACCTCAAGTTAAAAAAAAAGAGAGCAAAATTAAGATATGTAGAGGCTGGGTTGTTGGGGTTTTGTTAGATGATGGCTTGAATTTTACTCTGAACTATAGTAGTTGAGATTCAGTGGTCATCAAAATATCTATACAATCATACTAATATTACTTTTTACTTCTTTTTCAGGGCAAGTTATCAAAATTCTTTGCTAATTAATATAAACTTACCAAGAATGAACAGCAAACACTTTAGCAGTCGCTTTTGTATTTAATATACATAGTTTCCTAGAAAAAGATTTCTATGATATTTTCTACTAAAGAGACACTGTACAGTCTTTACACCTTTCTTTTATACTGGACCTCAAAATCTCAGTATTTTACTTGGAAATAGTTTATAAGGATCTACCAAAAACAACTGAGGGTTTTCTTGAAGCGTTTTGGCTGGAAAATCACATTTCATTAAGCTGAAATGTTTACTAAATTTGTTGAACGTTTCAAAACAAGTCAGTAATATTTTTTATTTCAGAGTTCATGTTTGTTGGTAATTAACTACTTTGTTAAAGTGGCCTTTCCTTCTGATGGGAGAACCAGAAAAGACTCGAGACTTGGATGTAACCATTATTTCTTCAAAATTGAGGGTTGCATAAACCCAGATTTTTAAAGAGTGTTCTTATATTACTTCGAATTTATAGAAACAATGGAAGCTGTTCCCATGCTGTGACTGAAGAGACCAGGATTTAAAAGCCTGCGTTCCTCCTGTAGTTGGGGTACACACGAGCATCTCCAGGAAAGGATTCATCGAAGTTAAATAATTAGAGGATTCCTTTACAGGGAAAAGGGCTGCAAGAATGGACCATGTCAAACAGTGTATTACTATTAGAGTGATATTGTATAAAATATGAAAAATATGAAGTTTTTGTGGTATTAGTTATATGGTAGATGGCAAGCCAATCATGAGTTTGTCAGATAAAAAAAAAAAACACCAAACCTTTAAAGTCCAAATGCAACATCTGAAGTAAAAATGGACATGAATTCTCCAAAAATAGAGACATTGTTCTGTGGTGCTGACATCCTCCCAACAGTCATATCTGTTCACACAAGTCATGTCTGAGAAAAGGGGATAACATTTTCAGTTTTATATGGCTTGACATTGTCAGAAGACTAGACAGGGAAGATCTGGTAATTCTGCAATTTACAATATTGGATAATAAAAGCACTGAGGACGAGGAAGAAAACCACAAAATCATGATGAAGAATGATTTTCAGACATTTGTGATGGCAATTTGCCTTGTTTCCCAGAGTTTTCATAAAAGATGTGTGCTCCAGCCTTGTAAAGCCTGATTTTATTACAGAGGAGTACTCTCAAGTCCAGTGATGTCCAAACAGCTATTTGACAAGGCACCTCTTGATGCTGACTTCTGAGGTGCTTTGGCAAATCATGATTTGCCGGTGTTTTGATGCACTTGTTTTTACTGGAAACTACATTTGTCCTGAGATGTGGAACCAAAGTGAATGGTAGTAAGTGCATATGATATCTTAAATTCATGACTGTTTCGTTGTTATTGGGTTTCCTTTCTTGATAATTGTTTACCAAATTATTTGGTGCATGTTTTAAAAGAGCGCTTAAATGAAATGCCTGGATCTTAAACATTCAGCAGGTGGAGACTATGTCCAGAGTCCATGTTTGTATTTTATATGACAAGAGCACTAACTTGGTAATTAAGTAAATATTGTAATAAGTATGGCTCTGACATCCACTTGAAGGTTATAACTCCCCAGGGAACAGATGCTTAATTTGCGGCCGTGATAATAACAACCTAATGAACCTCCCATCTTACTGGATACCTTAATAAACTTCAAAGAAAACAAAACAAGAATCTATGAGTAAAAGTACATCCTTAGCTTTTCATTAAGCAAAATGAGCATGAGTCAAGGCCCAGCATGGCTTCCAAAGTTAAAGCTACCAGCTACAAAGCAAATGTATGCAGAGAAATGTACAACAAAAGACATAGCTTTTAAACCTCCAGTTGAGTTTCCATAAATGTTGCTTACAAAAGCTACCATTCTCTATGTTAACAAAAAGTTGTGGATATGTTCTTCACTAAATCCTCTTTTCTCATATAATCCACCTTGTGCACTTTATCTCAAGTGTGTTTTATCTGATCTAATCCTGGGCTCATTCATTCTCAGATAGAAGCAACAGGATTATTTCACACTTAAACTAGGCCCAATCTTTCTGTGGGTCCATAAGAGGACACCTGGGTAATGAGAAATTATCTGTGGAACAAAAGATTAAGCAGGTGCTAGGAAAAAATATGTTCTTTCAAATACAGCAATTTTAAGGGAAAAGATAAAACATTTTTACTCAGAAAAAGTGTTCATAGGAGGCACTACATTTTTTAAAGGAGTGAGATTACAGCATTAGTACCAATGTTACTTGACACAAGTTTTGTTGGAAAAAAAAGCAAATTCTGTTTTAGTCACCCTAAAATGAGATTGGTTTCCTTGGACTTAATCTCGATTTTCATGGTGTAAGTTGTGCAGCATACAGGATATATCAGAACATTAGTTTTAACCGGGTCAAGGATGTCAGTCATATCGAGTTGCAGCTTCTTACTTGTTCTACCAGACCTTATTTTAGCATACTTTCAATTAGGAGGAGGGGGAGGAGGAAGGCTCCATGGCTCAGTAAATTAACTTCAGATTTTTTTTCCTTTGCACTAGTGGGCAAGACAACTCAGACAGAAAAATAAAACCTTTTGCTCGCCCCCAGATACGGGGACATGGATTAGTATGAACCAAGTCCAGTCTATTTCATCCATATCTATACCTATATCTGTATATCAATATCTGTACTTGCCCTTTAGCTTTTAGAAACCACAGGATCATCTCAGATATTGTCTTCTATCTGTTTTCAGTGTATATCAGACCCTTGATGCAAAGGTGTGAAAACAAAGCAACAATTTAATGTTTTAAAACAGTGGACCAGTTCCACAGGAGTCATAAATGGATATAGTATGTAATCATTTCCCAATCATTCCCTTGTTTCCTGTTGTCAACAGCCTCCTCACGAACCAGTGTACATAACAGCAGAGAATTTGTCCCTTAATTCCATAGGCCCCCTGGACTGATGACTTGACTTTCTGAGTGGTGGTTCCTTTGAGTTTTCTTCTCTCCAAAGAAATACAACACAAGTACAATATGTAAATAGTTTCACAGGATTCAAATGAATACATTACTGAATTATTACACTAGAGATTGAAAACAGACACACATTAGGAAGAAAAAAAAATAATAATAATAATAAAAAGAATAAAAAAAGTAGGAATCCTCAAGCCTCAGAATACCAACTAATCTTCTGATCAGCTGGCTAATAGGGAAAAAATGTCCAGTAGGTTCTCACAGCTGGATAGTGGAAGTTTATTTTTTTTCTTTTGTAAGGGTACTACATGATGCTGGTCACAGAATGAAAGTTTAAATGGTCAACAGACACAAGAATTTTATGGTCTGTGTCTTGGTCACATGTAAATATGCATCTGGAGGTTACACTGGGCTTGCAGTCTCGGCAGGGAGGGTCCTAGTGCTGTGAGTTTTCAGTTTCCCTGATGTATGCAGGGCAGTGAGAGTGCTCAGCACTTTACAAAAGTATAGATCTATGTCTTGGTAGTAGAAAGCAAGACCAGCAGGTCCAGAATGCTGTTTTCTTAAAGCACTTCAAAAAAGAAGTCCAGCTTTAGCATTTTAAGTTCTTCCTAAACTCACAATTAATAGTCTTTTCAGAAATAACTGAACATGGAACAGCAATTCTCTGTCACATGCAGGAATTCCTCTAATCAAGGGCACATGCAGACTGATTTAATTAGTTATCCTACTGAAAAGTCATTCACTACCTGCAGTTCAGGGTTATTTAACCCAAGGTGTGTTATCCAGGACATGTGTAGAAAAAATATCATAACCATTTTTTTACTTGTCATCTAACAGCAGTTAACAGAAATGCAAACAAAGTCAGGCCCATTGACTAGGTAACATGAAATTTAATTTAATATCTACAATTTCATATTAATTTCAAAATTTATAAAAGTATAATGTTAGTAAGACCCATTAATTATTAGTAGCCTCTAAAGATCTCATAGCTTTTAAAAATATATTTTAAAGCAAATTTTTGCTTTTACCAATCTCTTAGTAATACATATTAGTCAACATAAATGATGTTTGTTGACTTTATGTAGGTGGGTATTTCCATTTCTTTGTTATAAAATGACACTTTGAACATAGCTATGCTCTTGACTAACCCTTAATTTATGTATACAAGATATGTGACTGTAGGCATGAAAATAAACACTGTATCCCTGTCCAGGGGGTTGGAACTAGTTGATCTTTAAGGTCCCTCCCAATGTAAACCATTCTATGATTCTATGACATGACATTCAAGGAAAACAATTAGCTTTCTTGGCTTCTTTCATAAAGTTCCAAAACCACAATTATAAAGAAGAGACGCACATAAAACGTTTAATTGAAAAAATATCATCCGTAAGTAATCAAGACTCAATGTAAAAAAAAATTTATTTGCTAAGGATAGTAATTTGTGTATCAGTTGCTTTTCTCTTTTATCTGAATAATTCAATAAAAGAGTGGCTATTTCTCTTGGAAGAATGCAACTATTTTAAAGTTGATGAACCTTTACAGTCTGGTTGAAGATGAAATCTTTTGAAACTGTTTTGGAGCCATCATGTCTAAATACTAAACTGGGACTGTCAGTTTTTAACTAATATTTGATTAGTTAATGCATGTTGGAGCAAGTTATTACAGTTTGGATGTGAAGTTTAAGAACTAAAAAAATGGCTTGCAAAGTGGTGCAGGAATAAGTAAGACAGAGATAGTCATATCTGTATATATATTAAAATGTATGTCTACGTATATGCAATTATATGCTATAATCTATTTATCTCTATATTAAACTGTTTGTTCTTCTGACCAGTAGATAATGGTAATTGTCTGTGCGTAGATACATGTATGAGAAAGGGAGAACAGATGTCCATGATTATGTAAGTTATGGTAATTAATAAGATATAAATGAAACAAGTTTGTTTTTGTTGATGTGTCACTTGCACACTGCTTCTCTTGAGCATTGGGTTACATCCTGTACACCATCGCCTTATTGTCTACTGTCATAAAAATTCCAGTTCTCTTTCTGAGCAGTCACAGAATGGGACTCGCCAGCTGTCATGGAAAATGTATTCAGTTTCATTTCCACTTAATTTATCTAATCTTAATTCTATTATTATTTTATTACAATTATTTAAGTGCTTGGGGCAACAATCTAAAGTAAAAACAATAAACAGTAGGAGTTCCAGATAATTTGTAAGTGATCTGAAAGGTCTAATGGAAACAACACCATTATGACAGTTTTATTTTTTGAAAGGTTAATATTATAGAACCTTCATCATTGCTGCTGTAGTTAACAGTCTGTCAACACTGACATGTTAAATTTCTGCTTCCCAAGATTAAAGGCTAAACTCTAAAAACTCACTCTGGACAGGGAAAAAAAGAAGTTGTGAAATAGTGTTTAAATGATCAAAACCTTGGAACTACAGAAGATGATTCCAAGCCCATGATTAAGTCCATTTCTGATCTTCTCAACCCTTGGATGTGAAGGCACCTGCTGCCTTCCATGGCTGTACTGAAATTTGAACACACGCTCAAAGATCCACATTCCAGTGTCTGTTTCATCAAGTTGAGATCAAGTTGTGTTTTGCCATCCTGGGCTCAGCTGATCATCTCTTCTCATTCTCTTCAGCAAAAGCTGTGAGTAGCTGCATTCAAAGCAGTGCGTCTTACATTTGAAACATGGGTTTGTTGGGTTTTGTGCTTAATCATAACCATTGGCTTCTGTTTGATCTCTGAACCTAGTCACAGTTGCTCTCACAGATGTGACTGTCATCCCGTCTGCTGAGTCTGTGTAAGCACAGAACCCTTGTTGCCACTCATTATACTTTTTCATCACCTTTGTTGCCTTGCCTAGATCTCCTGTGACATGGCTGGTTTAGGATGCCTCACAGAGAAATTTAGGCTGTCTTTTTTTTCTTCTTCTTTCTACAATGAACTATTTATTTCTGATGTCCCAATCTTGTTTTAAGATCTTTTTTTCTCTTTTTCTGTCTTTTTTTACTCAGCCTTTAGAGAGCATGATGCGTTTCACTGTGTCTATGCAGTAAAAGCATATAATAAAAATATATAAAGGAGATAATAAATAAACTCATTCAAAATTAAGAAATTATTAATGCACAGTTTTAACCCTCTTCTAGAAATTTCTGTTAGTAAGTATAAAACTAGTAAATTCAAGTATTCTAGTGGTCACATAATCACATGGTGGTTTAATTTAATCCACTGTGTAACAAGACATTTGATTTGACTAAGAAAATGTGGTAAGATATCCTGGGCTTGATCTAGTCATCACTGAAATTGATGCAAAGCTTTTTCTAGCAAGAAAATGTAAGGGGAATCACCATGAATGGCTGAATGAGGCAATGAGAATTCAAAAGAAAGGTTTTGAATGACATCTCTCTTTTGAATGATGTTGTAACTTCTGGGAATTTCAGCAGCATTTAAAGAAATTTGGATTTAACTGAAGACAAGCAGCTTCAGATAGCATTACTTGTCTAAGATGGTTCTTCTCTCCATCTGAGATGAGCCGCAGGAAAGGAAGGCAAAATTCCAATGATGACTCCATAAATGGTTTATTTAGAAACTGAAACCTGACTTTGTTTTCTTGCAGAAACCAAATGTGTTAGTTTGATTTGGATACAGTATATTGACAAAGGGCGGGTTGTTTCTCCTTTTTATCTGAACCTGATTGTGGAGATAGAGAAAAAATAATCTGTCCTGAGAGTAAACAATGATCCAAGTCATTGTTTGCTTGAAATAGCTGACCTTGCTTGGCAGACGTATCCGCACAGATGATGGTGCCTCCAGAAGGAGTTACAGTATCCTGGCAAGTGACTCAAGGCCTGTGCAAGCAGTCACAAGGCTTTCTCTGTTCAGCTCTGATCCAGAAGCTGTGCAGCCCTGCTAGGCAAGTGGCATGCCTGGGGAAGTCCACTCTGCAAAGCTTGGCCCATGCCCCCTCCTATTGAAGTTCTTTCTCTCCAAGCAGAGCAGGGAAATGCACAGTGAGCCAAAATCCATGCCCCCTGTAGCGGCACAGCCTCATCAGTGCAGAATCCGGGCAAGTGGGAGCTTGCTGATGGTCACTGTGCTCGTGGGCTGGAGCTCCCATACCCGACCCTGTTTGCTGACGATGGGCGCTACATCTCTTCCTCTGGTTGGCGTGACAAAGCTGTGAGGCTGTGACACAGAAATCACCTTCTAGCTTGCTGTTAAGAAAGTTTAGCAAATTGACTGCTGCTAAAATAAGAGATATGAAAGTGCCATCTGCAGTTCAGTCACACGGGGCAAATCTCACAGGCCTTACGCAGTCGGAACACCCATGGAGCGCGCTCAGCAGGAGCTGACCCGCGGGATAATAGGGATGCATACTGAATGAATTGGAAGTAACACCTGGCCTTTGTCTGGAAAATTACCATTTTTTTAGGCCAGCCTTCAAAGCTGAACATTTCTTTAGGACTCGGGAGCCATTGAGGAGGCAGACAAAAGGAAGAGAGTCATGGAGAGACATGTAAAAGCTGTAGGCCCAGCAGAAAGGGCGAGAGGGTATGCAAGAAGGCTGAGGGAACAGAAGTTAAAACCTCAGCATAAAATTCCAGTTCTTCCCTTGCAGATCAGTTTTTCCAAGGGTGAAAGGAAAATGAATTTTCCAATGCATTTAAGTGATTTCATTACACAATTACATGCTTACCTAAACTTTAGCCACATACTGTTACCCATCCTTGCAAGTAATCAGTTTTTGGTCTGTGTTTTACAACATGTACTTAGTTTAAACATAAAATGCATTCATGTCTGTGTGTGCAAAGAGACATATTCATCAAACTCTGTGCTCAGTCTCTCATTCTAGAGGTAGGGAATGCACCTTTTCTGGGCAAACGTACACGCTGTAGAGGAAGAATGCTTTATCTTTAGAAACATCCAGCATAAATTTATTACATATGTCTAATTGGGGGGAAATACCCCTCTTCTACACTAACATCCAAACTTCCAAACAGATGCTCAACTCACTACACTCCACTGCAAAAGAAACCATTACACAGCCCAAAGGGAGGGGTGGATGTCGAATACTGGGCAGTTCCGTTCTCACAGATATCTCGCTCTAGTCAGAGACTGATCCAGCACAACATATGAGTAGGCTGAAGTTGGTAGAACTATTCAAATGCTTAAAATTTCACACTTTCTCAAATGCTTGCTCTTCTGGATCAGTCTCTTGTGAATAATTGGGCCTGCAGCTTCTTGGACTCTTTTTTTTTTTTAGGGTGGGTGATCAGATCATAAAAACGAGAATGCCGTATTTGTAGAGACTTAGCAGTCACAAACTGCAAGCTGATCATTAGCTGAATTGCATGTCATCCTTCCCTAAATCAGATTAGTCACAAATGCTTATCAACTGAGCCCTAAAATCCTGATGTAGTTTGAAAATATACAAGTTTTTGTGAAGGTTATCTTGGAGGCCTAATAAAAAAAAAACCAAACATGGCAGCTTTTAATATAGCTGGTGACAGTGCCTAAGAGCCAAGAGAAATCAGGGAGAATTTCTGTGTAAAGTTACAATCTTTTCAAGAACAAGCCAGTTAGATGGTCTATGGTGCTGGAATCTGCTGTCATTGCCAACAGCCACCCTCAAAATTTTTGCCTTGTTTGGTCTTCACTAACTCACAGCTTTGTGACAGCTATTAGTGTTTGTAATGAATTATGCAGCTTTGATTTGAATAGGCAGGGAAAAATCCTTCCCATCTGCTGGTGGTGTCAGGTCTACCCAGCCTAAATAGTTCTGTGCAGTCTGGTGTGAGCTGTAGAAGTTGCATCAGCCTCCAGGGTGGACCATTAGTCTTAGGAAACCTCTACAAGCATTTCACGGATGACAGGATGCTACTGTCCCAGGAGAGCAAGCCCATGCATAGGTGTTTACTCAACTGTGTATGATATTCTTCAGTTTGGTGCAAAGCAAGGAGCCAAAGCCATGGTCTGTTAGCATACCAGGGACACACCATGTTGAATCAAGAAGCTACTTCAGAGTTTTCCAGGCAGTATTGTAATCACAACTGCATATTACAGTTTGGTAGAGATACTTCTTGAGACACAAAGTATATAATATGTCCATAATATGGTCCTAGTAACAGGTTCATGTGTACAATATGTCTTGTTTGAGCAAATAATTTCTGGTTTTTATTTCTGTTCATCTGTCTCTTCTACTACCAGAATTGATTTTCTTCCATATTGTCACTCAGTCCATAATTAAAGGATCAGATCTCTATTTCTTTTCCAACCACCTGTTTCCTGTTTTGAAATGTAGGTTAAGTTTAGTGTAAGATAGTGTATATTTTTTTCCTAAGGGGGAAATCTTATTTCTAGAGCACAAATAAGGATGTTTATATCTGCCTCAAGTGCTAGAATTTAACATACTTATGCTCTAGTTATCCAGCTGACATTCTGTATTTATTAGATTTTTAGTACAGTGTGTGGCATTATAATCAATGCACTATTGACAAAAGCACTCGGATCACACACTATTTATTTAATTTACTACACTGACTCTCATTTAGTAAACTTAATTCATACACTGTGTTTTGCTGGCACATTTAGACACATTATTCAGAAAGGGCACATGGATTGCACAGTAAACCACTCTATTGTCTGTTATGTCACAGGCCTTGCTATAAGCTGCTGATCATTAACCCGTTCTCTACTGCAAACCTAGCTTGCTGAACATGTTGAGCAGTAACTTGTGAAGTTGTCCATAGTTCTGCAACATTTTTAATGTCTACTGAAGTTGTATCACAGAAGCATTTTATTGTAACATGCAGGCACCATAAACACTAAATCTGCAACATCTCTAACATTTCCAGCCAATTATGTCAAAGCAGTCTGATTGTCACTCTTTTGCACATAGGATTCTCCCATTAGTAAGCAGTCTTATATTACAGGCATAAAACACTGTTAAGCTTTTTAGCTCTGCCAGACTAGCTGCAGCTGTGTCACATTTGTGTTTCCTTATTTTATGTGTGCCAGTTATCTAGATTAAAGTTGGAGTAGCATAGCACTCCACTAGATGACAGGCTTGGTTTAAAGCCAGGCCGCTTAGTGATGCTTATCAAACAATTTTCAGCTACATACAGTAGCATTATTCAAAAACCTGAGAAGACTCTAAATTACCAGGCATGCCACAAGAGATCATTTCTTTTTCGGATGGAAGATTAAAACATTCCCCTCACAAATACACGGAGTATCCCTAGTCGAGGCATCAGTGGAATAATCTGATTTAGTATTTTCTACCCAGTTTTGAATGAATGTGTTTTGAGCATACACAGTCCTACTCAGTCACTTGGGATCTGAGATGGAGAATGTGTCAAATCAGTGGCCCATGAACTTCAGAAAGTCCTATGCTTTCAATAGCTCATTTTTCCCTTCTTTGTTCCTATGCTCATTTAGTCTTTGTTTGCTTGGTTGTAGTTTCTGAGCTATTAATGACTGATTCAACTCCAGATGATGGGCTACCCTCAGGCAATTATGCATTAACTTGCAGCCCCATTAGATACAAGTCTGCCTTGAGCTTGCTGTCCATTAAGGTGAGACACCTTGTACTTGTAGACTATCATGTGTATTAGCAGGAATAGTGTGAGTGCTGATTCTGATACATCCCACGAGTGGGAAGTTTTTCCTGTGTGCTGATGACTGTTTGGACTGATACCATGACTGGCCTTCTGGCTAGGCTGTTACAAGAAGGAATATGGTTTGACCATCCACTGCCCATTATTACTCATTGAATGGAACCTCTTTAAAGCTAGATCACTTTTTGCATTAGAAAAGCAATTGAAGTAAATTATGTGAAAGCTGGACTTGAACTATGTTGTGAACATATAGGTTTGTTGCTGCTGTGGTAAAAAATCTGTGTGCTGTACAGAGAAACAGGCCAACAGCCTGACTGCATCACTGCCAGCTCTGTCACAGCTTGGGATGCCTGTAGTGACACAGGTTGTGCTTACAGATGATTTCTTGCACATTGAGGAGTGACAGTGAACTTGTGTTAACTTCAGAGAGACAAGGCTCATTGCCTGTCCCTACTGAGGGAGAAAAATGCTGCTCACTTGCTTTGCCAACATCATGATTTAAAAGAGAAAGCTCTGAGTTAGCAACCCTGACCCTATACCTCTCAACTATTTTTGAGCAAAGCACCTCTTTTATTATATTGTAGTTTATAACAAAGAAGGTAAAATCAACAGCAAAACTAGCTAGCATTTAGAAAAACTTCACAAATAAATGGGGTTAAGAAATGCCAGGTAACTTGAGCATCTGTAGCAATAATGTTACAATTGAAACCTTCCCATGATAAAAGCAAAGGAACAAAATGCAACCTGATGCTCGGAAAGGTTAAAGAGCTAATGGTATGATCTGTACAAATTCTGACTCATTCACTAGTATCTTTCAAGAAAAAATAAAACCTGTCCATTAGGCTTCTGTTTTATGCATGTATTTTTTAACGTCTAGTAAAAATATCCTGTACATTTCATTTAACAATATCTGCCATGTTTAAACATTACAGGACCTGATTGTTCATATTCTGGAGTAAGTGGAAATGTTCTCACTGATATCAGTGTCAGCAAAATCTGGCTCCTAATTTTTAGAGGATTGAAACCATCCTTAGAGCAGCATATGCTCTGCTTTCCACTTTCTTTGATGACTTCTAACATTCTTTTGATGTGGACTCAAAAAAAAACCATTTTCTTCTTTGGATATGTGTGTTTTAAAAGATGAAAAAAATTGAATAGTAGAGTAAAACGTTTTGTGTTTCAGGACACAATTCCAAGTAACCCAAAAGTTGCTAATGGCTATTAGTTGAAAGAGAAGAAAATATGGAATAATAAAAATGTTGGGCAAATAAAATTAATGACAATTAAAAAGACACTCTTCAGAGTCACAGAAATACTGTTTTGTGTAGGCACACATGATGTGCACTGACATAGCATAAAATGTCACTCATGCCTTGCTGTCTGTCTCCAATATGAGCTGAATATTCAAGCAAGGGTCTTGTGAGCATCCTGATTCTGCTTCTCTGCACTCTGCTGAGAGAGTAGTTAAGAAAAATGGGTAGATAGGAGGGTAAATGCCATTTATAAGTACAGAAGTCCAGTGCTCTGACATGCTGATGGTGGAGGGAGGGATAGAGGCACATCAGGATTAGATTTGCTTAGCATTCACTTTCTCAATGCTATAATGAGAATAAACTCTGATTGACTTCATGGAATATAGTTGATGGAATGTAATCACGTTGTTGAATGTAGTATATTTGAAAGATGATCCAATGTTAAAATGATATGTGTAGTGTAAAAGCTGTGAAGGAATAGAGTAGGAAAGAAAAGAGTAAAACTTCCTTTCAGAGGCTCCTTTCAGAAGACTCTAGCTCTGAAATGAATTGAATTTTCTTTTTCTTTTTTTTTCCTTGGTGATTAATTATTATCAAATATTCTTTAAAGCTGTGACATCTGTTAAATGTAATTACTTTCTCCTCTGTGTGCATCAAGGTTTTTCTTTACAAAAAAAAAAAAAAAAAAAAAGGGGGAAATTTATACTTAACTACTTTTATCTGCAATTTGCAAGTTAAGGTGTATGTAAAGCCTGTGGCTATACTAAAGGCTCAGTTGTGCCTCCTAGGCACAGTGTTAATTAAAGGGTGATGTGGATTCATACCACTCTGAGGGGAACTCTGGAAGGGATTATACCTTAGAGAGGCACAATGCCTCCAGCGCACCACAGCATGTAAGGAAAATGCACATGCTGTGCACCGCCCACGTTGATGCTGCTCAGCACCTCCGTGGGCCCATCTTCCATCCCCACATCCACTTTGCTGTGCTTCACACCAAGGGGGCAATGGGAAGAAACAGTCCTGGCACTGCTGTCCAATTCCTGCATGCCAGGGGAAAGATGGTGCTGACACCCTTTTCACTGCTGATAACTATTCAGGCTGGACACAGTCTGGCTGAGGATAAACAGAAATTGCCAAGTGTCATTCCCTAGATATAGTTTCTCTTTTTACTCAGTGTCAAGTCTTTTAAAGTCTGACAGCATGCGTGATGTTTTACAGCTTCTTACATCTTACTGAGCCCATCCTATATGGCTGATTTTGAATAATCCTATATCCAGAATCTGATTTTGTTCTCCTTGATATTTTTCATCAGGGACCATCTTTCCCTGGAGTAGCTCTCTTGACACTAATGTATTTTTAGATATGATTTACCCCTGTGCAAATAAGATCATCATCAAGCCAATAGACCTTTCATTTAAAATATTGATAGTATCCAAAAGACATATCCCAATCTCTATGTAAATAATATCTGTGATTAATTTAATGGACATTTCAAGGCTTTCAATTACTCACTGGATTAAATGTACATTTTGGTAATATATTATTATTATTGTACATCCAATAAATCTAATTCAGCCCAGGGTGATTTTTTTATAACCAAGTAATAGGCCACTGAAAATAGGATTTATTATAGAAATGCCAAGACACTCTTATTTGTAGTATAATAGTATAAATTGCCAGTATAATAAATACTCTTCAGTTATCAAATCATCAGTCTTTTATGGTAACACTGACAAATGATCCCATAGACAGTATCATATTACTAATGTAATGTATTAACTTTCAATTTTAAATTCGTTATTAGATCTGGAACAACTGTACAATATACGAGTCCAAGGAGGACTTGTGATCTAAATCTGCATAAGTGTACAGCAAAATGTGAGTACACATAGTGCTTCAGAACTATCCACATATGAAGCACGAAAAACAGTATCACTCTCAGTCCACAATTCAACACAGATCCGTAGATTGCATGCACTTAGAGGAAACTGTTACCAAGGAAGGTCTACAAGGAAAATTTAAAAATCATGCTAAAAATTTTTGGTAAGTCATTGTTACTATTGGTCCCAAGAGAAACCCGGTCAATTGTGAAGAGCTGATGAAAATAAAAAATAATAGAATTTTTAATTTTTTTAAAAATTCAGTCTTTGAGGGTTCTTTTCTTACCAGCAGGTGTTTGTTTCATAGAAGCTGTTCACTGTTACTACACAAGAAACAACATTTAATTACGTATATTTGATCTGGAGAAAGTGCAGAACCAGGGTCCTCTGTAGAGATTCTACATTTGTATAAACTAAAATAAAATAAGCAGGCAGGATTAAGAAAATGTTATAAAAGTAAGCTTTGCAAGAAGTATTTATTTGAACAATGAGACTGGCAAGTCTAACAATGTAAGAAATATACGCTTAGCAACTTTTCAAAGCTTAGATCTGTAGTACTCAGCAGATGCACTTTTTATCCTTAGTTCAGGCCCATATTTCAGTATTAGAAATCCAAATAACTTAAATCATTAGTAGTCTCAGAATGAGATACTATTTAGTTTTATAAATTTTATGCTTCAACATCACCAGTAATTAATTCAGAATGCTAACTGCTCTTTTAATGCATCAAGGCTGATTGGAAATAAATGAAAATGTTCTATTGGTCTTTCTGGTCAGTTGGATAATATTTATCTTGCTTAGGAGATATTTAGCACATTTTTTTCCATAAGTCAGCTAAGTGTGGTCCTTGGTGGTGGCAATTCACTGTAGAGAATATTAAAAAAAGCTAAATAGTTTAGACAGTGAATTGAAAAATGATAAAAAATAAAAGTAGTAATCACAATGGGACAAGAGTAAGATTTTTTCTTTCTTAGGTCTTTTACTGACAAGATATATTTTTCTGTCATGGAGAAAATCTTAGCTTCTTGCTCTTACCTTACTCTCCCTCCAGCAGCCAGCCTCACAAGTCATATGGAGCAGCTAACTGGCTGATTAAACTTAGGACAGCTGGCTATCACCCCCAGACCACTTTATAGGATGAAAAAACTCATGCTGGATCTCAGTCAACAGTTTCTTCCCTGTCTTTCCACTCCCAGCTGGTTAACGTAGTCTCGTCTCTTTGGAAATTCTTGCACTTGAAGACAAGAAGCTTTATCCCAGGTGGAGATTCCAGTGTTTTTACACTCTCCACCTGAAGAACAGTTACAGATATTTCTGCACTCCCTTCTGCTCGCATTTGGCCAGCAGAGTGTATCTGTAATTGTATTAATTTACATTGACACAACTTTAGACTGGGGATTAAGTACTCATCAGTAGGCAGTAAAAGTAGGTGTTTATATCTGGCTCTCTGTCTTTATTTTACCAATAGAAAGCATCTCTATTTACTATTTACTATTTACTCCAGCTACTATTTCACACATTCATAAATAGACATCTGAAGTGCAATATGCTTCGGTCTCCCTCTAAGAATGTTCTCTCTTCAGTGCATCTAAATAAACTATACAACTGCAGAATGCAGCAACTTAAAGTCCAGTGCAGCATCCCTTGTCTGGTCAAAGCTTTTGTCCAAATGACATCTGAGATGGTTGAAGGACCAGCAGTTGCTATGAAAATTAATAATCTGGAATTACCGAGGGCACCAGTAAGAGCCTGAAACACCCAAGTACCATTCTCTGCTGTCTGAGTGAAAGAATTCATCATGAAGGTTTCATTTTCAGATCTAATTTTTGATCTTGGTACTAAAACAATTCGTCACTGATTTATACCTACAGTTACTTTTGGAAAAGCAAGTACACCTATTATCCCAAAGTCAGAGACCAAGTCAAAACTCATTCTAAGAATCAGATGCTAAATGAATGGTGGTGAGTTAAAGGCCTCATACAGCTGCCCATGCTCAGTTCACACTTGATCCCAAGCACACTGAAGGCACTGTGAGTCTTTCCTTTGACGTCAATGGGCTTCAGATGAGGTCCTGAGCAATTTTTTAAAAACCTCAGACAAATCAAAACCATTTCCTTTGGAACAAGGCTGTTCACACCCCTTTGTGAAGACTATTTCCTTTCCAAACACAGCTTTCATACGAAAGTCACATCAGTTGAATCTCTATTTTTACCATAAACTTCATTTTTTAAAGAATCAGGAAGCATGTTTTTACTTATATTTCATCTATTAGCATCTAAGCTGTTTTTATTCAAACTTTCAAAAACATCCCCAGCGGGGCAGCCAGACCTACAAACAAAAATGCAGAACATTTTAGAAAGTTATTGTCATTTAGAACACCCTGTTTTTAAATAGAAACTCCTTGCAGATTTAACCATAACAGTCACCACATTTTATGTGCTAAGGGGTTGTCCCTACACACTGCCAGTAGACTCCAGTAGATCATTTAGTCTTCTAAAATGTATTACACTATAGAAAATGTTATAACTTGTATAACAGAACAAATATAACATTAACTCTTATGCGGATCACTGCAGTAAATATAATTTCATAAATGCTTCCAAAATGCAAAATAAATTATAAGGTATAGTAGACCTGGGGAGAGTAGATCTACTTGTCAGGCACCATTTCTGCCTAACGGTTTTCTGAAGGTGATGGGGAGTTGCCATTTTGTTCATGGAAAGCAATCCTTGTAATGACCAAGAGAAGAGCTAAGTGCTGCCCTGTTATTTAAGACTGTGAGAGTGGTGAATGGGTATTCACTGGCTGCAAAGAACAAGGATGCAAAGACATGTTGATGAGCAGAAGAGCGCAGTGATTCGAATCTATTCCCCTGTGTAATAGGCCTGCCATAAAGTTTAACACAGGTACATCACTGACCTGTGGGCATGAAAATTACCTGGGAGATGTTCCATTTCCTTGATGAATGCCACAGATTTCTATATTGTTTCATAAATATAACAACTGCCAAACTTAACTGTTAAGACTCACTTGTGGCAGTGTTTAAGTATATCATCATTTCAAGGGATAACAGTATAAGGGGTCTTTGCTTCTTGAACTGAAACAACTGTTCATGCTGATGGAGAAACTCTCTCAATTGGATAGCAGAGTTACTACAGAAAAAAAAAAAAAAAAAAAGGTCAGATTAGATGAGCTGTGTTTTCTTTTTCTGCTCAAGCATAGGCATGACAACCCCACCTCAGTGATTGCCATCTCCTGTTTAATGTGATTGCAATTTTACTCTGGGAAACAGCAACTCTCTAGAAGTTGTTTCCTGAAGAATCTCCTAGGAACACTTCTTGGAGAGTCCACTGCTGTGTTCGTGTTGTATTGGGCCTCCATCCTTTGTGAGAACATACACCTCTGTGTAAAACAGAGGGATAAGGTGCTCTTCATCTGCAGTATCCTCCCATTATCTTCCAACTGTTCTGCAAACATGGACCTCTCAGGGGCCCCAGGTCTGTGATTTTTGGTGCAGGAGCAAAAGCATATATTTTGCAGTAGAAGAATGTAGATCTAGATAACTTACGATGCACAGTAGTCCTTAGTAGAAGCTAAGTAAGTCAGACAAAGCCAGAATATTATTCCCTGGAGAATAGTCCAAGTTATCTAGTAGACAGTCTTGGGATGAGGTAAAACAGAACTGAATATAGTAAAACAATCTGAGAAACCTCTCCCGGAATGAAAACAGCAGCTAAGAAGCCTGACTGAAAACCACTGTCAACAACTGCTTCTGGACTGCATCACTTTCTTCTCCGTTGCTAATGAAACACTTACTCTGAGCAAGATTTATTGTCCAAAAAGGACTTGTTCTAGCACCTTAAAGGAGGCCAGTAGAAGGGACAGAGATGACTAGTTTGCTATAATATGTGAAATTGCCCCCAAAATATGTACTGTGCCTCAGATCAAAAACAAGCAGACCAGTAAGGATAAAATAAGCTTTGAAGGCAGTGCAGGGGGTCACAAGTTTTTTGGTATGAGGGTCTTAGTGGCCTTAGCTGATGTCAATTTATAGAGACAAATGATTATACCAGAGGCAGAAAAAATAATGTGGTATTATTCCCTGAGGTATCAAGATCTCAGATTTTTTTTTTTTTTACTTAAGCAACAACAAAAAAAAGAAGTTGGGTGGAAGATAAAAAAACAAACAAAAACCCCAAACCAAAAACACCACAGTTCCTCTGAGCATGAATTTAACCAACTAGTTTCCAGGATTTATTACGCTTTTTTAATCCCTTGAAAAAACTGATTTGCTTATCTGCCTAATTTGGATTCTGCTTGTATCATGACAGTTCAGGAATCCTAAAGAAAAGGGCTATAAATCCATACAGAAAGAGAAGGATCACTAGGCAGTCATCCTGTGGGTTTAAGAATCACCCTAGCAGATAGGAGATTCCCAGTTCTAACTCATTTGTTTAACAGCACCGGTGAACTTCAAAGAGTAGAGCACAGAGCATGCTGAGTCCCAATTACACACCTCAAAAGTAAATGTTACTTCAGTGCAAAGACTTTGGAAATTCTAAATGAAATAAAGGCCAAGATACCCAAATGCTCCCTGAAAAATGTAGACCCTTTACTGACAACAATTGCTTCCTTGAAATACATAGTTATTAATACACAAAACTACATCATTTTGTGAAAAGTTGTTTTAAAAGGTGTTAAGAGCACATAGATATTGCTACTCTTTGCAAAATATCAGGAAAAAAGTGTCAAATAATTAATTTCAGTGTGTTTCTATTGTTTTTTAACAAGCCATCTCTAGAGACATGAAATCTTTTCTGAACATGGCTCATGTTTCAAAGGAGAAATGGAGTTAGAACAAATAATTGGTGCACATTGAAGTTGTGGAAGCATGAGTTATTTTATATTTTTTTAAAAGTCTTTAAAAGCTGTGTAAACTCTCTGTAGTTAAATACAAGTTCAAAGAGTTGTCTTTCACATCATTTAGCAAAAAAGCATTGCAACGAATGTCTTTGATTGTTGTGTTGTTTTTTTCTTTCTTCCCACAGTGATGAGCAGATTTTTCTCTAACGCTGTAATCCAGTACAAGGAAACAAACCTAGCAACATGTCCATAACATTAATTCAAATAAGTAATGGATAAGGAAACAGGTATAATGAGCAGCCTTTAATTTCAATTGTATAGCATCTCTGACCTTCATGACAGTGCTCACATGTATTCCTGTCACACATACCTTCCTGCAAGTATATCCAGTACCCAGTGAACTGGCTATGGCATGTAATGAAAGTATTGAAGTAACTTCTGTAGTCATCAGTGCACACAATGTTGCTTAAATGGAACTATTTTCACAGAGAATTGCCATGCTACAGTAGATACACCAGTATGCTACCTTGGCTAACATATATCAATTATATAGAAGCGTGTGTGTGTGTGTGTGTGTGTGTGTGTAGACTTTGCTAAGCCTTTGCATTAACCTGCCAACAAGAGTTTGTGCCCTTAACTCCATAGGATATTGATGTTTAGCTCACATTTTACCTAATCCTCCCTCTAAGATTGCAAGTAGTTCTGTTTTCCTTCTAGGAAAAGAATTAGAATAGGCTTTTCCCAAGGAAATCAACATAAACCAAGACTGATAAAGTGTGTTAAGCCTCTTTTATTATTATTAGTATTCTAGACTGGTTGCATTGCAAATAAGATGTAGGAGATGAGTCAATACTGAAACACATAGCAGATAATTCATGTTGAAGATCCTGATAGCATAAGGTCTAATTTTGCAAGACCAAATAATTTTTTAAAAGGCTTAATTTTGTCATGCAATAAAAATAATCACTATGTTTTCATTTCTTCAAATATGTCAGAATTATGTTTTTTTAAACATGTTCTTCAGTGTTCTAGAATTCCACCTCTCTCACTGTTTTTCTGTTATATTTTTCTTGATTTTGTTTTCCATAGTATTTCTTAATTCATTTATCTCTTTCAACCCACAGCCAGAATATTTGTCCTGACTGTAATGGATTTCTCCACTTTTTTTCCCCTTTCTTTTCTTTTGCAATAGTTCAATCCACCACAATCTATAACTTACTTTTTAAAAGAATGGGGATTGTACAAGTGAAGGGGGAGAATTCATGTTAGATTTCATATTAAAAACAACAGCTAAGCATAACTGCAAGTGCCATGATCTAAAATCCTTCAACCACACATTAAGACATTTTTAAAATAAGCACCTATGAGTAAATGTCCTTTAATGAGAACATCTGTATTATGTTAACACTCCTTTGTGTTGTGAGAGATAGCAGAAAGTTTCCTGCCTTGCCCACATTTACGGTCCCCAAGTGCCAGACTTGAGATTGGGTGCTGATTGCACTCAGTGCCAAAAGACACAAGACAAGGAGCCAACATCTCAGTTTGCAGGGCAAGGGCTCAGCAGTACCTGTGACCCTTTGAAGCAAAAACTAAGATGTAAAAGAAAACATTTGGATATAAAAATCATTTGGATATCTCTGCTTGATTAAGCAGTCATGATGCCTACTGAGGGCTCATATACATCTCAGGTGTGGTTGATCAAATATGGGCAGAAGCAGGTTTGGATACAGGATCAGTCAAAACTGTAAACCTCTACCTTAAGATAGATAGCAGCCACAGCAGTGCAGAAGCTAAAACAGAGAAATCACGCAGCAGGGAGGCAACGCATGGTAAAATGTGAGGAGTGCTGAAGTGTGTGTTCTCCTCTTCACCCCTCTTTTTTTTTTTTCTTTTCCATGCTTTTGATCATTTTTAAAATAGTTGAGAACTGCCAGTTAATTCTGATTTCGGGTGAATGACAGCAGTTCCTACATGTCTTAGAACGTGCAGGATTACAAGGGTTGCTCTAGGTAGAGACCTTTGTGGGGAAAGTTTTGCTACCATAAGGGCTAATTTTTTACTTTTTTTTTTCCAGGAAATCTTGGATTGTAGACCACAATTCATTAGTCATTCCTTGTGGCTCAATATCACTTTCAGCATGATCCAAACTGCAACTGTGAGTCACTAGTTATCTTTCCTTTGTTTCTTTAGAATCCAGTATATTTATTTTATTTTTAAATGGCTTTATTACTGTTTTATCAGGTGCACAAAAATCATAATTTCTTCACTGATAGCTGAACATGATGCACATTTTTATTTTTTGTTACTGTTTCAGTTTTTCTATAACACAGAATTATCTGCCTTAGTGATGCCGTAATGTGTCTTGCTGTTTTACAGTAAATCATCAGTTTCAGGACAGTCAGAATATCAGGAAAACTTGTTTTCAAAGTTGCTTTTAAAAAAGGATTTTTCAGCTCAAACTTAATAGTTCTTGTGCCTAGATGATATCAGCAATTTTTGCTATTAGTAATTTTAAGAAATTTTCTCTTAGTGCATTGGTACCAGACTGGTACAGACCACTTTTAGATTTCAGGTTACTTGGTTCAAGTTGCAGTACGTGAAACTTTTCATAAACTACAGTGCACTCAGGCCACTAAAAACACTGATTTAATCCAGCTTTATGGATCACTGCTGTTAAAAACACTGATTTTCAAAATATCTTGGCACCAAGAATGCCAAGACAAACTGATATACTCCTCTACAGTTAGAATTGATTCAGGGTATATACACAATATTTCTGCATTGTAATCCTGCAACAATTCCCCTAAATTATCTGCATGCATGGAGAGTTCTACTTTTGTTCCTGACAGCCTAAACAAAGAATCCACATCAGTACTTCCATATTTCTGCCCAGGATTTCCCAGACAAAAATATGTGTTCACATAGCCTTAAAATATTTGAGGTATGCACAGTAAATCCATTACTTTCATAACATGTCAGACATACTTGTGAATGTGCAGAAGAACTGAACACCACATGCTCAGTAGCTGTTATGTCTCCTGGAAAATACCGATAAACTGTGACTGTCAGAACCCCCTGGCAGCACAATCCAGCGCTTCCTGGAGTCACCAGACTTGAGACAGCACCACTGTCACACAGGACAGTGAGCCTGCTCTTCCCAACACCCTTACACAGGCTGCCATACACCTGGGAAAGAATGTCTCCTCAGCACCACCACGTACTGCATTTCAGGACTGAAGAGTGGCAACAGGAAAACCCTTGGGCAGGTGGAAATCCCCTGTCAGTGCTAGATCACACACGTGAAACCTTCCAGCAATTCCCATAGAAATGATGGAGCTGTGCTGGTCAGGGTAAGGTTGGGATCTGACTCTGGCACTTTTTCTCTCAAGAGAAGTCTTTGGTCTTTGGAATTGGGTGTTACCATAGATCAACAAACAGAACTGACTAAGGGCAGAACGTGTATTAGTGTAAGGATAATAACAAGCACATCAAGAGACCCAGGAACAATTTAAGCCAATAGAAATGAGCAAAGCCAAAACATTTACCTCTATACACAATCATTCTGCTGAAAGATAATATTTACAACAGATGTTCAGTTTCTTGTCCATCTTCTGCTCTTCCAAATTTCAGGACACAAGCTCTGCTTTGACAATCTTACCATGGATGTTTAATTCAAGGTATTTTAGAAAGCAAGTATGCACTTTTATAAGTCTGCATTCATGTTGGGGGGGGGGGAGGAATTAAAAAATAAAAAAGCAAAGAAAAAGAAAAACATAGGTAAGATAAGGTGCTGGAATTGACTCTTTATTCATCTCTACATGTGAATGTTGCTGGTGCACTTCTTCAACCTGAACGCACAGACATGTACAGACAATCAAGCACATTGAGCCCAGCAGCAGGGGACAGGGAAAGCAGCTGAGCCAGGGAGGAGGCAAATCTCAGGATGGCAAGGGAGAGTATGTCAGGAATAGGGATTTTACATCTGAGGAAGGATATTTTGTTCTTTCAGGGGACTTTTATGGTGTACTCCAAAAATGGGATGCTAAGCATACCAGGTTTAATTGCTGTATTTCAATGTGCAATGCAAATTTAACAAAAACTGTGTCCCTTGGTCTTATTGGACAGCTACAATAAAAGTGTATGAAGAACATAACATATCTTCATTGTACCAATATACAGTATAAAGAAATAGATCTAGAGCTCAGGACACAAATGGAGCTTTAGATTAGCTGTCAACAATGTCATATCCATGTTAATAATGCCCTATTCATGCCTGGGGCTGACAGTCTTTCTTATTTTTATTCACAAATTCCATTTAATAACAGCAATAAGTCACTCTAGACAGTGCATTTCTAAGGGATTTCTGCACTTCTCAGGTGGTTAAAGTCACTTGACCTTTGGCCTCATGCCTTAAAAACTCCCTAAGAGATGTGCTAAATTGCCCAGAAATACATTGCCTGTCATGTCTTATTGGTTAATTAAGGGACAACCTAGATGGCCTATAAGGACTGCCCTTAAGTAATTACTAATTGATCTCCTACTCAAGAAAAATGAATAAATTCCACAGCAGCCACACTGTCACATGGCATTTACTCAAATTCATATTCCTCCAACAGAGGATGAAAAGCACACAGCAATCGGGTGGATTGAGGGCAGAAACATCTTCACAGTGGCAAAGCCTCTGTCTCGGAGTTTGTCATGTCTTATTGGTTGTAGCCAGTGCTCTTGGCCCTTCCCTTGCATGGAAATATCTGGTCTTTTCCATCCGGGTTTCCCTACTTAGAAAAATATTTAAATTTTGTTACAAATATCCAGCCCAAGAATCTCAGCAAAAGTGTTAAATGGTCACCCGATGAAAGCTAAACAGTTATAGCTGCCAAAAGAGCCAGAGAAACACATTTCAAAGCTCTTTTCTGAAGAAAGGAGGTGGGATTTAGGCTGGTACAGGAGGGGTTCTTGCAGCTTTTTTTAACCCAAATTGTTTATCAATATTCATGAAAGGAACTTCCCGGCCTTTTTGCGTTTTCTGTCTAAAGCTCCAAAGAGCCCAAAAACCTTCTGTTTTGTTAAGATGATGATAATGCTTTGGGTTGCATGAGAGATCTTGACAATTTATAGAAAGATATGTTCAGGTATGAGGAGTATGAATGCGGTTCTCTTAAGAAATGCATGGATAACAACGTTTATTAGGTTCCTATTAACTTCAGTAAGAGCACATCTATATACAATCCTATCCAAGCAATTTTCACATACTGACTTCTCACACGTTAGTGGTTTACATGTCTCAAAATTATTCAAAATGAAAGGGACCCACCTCTGAAACATTTCCCTTGGACTCACTGGATGAAATTAGGCTCATTGGAGTCAAAGATAACACTTCTGCTGACTTCAGTGGGAGGGCAAGATTCTAGTCCCATAGACATGAAAAGCATAAAACTACACAAAATCTGGGAGCCGCTCTTATACGTGATAACATATGGTACAGGGGGATAAGCCACTTTTTTTAATATCTCCTATGAAAAGCTGCAGTGGTTCTATGCTTCAACTGATGTCTTATGCAGAGCTCTCCCCACTCCTCTGAAACCACATTAAGGAGGAGCAACATTTACACTGATTGCATAGAAACAGGGGATCTGAAATCTGGAAACTCATCCAGATCACTGTGGGGTTATTAACACCAATGGCATAATTCTAGGAATCACATTAAGATACCTTTCTCACTTATTAAACACTTAACTGCTTTATTTTCTGTACCTTTTAATACGTTAAATGTTATGGAGTCAGTGTATGTAAAACTGTAAATGCTATGGATGGCTGGGACCTGTGACATAACGAGCTGGTCATTATGATTACATAACTGATTGCCAGTGTTTGACTTCAATGTACTGTACTGATTGTTTTAAAATATCAAGAGATTGATAAATTAAATAAATGCACTAATCAACAGGCATTCCTGAAGCCTGTTTGAAACAGAGATAAACCGTGAGCTAGAAAGGGCTGCTTCCACTGCCTTAATAAAACCAAAGGGCTAAAAAGCACAGTCAAATCCAACAACTGCCCTTTCAATCAGTCCCCTGGTACTTTGTGTAAAAATTACATCCTGACCTATTTCTGCAGTTGATGCAATTCTGGAATAATATGTTTGATTAAGGTGGCTACCAGCAAGATGTGTAAACATATGCAATATAAGCTAATTTTTTGTGATATAATATTTTTACATTTACTCAGGAGGCAGCAATGAACTGGCATTTGTAGTGTGGGTTTTTTTCGTAACCTCATTGATTAACTAGATATTTATGACCTTAAATTCATCTTAATCAAATATCAATATTTAGGCACCTTTTAGATGTAGCAGAAAAGCGTATTCCTTAAAAAAATAAAGGAATAATAAGACCGATAATACTGATTCCTGAATGTGCCTAGTTTCTTGCAGCTGAAAAGGCCTTTGCTGTCATCACGTTCTGCAATGATTTCTGTGTTTTTCTATAACATTTTTCTCCTACACATGTGGGTTTTATATCCTCTTCATGTTGGTATAGCATGAAGTCTTATGTGGAATTTAGAGGATCTGAACTAAATGTAGCTAAAAGGAACTTTTGGATGAACTGCCTGGGATTTGTTCAGATCTGTTAAAGTAATGGGGGAAAGCACAAAAGGATAAAGAAAAGAAAGGCCTTAATCTTTGTTCCATGAGTGATAAAGCAGCATCACATGGGTGAAAATTGGCCTGACCTTCACCCACATGATGCTGCTTCTGCCTCAGCCACTCTTTCTTTGCTCTGATTAACTGAAGATAGCCTCTTTCTCTGCAAGGAAAAGTCAAAGAACAAAAAGAAAAAAAATCCTGTCTTAACTATAAAAGGTTTATTTTTTTAATCACAGTTGGGCTCATACAAGCCAGTTTCTAATCTTATTTTTTTAAGCTAAAAAAGTGCCTTTTTAGAATTTCTTTGGCTCAGTTTCTTTAGGCCCCCCCCTCGAACCTCAGGGCCTAGATCTTAACTTGCTTCCCTTGGATGTGCTTTGTTGCTCATCTTCACTTTTACATGATAGCTGTTTGACTTAAATGGGTTGTTCGCCAAAGGATTGCCCCTTGGGGAATGGAAAAACTGGAGGGAGGGAGAGGAAAAGCAGTACTCAGCTGGTTTAAATGGCACGTACAGTATATCTATTGGCAGGGTATTGCCAATGCTCCAAGGAAACTTTCAGTGCTCAGCCTCTACCACTGAATGCCACAACACTGAGACGTGGTTTTATGTGTCACGTTATCCCTGTTCATACAGACTAAAGACCTTTACTGCGACACTGCCATCAAGCAGTTCCTGTGACTAATATTTTTAACAGCATGATTTCTAAAATTTGACAAGGATATAATAATTCATTCTCCAGATAGTCAACATGCTTGGAGAGCTGGTAATGTCTTTAAAGGTTTAAAGGGGGCACACTGAAATTAATCTCTTTTGTAATGTGTGCTACATAAATATTTTCGTTACGCTGTTGCAATAGGATCAAAATCTATTTTTAATTGGATGTTAATCTACTGAAAATCACATAAACTCATGGTTATGTAGGTGTATGTATGTATGTATGAATACATCTGTCTGAGAAACTTGGCTGATATCCAGTGAATTATTGGCTAAGTCCACGGGCTAGCTTCAATTTGCACTGGTCATTTTTTCCCTCGGGAGCTAAGAATATATGATGCTGTGCAGCATAATGGAATGTCACTGTAATGTGCAATGTCTGTTATTGTATTACATATCTGAGGTAGGGAACAAGGAAAACCTCCCCAGCTTACCTACAGCAGGCTTTTAGCTGGAAACACTCTTTATATTACTCAGGCACGCTATATTATGAAATAGCAAATTACTTAATAAGTTCACTACTTTCTGAAATTAAAATTAGACATACTGATACTAGCATACTCTGTGTAAGTACAGTATGACTACCACTGATAAATTAGTGTTGGAAACAGCAAACACCAATTTCTGTTTAGAAATTTTGCAGCAGCTATGATTTATAAGGACATTCTTAAAATAATACTGATTCTAATTTTTATGTGAGAATATACTGACACTAACAAGGTCTCTTCTTCTTTGGCAGAGATTTCAGAAGCATCAGTGTGACTTGTTTTCAGGTGTGGAGAGGCATTGTCTAGCTATACATCTTCACATGTACAGCTGAATCAATTGATTATTTTTCACCCGTGTAACTGAGATTCACAATACCTAGTTTTTGAGTGTGTAATCATACTGGCCAAACCATCTAAGAATACATTTCCATTTGTTTTCCCAAGTAACCAATGGGCACCATTGTGCCCACAAAGGGTACCACACAAAATGCTGTGGTTGTAAATATGTTCAGCAACAGTTAGAATTTGGACTCTGATTCAAAGCCCATTGAAGTCAATGAAAAGACTCCTATTGGCTTCAGGGTTCTTTGGCTCCATCACTTGATTCTTTGTTCAGAACTCCTAATGATTATTCAGTGAAAGAAGCAATACTGTGAGCTTTGGATGATGCAGTCTTCTTGCTAAAAATAAAATTATAAGGAAAGAGTCTCAGGGGGTGAAATTATAATTTGTATAGCAAGTTTGTTACTCTACTATTTAACATATATAATCATCAACACATACACATTTATGAACATTTATAGGCACTCATACGTGCCTGCATATTATATACTAACACACACTCACACACACCCTTCCTATTCATACAACTCATACTAAGAATTCATGATATAAACCTTTAGGGATTGTTACAGTGACCAAAAAAAGGAGTGTCCAGTGACACATCCATGGTGCTGCAGGGTATCTGCAACATCCACAGGGGACTGGCAAATATGACAGAGAGTCTCTAAGAGTCATGTTTTCTTCTGAATTGGCAGTAGGAAGGTGGTGGCACCCCCAGGCCTTGCCAGATGGCATCAGAGTCCTGGTTTGGGGCATCTGAAGGGAACTCTTAGAGTCAGTAGTTAATTAACAATAATGCATTATCAAGGTTCTATATATTATCTCCATAATCATCATACAGAATTGTTTTTTAAGCTCAGAATTTGACAAACCAACTGGTTTTCATTTTGTGGCTCGAATCATTATTTCGTTAACAAGAGGACAGCATTCATGATGACATATAAAACATTGACGCAATAGGCTAAATTTAAAAAGATGGAACATACTGAAAACCACATTAAAAAAACAAGAATGTGTTTTTATTTAAACCACTAAAAATACTTTAAAATACATTTTTGGTTGAATTGTCTGGTTCTTTTAGTGTTTCTCAGTGGTAAGGCGCTACTTTCACGTACCCATAAAAGCTCACACTGGGCATATATGGTACCACTCTAACGAGAAAGGAGGCAAAGTAATTTGGTAAATTCACCTGCCAGTTAGTAGCTATTGACAGGACTAATCTGAAGCCTTCCTCACCATTGTAAGATAATGAGGACTAGTACTTTCTTTTATTTAGAATACTCTGAGACAGCCATCATATCTTACTGAAAATGCACGTTTCTACATATTAAATTGCTCTACATACAGCTTGTTTTGTATGACTTTTTCAGTTCATGGCAGCTGCCTCAAACAAGCTTGAAAGGCTCTATTATGGTCTTTTGGGTCAAAAATGGCTTTTTTTTTAAAGTGCCAAAGTACTTAGTTACAGTGAATTGGTAACACAATATCCACACCATAATATGCATATTGTGCATGACAAAAGGCGAATAATTTGTAATCCCCATTTAAAGTAAAAGCATAAATACCTACTGTATTCAGCAGATCTGAAATGTCCTACCAGTATATATTTAAAAGACACTCAATGTGTTCATGTGAAAGACCAAAATAGTCTGTACTGGATTTGTGCAACTTCCTGAGAATTTATAGCTCTTTTTTAATTTATTTTTTCCCACTTCATTATTAACATGGAATCGCTATTGAAACATAGTTTAGGAAATTGAAAATTAAAATCTACATGCAAGTAACAGGAATGAAGGCAGGAGAATCTACATTAAGTCTATCCCATGTGTAATCCCCAATATAATAAAAGTTCAGATGAGAAAGGTGTGTGTCATCCTTCTTGGAGGGCCCATTTTTGGCTCTGTCTTTCACGCTAAGAGCCCTTTCTCTGTGAAAAAGGCAAGAACAAACTGAGGAATAATGCAAAACTCTATGAGTGCCAGAAATTAAGTTATGATTATGTTTCATTGCTGTATCACTTTGTTGCACAAATTCAATCCCTCTAACTTTTAATCCTTTTTTTTTTTTTGTATAGTCCTTCCTTATCTATGATATTTGTAATCTTTTTGTAACAGAAGAAACTTCCAGGGGGAGGTTTTGGGGTGGCGAGAGGAAACCTGTCCAATGACACCATCAGACATGGTCAATGCTAGTGACTGCTCTGACTGTACTGTATATCCACAGTTCTCTTGTCCTTATTTGCCAGAGATTTACTTACTCAGCCTGATGTTTCTCACAGATTTTTGCTGATAACATGTATAAATATCTTCCTTCCTTCTATTATGTTTGTTTAGCAATCCACATGCAGTATGCATATGTGGACCTGCACTCATTTGCAAAGCCTGAAGATATTGTTCATTATGTTTTATGTGCCAGAATGATAAAAATTATTCCCAGAAGGGTGCATGTTTAAACTGGCAAAGAAAAATGATTGACATCTACCATAAGTACTTTTGTCAAAGCTTTGGCGTGTTATCAGTTTGCAAAGCTATTCTAATGAACAGTGTCCATACTCACCAGATGTGCCAGATAGCTGTAAAATTCTGCTGCAGTCTTAATGCCAAATGTGTAAGAAACAAACAACTTAGGCTACAAATTCTGCTTGATAAATTTGATTGGATAAAGAGTTGAGCCTAAAGGGTCAAAGAATGTAAATAATTCTAGGCAGGAGCCTACCCTCTTGGCTAATTTCAGAAAATGTGGATTATTATCTCTATGCTCAAACACTAAATTGCCTGGGATAAATTTGCAACTTTAATACTGATGCAGGCAGAAGTAGAAAATGCTTAATTAAAATAAGGCATTATCTCTGTATCTGAGAAATTAAAAAAAAACACACACACCAGTATTTAATATTCCTGTTTGTTTATTCTTTTATTCCCAAGTGCCCATTCCTATCTCACAAATGTTATTATTTACATATGGTACAAGAATGGGAACTAAAACAAAGTCTGTCACAAACCCATATGAGGGAGGATTTCATTCTTTCAGGCCCTTAAGGCACGAAGAGATATACAGCAATGCTTTTTAGTCCCAATTTTGAAAGAAATATCTACAGAGAGTTTTCTAAATTCCCCAGCACATGGCAATTCTGTGCTTATGCTGAGTTCACATCTGCTCTGACTACCTGAAGTCTGCATAGCAGTAACAGATATGTGTTTATGAACTTCTAAGGTTCTAACTATTAAACACTAAGTAAATTATGTTAATTAAGTTATCAATATAAAATATTTTGTTAAAGTTTAATTCTTTTGGAGGTTGTTGGGAGTGATATGTTAGAACATCAGACTTTTGTTTGTCTTTGTTCCAGTCCTGGATTCAGGTAAGAACTGTTACACAAACTGGGGATGCTTTCATTTAATTTTCTTAAGCATATACTGTAAAATTCTGAAAAATTTAACTAGATTATTACTACTTTCTTATCAACCTCCCACCAATAATCCAAACATAGATTTTAGATACCTACTTGAATGATCTTGAAAATTGGCCCAAGAAAATATACGATTATTTAGTGATATTTGTTTGCATTGACTCCTTCCACACTGTCTTTTGCAAAGCAAAGCTAAAGAAGGTCATGATTTTTGTAGTGGGGACTGTACATCTGCCATAATACTCATTTTAAAGACTCCTTATTGCTTCTCTGGACTAAGGAAAATTCCCTGCTGCCATGGGATATAGGCATGGACACCAATGCTGTAGATGTCTAAAAGCACTGTTTGTGTAAAATATAAACTCTCCATGATTTCAAGTGTGCCCAGATGCTCCCAGATATGTGGAACAGTTAATATTTGGCTGGTCTCTTCCCACCTGTCCCTACCAAGGGAAGGAGATCCCCCATTATGACTTGGGAGGTTCAGTGACAGCTCTTTCACCAGCTTCATATCTTCCCACTATTTCTCTCTGAGTTACTGTGCATTCATCCAGACTAATATTTTCAGAGTGCAAATGAATAAAAAACCCCAGAGTTTATTAGGATGTGAGTCAAAATTACAAACACAGAGGTTGGTATGTCTGCATGCTAATCATTTCTAGTTATGCATGAAGCTAATTTACAAAAGAAGATTTACATTATTTTAATGGCATTCTCTACAAATAAGATTCAATTATTTCAGTTTAGTTTTGATGCCTTTTTATGTTTTACTTGTTTTGAGATATAGATTAATTTGCTTTATCAATAATATGAAAAATTAATGGAGCTCTTATTAAGGTTAAAAGCACCTCAGAGAAGTCATCACTTGTTAGCTCTGTTTTATTAGAATGATTACAACAAAGTTGTGTTGCTATCGCTGGCAAAATAGTTGCTCCCTTTTCCCTGGCAGGGGAGCTTTCCTGCTTTTGCTCCTGGAGAGGAGAATTTGGAGCTGTCCTTTAGAGCTGCACAGAAGCACTCGCAAAGCAACACAGAGGAATGGCATCCATGTGTCCTCCATGCCTGGCATACCTGGGACACCCCAGCCTCTTCCTCACCCCCTGAGCACACAGACACTCACACACTGTGCCAGCTCCTGCAGCTCTGCTCCACCAGCACAATTCTTCAAGGCACCCACCTCCCCCCTCTCCTTCCTCTGGCATGGGACACCACCAATCCTGACTGTCCTTGGCCCCATTTCTTCCTGAGCTCAGCTGGACTCAGTTTACTGGTCTAAAACAGTTGAATAAATCTAACAATTTTTACTGTAAGAGGTCTAATCCTTCAGATTTCATGAAGGCGATTCTCCTGTTGATTTCAACAGAAGTTGTATCTGAAGATGAATGGCAGGATAATACCCATTTGAAATATAAGTGGATAGCAGCACCAGATCAGATGGGTAGTGAGAAGAGACTGAAAGGAAAATGATGACAGGGCATTTTTTGTTAAGTTCTGATCCAATGAAGAGGGTTAATGCAATGTAGAGATAATTCTTTGGAAAGGAAAAAAAGACTCTTTTGCAGCTGTACCAACAATATCCACTCTCTTAAAAAAAAAAAAAAAAAAAAAAAGCAGCTGACTTGACATGTCAAGCATCAGATATTTGGCTATGAAAGCAAAGCATAAGCCATGCTGGCCACAGACTTGGAACAAAGCCACTGAAAAGTTGATCTGTAAACTGATGCTACCTTATTTCTTGAATTCTAGGAGGGTTTGCTGAGATTTAACAGCAATGCAGAACTACCACATTCCTCATAGATATTTCTTTTCTTGTTACATGAGATCCATGCATGAAGTGAAAAAGAGCAAATGAACATCAGGTTTACATCACCACTGATATGTGAATGATTGATCACCCATTAAATCACATACAGAGCCAGTAACAGCACACGGGGTAGTGTTAAAGTAAAATGTTTGGTATTCTTTACTCTAATTAAACATGGAAATAATACGATGCAGTCTGTATTGTAAATGTTATTGCAGATTATAGACCTAGAGGAGAGGTGTTATGCCACCTTTATAGCCTCCAGTTCCTGGAGACTGTGACTTAGATCTGCCTCAGGGCTGCCCTAAATTACACCAGTTGGTAATGACTCCCAAAGGGCTGCTATGCATCCAGTGGTTGCTGGAGTGTAAAGTACTTTGGCTATGCCAGCAGCCCATCATTTCACAATGGAGGCTGAGAGCAGCTGGCATAGTGCTTGGAGGAAATCCCCAAGTAGTGGTTTAAGACATTTTTCTAACACTTTTTGTCATGAGAGTGATATAAAATAAAGGCCAGATTTCACAAACACACAGGAGCTTTTTCATTTTTATTTAAGCATCTGTAGCTGTGGTTTGATAAACCTGGAGATGAGGGTTTCTATAGGATTTCACAAGAGTTATCAACCTAATATTGCTTCAGCTTGGCAGTGTTCCAGATCTCTGCTCTGACCCCAGTTCTGTGCCCATGGACTGTAGCACCACTGGCTTTCAAAGGCATATTCCTAATTTACATCTATGTTAGCAAAAGGAGAATTGGATTCCCCCTTGTATGTGCAAGTTTTTCAGTTCAGGCTTATATTCCAGCCTTGCTGGAGCTGCCAAAGACATCAGTTGAGTTTGCATGTATAGAAGACCCTTCGAGTACGGATCTATGTAGCTCGTTCAATAGCTCAGCCAATTCAGGCAGAGTGATGCATGCCCTGGTTTTCCTGTGCAGTGTATGGGTGGGCCAACCTTTCTTACACAAATATCTCAAAAGATCAGCTGTAAAATTATTCCTTAATATTGGTGGTTTTGAGGATTTAATTTTGATCATCTTTAGGATGTTATTAAGTGAACATCCTGAAAGCAGTAACTGACTGCTGACAGTAGAAACTCATGTCTCTCAAACTAAGCTAATGCATTCCAAAACTCAACTGATGACAGTGTCTTCAAACCTCTGAGGCAAAAAGCCACCATTTATGATCTTATTAATTGTTCTATGAAACAAAGGGAAAAATAAAGTAATTGACAAAGATATACACAGTGCAGAAAAGTAGAAACCTTCTGGGAAGCTACCTAGGGAGAAGTAATCAGTTCTGTGCAAAGATATGTATGTTTTTAAAGTCCATAAGCCCAAATAACATTGAGGAGAAAGATGATCTTGTGGATATGTGAAATGTTCCTGGATGTGAACTCATAAAGTCCTGGCTTTCAATTTAAGTGGAGAAAGATGAGTGTGCATGGAAGTACTGTAGTGTAACTTTCCTAAAAGGAAGGAAAACATACCATCCCCTTCTTTTTCAGTGTCTCTCCTTTGAGCTAGTGCTGGCTAGAAGGTCCGCATAGGGTGGCAAAGGGTCAAAAGGAGGATGGATAAAAGAAAGTTAACACTGCATTTTGTCTGTTCCCTACCTATACATCCTCTGTGCAAGGAGAAGTGACATGGTCCAACACTTCTGTCCTCTTCTTGGAAGGTCCAGAAAGTTGTAAGAAAATTCTTTGGCACCCTGTACATATTCATAGATTGGCACATGATGAGTTCCCAAAAGAAACTGAGGAAAGTGGATCAGAAAATCACAGAATGAATCATAATAAAGTGGTCAGAAAGGGGGATCATCTAGCCCATCATTTTGCAGGATTGATTTCGGATAAGTTAATTCTGATAGCCTCCTGTTGCTCTAATTTTTTTAATATTAATTTATTTTTAATATTAGTAGTACCTGTTACTATCCTCTAAGCAAGCCATTTGGGTGCTTAGCTACTACTTCTGCAACCTGGAATTATGTCATCATGTTAGAATTAATATAAGACAATTACTGGAAGTCCATCACAGCCTTAATATGCTTCATTCTTTCAATAGGTCTTTTCTGTAGTTTGGAAAGAAGCCTAACTAAACTTAAATGTCTTGTACCCTACATATCAAAGGATCCTGGCCAAAACTTCTGTTCACTTTAACAGTGTAAACTTGGCATAAATCCTTGGAAGGCCAATATTTTACTTTACATTTCCACTAAAGCTGGAATACAGTACCTGATGACAGGAAACTCTTTTACTAGGATGTAAAACCTACAGATTTTCGTCTTCTCTGTGATTTCAAAATTTGTTCTTGAAGGCAGAAGGGCAGGGATGGACAAATATGTAATTAAAGAGAGCTAAAGCAGGACAATAATGAACAAATACCATTATTTTTCCCATCGTTCCCGAAGGAAGCTAAGGTAGAGTTGTAGAAAGTCAGTAACAGTGATGCACTTCACTTAGCATGGGTTCATGCAGTGCAAAAAGCTTAATGTCTGTAGCTGAGCTGGGCCTAATGGGCATCAGTTGTTATCTGCAGAAATGGAGCCTGTTAGAGGCAGCCTGGCTCCCATATCCATCTGTGATGGCTAGTGGGATTTTCAACAGGCTCGTGACCTTTTCTTACTCATTTTGCTTAGTTTTCATCCAATAAAAGCCATCATCTGACTGGTCCACCCAGCCCTGAATTCTGCAGCCTGAGCCCATTGGTGAGGATTTAGTGAGAAGCTGAAGGGAGAAGAGGGGTAGTCTGCAAACATAAAGCTGGGGCTGGGGAGTGAGGGGAGCTGCTGAAAGACCTATGCACCTGATCAGCATCTACGTTTTTATCAGGTTTTTTATGTATGCTCTTTTATACATGTATGCATGTATATACATATATATATATATACACACATACACACACATATATATATATAACTTTCTACACTTTTCTTATTTCTCTCTGAAATAATGAGAAACTGTTGTAAATCTCCTAACAGGCTAGCAGAGAAATTTGCGTGCTGCCTTACACCACACAGACTGAAAACCCTTTCCTACTCTACCTGTCCTACAGCAGTCCCATGGATACTGTTAAGCACCTGCAGTCAAATCCACATGAAAATAACACCACTGGGGCACCACCAACCACTTTATCTCTTGCCAGTTTTGCAGACTGATTTATTGTTAATATCTGCCAGCAAATTCATGTCCTTTTTAGGACATCAAGCACAGGAAAGAAGATCTTGTTGTCACCAGAATTAGAGACTTCCAGACCCCTGTCCTGTCTGAGAAGACTTTAAAGTCGGGAAGAAGGTTCACTGTATTTTCTTGTCTCACTACACATGTAAGCAAAGGCCAGGGTATAAACTTATCTCTGTGGAGGCAAGGATTTATCTGTTGAAACAAGCATTTGACTTAGAAGAAGCACTGTGAAACCTACCATAAATCATCATAAAGTTGTAACTTTTTAAGGAAAACAATTATATACCTGATCTAAATTGATCCAGTTTAATAAGAATCTCATTTATTATTTATATGCCTTATAAAGCTGCTGGCACATGAGGAAGTTATGAGTAACTAAGGAAGTTCACATAGCAAAAACTTATTACCTGTTATTGCTGTTCCTTGACTATTTTGATGGTCGCATGCTGGGTATGTTTACACAAAAAATCAGACTCTCCAACAAGATAATGTGAATTTAACAGAAATGTTGATAACTTCATTTCCATTGTACAACAAAATACTGCTATGCAGGGTTTAAGTATGGATAGCTGGATGGAATGAAGTCACAAACACCCAGCAGTTTTCCTCCATAGAGTTGCAACAGAGGTACAGTGGCCTGATAGCTGTTTTTCAAAATCCTGACAAGGCTTTGATCAAACATGAAAAGAAATACAATTTTATTCAGATAATTTAGAGCCCAGGCATTGTTTAGTTCCTCTCCCCCTCTTTTTTTTTTTTTTTCTTTTTTAATGGTGGGTTTCTTATGAAACAAGCTCAGCTTCAATCTTAGTTAGGTAATCGTTTGACACTCCAACTGCATGGATGTCTTTGCATAGAGGCAGATTATTTTGCAGTGAGGTTCAGTTCTATTTAAGAGATGAAAGTGAATTCTAAAGGTTGAAATTCCACTAACAGAACTCAGAAGAACAGTGATTTTAATGACATGCAACTGAATGGAATGCCTACACTCGGCTGAATTCTGACATAGGTGAGCGGGACAGAAGGAGTAAGATCCAGGAGTCAAACCTTGTGAATTAGAAAGAACCCTTTTCCAAAAGAACAGGTACACAGATTTTAATTGGATTGGTTATTTCCTTCGGGATGTGTTTGGGATTGCTCATTTTGGGGCAGGGAAGGGAGGAAGCAGGTGGCAGGACAGGCACACAACACAACATATGGGGGGTAATGTAGAATGTTTGCCAGTCTGAGCAAAGGAAATACGCCGTTTATTTTCCCAAGTGTCCTGCAAAAGGCTATTTGAGAAGTGCAGTGACTTTTGACAAATTGTCAAAATCTTTGAGGTGGCTCTGAGGCTGTCAGAGCATTTTTCTCTCACCTAACACAAAGCTTTTCAACTCCTCCTATTTTAACAAACCTAACCACAAAAAAATCATCAGATATTCTTTTGCTATTTTAGCTGGCTATTGTTCCACTGCATTTAATCATTAAGGAACCAGAAGGGACACATTTCATTGAAAAATATTCATTTGACCCTTTGTAAACAGCAACTTGAAGCATTTTAACAGGCTCTTCAAACTGTTTGGGAAGAAATAAAGAAGCATCTGGTTTGAAGCACGCTTTCATATTGTATTGTTTATGTTGATAGCTTAAGTTCTTTGCTGTGCATTGTTATTTATGACAATTGAATGCAGAACATTTTTGATTCAACAAAGTACTTTCGTTCTACAGCATGGGAATAAAGCAATCAAAGCTGAGGTGACTTGACTGATTTCATTTAGAAGGTGGAATCCAGCAGGCCTATTAGTGTTGAAGAAGGGAGGGGGAAGGAAAGGATGGAGCAGGTAACTAGGGGATACAAATTTAAAAGGGTGAGAAATCTGGGAAAGAATCCTGCTGACGGTATGGACTATATGAAAGAATTTCACAAGTCACTAAAGCCAGGGGAAGAAATTGCAAGAATCTGTCCAAACAAAAAAGTAAGAAGTCTATATGTTAGTTTATTTTCTTTCTTTCTTTCTTTTTTAACTAGGAAACTTGCAAGAAAACATTGATGCTTCAATCCTCTTTTTCCCTAAGCCAATAAAACCCCACAAAATCCACACAACTTAAAAAATATTTTCATTGTGTTTCCTATATTATTTCAGAGTTACGAACCAAACCAAATTCTGCATATTATAAATGAAAAATGAGTCAAATACCAAAGTAACAGTGAAAAATAAATAAAAAAAATAACACAGGGTTGTATCAGTAGTAGCAGAACTGTCCCAGGAAGTCCTTAAAAAGGCTTATCAGAACACTGTTTTCACTAGATATTATCTATATATTAAATATGTGTAAATAAATTTAATAATATACAGTTTTCCAAAATACAGAAATTATTAAATATATAAATAAATTTCTCAATCAAACACTTAATGCTGATATTATGGTAAATGTAATAAAAGGAACAATTAAATGCTTAAGAGCAAAGTTTATGAATTTTAAAGACAGGTTAAAAGCATCTATTTGCTTAGAAGTGAGTGCAGTATTCACATTCAAAGGAAATCAGTTTTCTAAATATTCTAGGAGGGGTTTAAGGGACAGAAACAGGTTTAGTAATTCTAATAGGCATTACACTTTTACAACGCAGCTGAGGAATACATTTAAGATTCTGACTTTTCTATTTAATTTATTCTGTCCCATGTTTCTGTTTACTCTGTAAGGTGCTGATTTTGAAGCCAGAGCAGCTCATTTAATTTGATTTCAGAGCTGTTTCCCATAGATCATCCACTAGGACTGAGCTCCAGTAGCAGCAAGCAGAAGTCTGACTAGCCCTAGTGCTTGCTCCCAGGCTATATGTTATTTTCTTAAATACTCTTAATAGACTTTCTGTTTTCAGCCCTGTTCAGCAATTCAGTAGCAGCAGTATTCCAGTCAAAGGAATAATGCAATTAGCTATTTTATCCTGTTGTAATGGTAGCATCTTCAACTTGTGGTTTGACAGAGCTTTTTAGTCAGGGTGAATTAAGCACTGTATGCCTCCTTTGCCTGTTCTCCCCTCAAGACTTTGGCTCTCTGCTATTTAGTTCCTCTCAGGCTGTTTTCCTTTCATTTGCCTTGTTAGTAGGTAGGTCAGTAGCTGATGCCACCTACTGTGGGCATCTAAAGTCTTTTCTTTTGTTTCCTTTTTTCCTAAAGCTTGAGTTGCCACTTTCTTTAGTAGTGATTCACAAAAGATATTAAAAAATCATTTAAATCTCTTAATAGTAAAAACATACTGCACCTTCCTTTACAGCTGTGTATACACCTTTCTTTATAAGCATGTATAGTCCCAGCGCCTCATCCAGTGTCTGAAGCTGACAAGGGTAACTAAAGAATCCAAATGGGTTACAGATATATGACATATTAATTAATATCTTTCCATTTCCAGGGTTCTTTTAATCTATAATAGTCTGGTGATTTTTTTTCCTTTCTCTGCTCAGAAACCCCTGGAAGCTGGGGAAGGTCAGACCTTGGCTGTGTTGTTAAGACAGAGGGACAAATTGGCATCTATATATAAGATCTGCATTGCCTCCCTTGAGCATTTTTCCAAGAATCTGAGCAAATGCAGAGGATGATATTGTACTTCTGGGTCATGCTTAGCTGTAGAGGAGTGTGAGGCAGTGTGTACATGTGTATGTTTACATATCTCAGCAGGAGCAAATAAACTGTTGTAAGGAAAAACCATTAGTATGGGGGGAAAAAAAAGAGGATTACTATTAAGCATGTTCTCAAATGCTGGAATGATCAGGCAGGTCCTGCATGTGTCTTTTTACTTTGAAGTAACTAAGAATTTTCCAGTACTCTACCATTCTTGTCTTTAATGCTCTGCTGTCATTATATCCTCCCCTTTCAGTCAATCATTGGCTTTGAGAGTGGTCCCACTAATGCTCTTTTTCTATATTACATCTTTTTTCCCCATCGGCCACTATCTTATAGCATCCTCTGGGTTCAAATTTGAACCTCTATTGCCCAGCTGGCTTTCTTCTACTCTTGGGCACACTGTGCAGATATTAGTCTATACAGGATACCTGTTACCCTGCTTACCTTTTGAATTATTGCCCCATATCTATCCCCTTCTGTGCAATATTGTTTAGTCATGCAATATGTTTCTTTGTTTCTATTGTAGCCCTTGTTTTGTCTATTTTTATACCTCGTTTCTGCTGGCTGCCATTGCTCCAATGCCTGTATTGGTACAAACATATTCACAGGCTATAATAAATAAGCTGTTGCAGATTTAAGAGAGGAATTTGGGACATACATTACGCATTTATATTTTCTTCTATTTAAAAGGAGACAGTTGGCTTCAAAGAGTTAGTAATACTAAATCTATACTGATATACTAATCTCTGAAATTCTTAGGCACAATATTGACCTTAAATCACTGATGCAAAATCTGGGGTTGGAAGTCTCCAGATGAATTTCAGTAATTTTTTTGGTGAGAACAGCCCCATGAATTGAATTTAGTGGTGCTGGAAAGACAAGAAGCTCCACATCTAATTCATTAGTTTGAATCTGTAGAATGATTGTGGCCATTTCAAGTCTGTACAATCATGTTCCCTCCTCCTTTTGCTGGTTTTCCTGCACTACAAGCTCTGGAAAACAGCTGCACCATTCAGTATAGATGCTCAGTGGTGTGTGGCCTCTGGAAGGCTTTCACAGTCACAACCACCTGCTCTGTATGTCAAACATACCTAGCCAAGCAGCCACTCTGCTGCGTGACCAAACCATGACCAGGAAACAATTGTTCATGCAGGAAACTCAGGTCTACAGCACAAAATAGTGCTCAGACAAAAGCAAGAAGAACACATTCTCATATCTAAACTACATCATCTGCACAGAAATTGGAAAGCAGCAATGAATACCCCTGTAATACAACACAATCAATTCCTGTAATAGCTTGTTTGCAAGGTACCATTCACACTGCTGCAATGCCTCCTTCACCTTCCAAAACTGAAGCTGCATTCAAAATGCATGGCTGCAGAACCACTACAGTTGCTGTTTCATCAGTGTAAACAAAATTGCCCAGCCTGCAGAGCATTTTGGCTAATATATGTTCACAGATGTGCAAGGTGTAGTTGATTATGTGCGTCTGAACATAAACATAGGCGTAAGCATATATGCAACCACCTCAGTTACAATATAGTAAAAGCATATCTCTGGTACTGCCTGTGTTTTTCTCCCTATGAACATCAGAGGCTCTAGGATCTCCCTATTTTATGCCTCTCATATTATGCAACTTAAACTTTTTATTCCACTTTATAATTTCTTCCTATAGCGTATACATAGTTCCTGTCTTTTTGAACACTTCAGGAGTCTCCTTTTTCTCTAAGCAGTATCTCGTCTCCCAGTTACTCACTAACATAACAATTCAGATTTCTCTATTGCTTCCTCACTTATCAGTTTAATGTTTCTCTTTGAAATGAAACTGAGAACAAAACCACTCCAAACAGTGAAGTAACTTGGACCTATAGATGTTCTCTCATGATTGGGGGACTTTGGGGACTGTATTTGTAGAACTTTTTTCCTCTTATTCCACTTCATACAAATTTGGCTCATTTAAAATTTTCTAAAATTATTACATTTTATTTACTAATGAACAGAATAGCCGTATTTTCAAAAGCATTTTGTAATAAAATTATGTCTTCAGCTGATTCTGAATTTTCCATGAAGCACTGTTTTTGACTTTTGGAAACCTTGTCTTGTGGCTTCCAGGAAAAATCTTAAGTATCTAAATAATTGCTGATTGTTGGAAGTGAGGATCCAAAATTCTGATTCAGAGAGCTTTACTTACAAATTCTGAGCACCACCAGATTTTCAATGTGGTATTCTTGTAAACAAGACGCTAACAGTGCTTGTTGCAAAGATAGAGTGGGTTCCTAACTGAAATGCAGAGAATAGAAAAATTATATCTTATTCACTGTAACAATTTGACTCAGTGAAAAAGAAATTCAACTGGCAATGTGCAGTTCTGTTCTGGCTTGTTAGCAGAAACACTAAAGGCTACTATCCTGTTTCTATCAGTACAGCGATAATTTGGACAGTAGGTGTTTGCATTTCTTGGTTTTGGAATCTTGACAGCAGCTGTTGCCAGATCCTGCCTTCTTGCATTGCCTTTGATGCTGGAAAAATAATAACCAGAGCATGTTTAATTTTACTGTCTTATAAGGGGAAAAAATCACTTAAAATTACTTTTGGATTTTCATTAATAAGCTTAATAATCTCTTATGAAGTCTTTGGCAAAGCAACCAATAGGAACGAAGGGATTACAAACTTTAAAATTTAATGAGGGTTGGTTGGTTGGTTGTGGCATTTCTTGTTCGGCCACAATCCATCATCAGAAGAACGTGTATAAAGATTTCAGTGCCCAGAATCACAAAATCAAAGTATCGTATTTGCATTACTCATGTAGGCTTTGAATTGGGCTAGTCAGCTGAATGGTTTTAAATGTGCACATTTGATTTTGTTGGCCACTTTTCCCCTTTTTATAGGCAGCACAGATTTTTAGGAAGGAATTCAGTGGCCAGCTGCCCAAATTAAAGAATAGTGAAAAGATCAAAGTACTGCATATTGCTACTGTGGTAGTTATTAGCATTTGTGATACCTTATTCTCATGACAGAACAGAAAGTGGCATAACATCAATCTTGCTTTGTTAAAAAAAAATAATAAAAAGGGGAATTGGTACAAGTACAGCTGTTTTCATTATAATCTCAGAAAGTAATGTCAGAGTCCTCTTCAGGGGCTGTATTGAAAGGACCTTTGAAGAGCAGGGGTATTCTTCTGTTAATCACAAAGGTACTGTACGCAGTAATTCCTTTTCTTAAGAAATGGCTGTTCCGTTAGACCAACAGGAACTGATCGCGAGGGTCCCACTATTGCTGAGATGGGGTCATGTAGAGTGGAAATATGAGCTCTATAACCCTTGACCCCTTTCCCTCTTTATTTCGATTCCTTTAACAATGCATGGTTGGCAGACAAAAACAATGGAAAGTTCCAATCTCTTTTGTTTGGCTTGGGAAAAACTCAAGCCAGCTCAGTTTTGTTTTTACCTAGAAGTATGTCTGGGTTTCAATTAAAAGGAGCTACTTTAAGTTTGCTAGTCTGTGAAACTTTGAAAAAAGCCATTGTTGCCCATCCATGATCTAAGCAACAATGAGATACAGATTCTCACAGTATGTCACAGTAAAACTACATCTCAGCTCTAACTGTAGAGGCTAAGAAAGGGTGGACTGCTAGCAAGCTGGATTTTTCAAGAACTACACGTCCATTCATGTCTACTTATTAAACCGTTACTTTTAAAACAGGACATAGTATTTTAGAAACTCTATGTCAAGGAAATACTGGCAAAAGGAAGAACCACAAACAGCACAGTTTCAAGCACTAGTGCAGTTTGGGAGTCTAGCAGATGATGCCCTCAACCACGGTCCTTTATAGAAATGTCATTTGTTTTATTGCAGTAGGAAGCTTGATTAGCTGAAAAGTAGAAAGTAGTTGATTCTGGACTCTTAAAAAAAACAGCAACTGAATTTATATTATAATTTAAGATTAATGACTCTCATTTCTAATCTGTTCGGAGATTTATGCACTCATTTTACAGGTCTAAACTTGTGAAGAGACAAATATTTAACTTCGTATTTTTTCTCATTTACAGTTAAGATTTCTAACTTTTACCATTATTATGGAAAAATTCTGTGTCCTCTTGATGTCATACCTAGGTACACAAAGGAGTGATTTCTCTTACAAACACCTCCTCAGGGGCAGCTGGTAAACAAGTGATCCCTGCTAGCTCACTGTGAACATTTGAAAGAACCTTGCATGATGAAGGAACATTCAGCTGTCAGAAGTTTACAGTGTTAAATTTTTAGTAAACACACATATTGCAAATCATCTGCAGAGAACTGTACTACCTGACACACAAATTTGCCCAGCACAAATGTATCCAACACAGTGGATATGATGGAATACAGGAAGAGAACAATTGAAGTCCTTATCCTATTGAAACATACATGATTTTTATAAAGTCAGCAGTTTATCTTTGCTCCATTTTGGTATTTACATCTTTGTGTCAGTCCCCAGGTATATGACCTGTGAAAGTAGATCTCTTCCTGGTCTCCCTGACAGTGGAGGTACTGGAAGACCCTTCCTGTGAAGCAGTAGAGAAAAGTCACTTGCAGGACATATAATTACAGCTTCTGAAGGACCACAACTGAATAATTCTGAACAGTTTGCTGTTCTTAGTTTTAATTATTCATTTCCAACAAATATATTTACCAGATACTCAGCCTCACTTGCTAAGGATAGCTATGTAAAAACATCACTTTCCAAATTTTATATTGTAACTGATTTCTTTGTTTTTAATTTGCTTATAGGAAAGCTTACTTTTGTTTTGTGTCATACTTCAACCCTAAAATTAAGAATTATTAACTGATGAACTTGATGAACTTTTTCAGCTCAAAACCAGTTCTTAAGTTTGCAATATCACACTGTGTGTCCTCAGTTCCGCTGATAGAACAGAATTTGTAAGATGCAGCTCTGAGGAAGAAGTCACTAAAAAGGTAAGTTTCAGAGTGAACTACAATGCACCTCTGGTACAATTTTGTTACTGAAGTAACAATTTTGTTACTGAAGTAACAACAATTTAATGTACATACAGAGAAATATTTGCAATAAGGATTACTGAATTTGTGATTGCTAGGAGTTGTTTCAGTTTCAAGTTCAGCTTGACATGATAATTACATTATGGCTAGACCTAATCTAGATAAAAAGGTTTGCTAGGTTCCTTCTGAATAAGACAAGGCATATAACTTATTGGTCATTGCCAAGCACTTGGCCAGCTGCAGGAAAGAAAGAAATGTTCTTTTTAAAAATAGAGCTAGATAAAAGAGGAGTTGTCTACCTTCTCTGTGAGTGCTGAAGGAAAACATTTGTTACCTTACCCACACAAAATTGAGGTATGCAAAGGATACCCTCAAATAGGGAATTTCCACATGCGGACTCATGTTTCTTGTCCAGATGAGTACTATCTAAAAAGTAAATTTCTTTATAATGTACAGTTCTAAAGATTACCATATTGTTGACACCCAGTAGGTTTATCAAAGCCCACACATTACTATCCTGTTGTTTGAAACAGAAGTTATCTTTTTTATTATTATTTTTAGTTCGGGGTGGGGGGGTGGGTGGGTGTTGTGGTTTTGTGTTTTTTTTCTCCCAGAATTTAGGAGACTGAGGACCAAATTTTGCTTCTAGATGTGTGGCTTCCATTGACTTGTATGAAAACTGTGGGTAGGCCTCTGAAAGCAGAATTTAGCCTGGTGCATGGTTTTGATTCACCCTGTATTCCTTTTATGTTCAAACTCTTAAAGATTATTTGGATATAATACATGAAAGGGAAGACAACATCTGAAAAAGGACAGAGAACAATTATTCTCTATTTCAAGGGTGAATTGCCTTAAGTGAGCAGGAATCAGTCACAGGAGGCTGCTTGCTTCACTTATTTTTCTAACTGCTCTGGGCAAATAAAGATTAAGCCATTCTTTTATCAGGCAGGCCCTCTCCCCAGTATAAAGACATAATCAATCTAAATTGAAGGCAACTAAGAGATGCACAGAGGTTTTTTGGGCAAGTTTTGGCTGTATAATGACAGAAAAGTATAGGGTTCATCTTGCTTTTTACTTTACTCCAATATATTCAACAGAAATTGAGGTCAAAGATAAACATCTGAAATGTTTTGTAATAATTTACTGAATACTTGATAAAGAGGAGTCGCATGTCATCTGTAAAAATTTTGTATAGAGATAGTCCTTGTAAAACAGGAGTAGCTAAAGTGCAAGATCATCTTGGTTTCTCAATACAAAGTCAAATCAGAATGGATAAAAATAATTTACCCTGCACTGAACCCCTGCAACCTTTAATCAAATTTAATCCTGTTTCCCTCTTTTGAAAATCTCAAGCAAGTTGTGGTTCAGAGAGAAGGCAAACAATTCCAGTACCCTGGGTTGTCAGGAAAGATTAAAAAAGCTAAATCTTATTTTTATTCACATCTATACAAGTCCATGATTTTGATAAAAAGAAACATGTTTTATCCAAGACAATATTAGATTTTGTTCTGCAAAACCAAAACTTAACTTATGAGCTATTTCCAAGCCCAACTCAAAATCACATTCATCCCAGTTTTCTCATAATAGAAATGACAAAAATAAAACCTCTTTCTGAACTGAGGGAAAAGTGTGATTTTCCTCGACCTCTGATGATCAGAATAAAAGAGAACAAAGACTCAAACTACCCATAGTCTGAGTTTTAAAAAAGAAAATGTGGCTTTTCTGCCCCTCTCCTGGTACTTTTTGTGGTTAAGAAAGTTTTGTTGAATCCTAGTTGTGTGCATTTCTGGAACTGGGACATAGAACCAAGAATGCTCCTTGATGAAAGATTTTATTTACACTTAAAAACCCTTATGAGTTCTGCCAGATCAGTTCATATTTACAGGAAGGAGAGATAACAACAGGGAGGGTGCAGAGTGTAACAGCCTAGATAATTCATCAGTTAAGTAGCAATACATGTAAGTGTCCATAAATTTTACTTTTGTGTAAAGTCACACCTTAATTGCGTTGTCACTTCAATGATGTACCTTTCAGCTTCCAAAAGGAAGGATACCATAGGCTTTGTTGCACTGATTAACTTCTGAGATGAATAGGGGTCTTAATAACAGCTGGGTAAAATAGATGGACCAAAGCAGCACCCAGGAACTATATTCAGTGCAAATTTCTCTGTTCTACTAATAAAAGAACAGATCCCACCACAGCTTTTTCTTGAGGAGCCCCATGAGGAGATCCTTGGAGCCACAATATGCTTCCAGGAAAAACATTGATAGGGCAGAGAGGTTCCAGAGAGATTTCCCCAAACACAGAATGCACCTAAGAGTTAGAGCCCTTGTTCCTGACTCACTGAGGAGAAGCTGGGGATGGATTCCAGAAGCTGTGTCAGCTGCAGAAGCTGCACTGATGGACAGGTAGCCCTTTCAGAGCAGCTGGCTTGTCTGGGTGTGAGGTACAAGCACTGTGGGACCACAGTATCTCCTGCTACATCTTGCCTTTGTAGTCCCAGATAAGCTTTTTTTTTTCTTTTTTTTTTTTTGCCTTTTTTTTTCCTTTTTTTTTTTTATGAAAACATAATATTTTGCAATAGTCATTGAGCTCAATCCAAAATATGCAGCATACAATACCTTTTTAAATAAACCACAGCACCTGACAGACAGATTCACCGTATCTTTTTATTTTTCGTTGGATGACCCCATTTTCTTTACTCAGCTCTGTCGCTGAGCCTAATTTCCACATACTTTACACTTTTTAAATATTGAATTGCTTTAGTTGTATGTTAATATCAATGTTGAAGTCATAACTGCATTTAACTCTTTCTGCATGTACTTTTATCATGTACTGTAAGTATACTTGTAATGTCAATTCAAGATGAAGTCAGCTGATCCTGCCTTTTCTGCAGTGATTAGAGATTAAAGAGCAGATTTTCTTTTGTGGGAAGTACTGTGAATTTAAGCGTTCTATAACAAAACAACCAAACAAGAAGAAATCAGTGAACTGAAACACTGCTAAGGCTAAGCTAATTTTTCTTGAAAAAGACGGGTTTTCAGCAGCCTATATTTGTTAGCATGCTGGTGCCTTTTGAAATCAATTATTGCATTTCATTCACACAGTAGATGAAGATGGTAAATTAGTTCAATTGCAGATGAGAACTGAGTCTACTGGAAGCTGATTTGTTTGTCATCATCCAGGAACTTACAGCATGAAGCACATCTGTCCCAGCCGTCCTCTGCCATGGGGAAAGGAATACTGAGATGTGTGTGCCAGTTTGCCAGTCTGAAAAACACCCTTCACTTCTGGGTGTTTCCCACTTTGCTTGCCTCAATCTTTTACTTCAAACTCCAAACATACACAGACAAACTGGCAATATGCAGAACTGTGACATACTAAAGACAATGCTCACTGACAGCAAGAAATTCACTTCTCTTATATTTTAAAACTCAGGTAGAAAAGCATTTAGAAAAAAGAGATTGCCACCCTAGGGTGAAGGCATACGACAGGTTTATATTTTTTTACCTAATTGTCAACCATATTGCCCCATAATTGTGGAAGAAGGGGAACCCCTTTTCAAATTATGCTCTTAAGCCTGAAGGAAGCTCCCCTGACACTATATCCCCCGACACTCACTGTATGAGGGCTGCAGGAATGTGCTACTTATGCTGACTGTCTTGATGGACTTTAGCAAAAGAGTTGTTGTGGGGGAAAATCAAAAAATAAAGGGCAATTGATAACAAGGGCACTTACACCTTGATTCCTCTTATGAGAGGAAAGTTCCTCTTGCACCTTGATTACACTCTTAAGAAACGGAAAGGTAATGGTAGAAATACCAAGTGCTGGTAATCTTTGACACCCTCATTATTAGGAGGTTTTTAAATTTTATTCTTGTGGTTCATATTCAACTTGACAAGTCATGTAGCGATTAAAAATTGGAATGCTGCAACAACAGTGTTAGAATTAGGATCAGTGACTGGTTTAACTCTCCCTGACAAGGAAAGCCTGGCAAATGACTCGGTTCCAGCCAGTAGGGAATCTTCAGCCTCACTGCGCACTACCAATGCGTCCTGACATGCCTTGCCAAGACAGCCAACATGGGCCTAGCAGATGCCCTCAGAAAGTTTTCTCTTCTTGCCTTTCTCTCTCCTATTCTGTTCATCACTGGACTCTGAAGTAAGTGTTAGGATGTGCCTAATGGGGACTAGATGCACTTTCAAGAGCTTGCAAAAAGCCTGGAGGTAAGGAATTGGGCTTCTGGAAGTTTTTTCCTCATTATCATTCTGGAAAAAAAAAGAATTTTTGCAATGACTCAAACACAAAGGTGGGAGGTTTCAGAGACCAGATTTTTCTGTGGTGAAACATTATGAGAAGTTACTAGAAGGAATTACGTGACCACAGAGGATAGAAATTTCCATTACAATATGTGGGCTCTGCCATGGGTCCTACAGCATTTAGACAGCTTCAGTGATATATTCAGGTAATGATTTTGGCTCCCCTGGTATCTCTCTCTCTCTCTTTTTCTCTAATAACATGCTGCCCTTTCTACTGTACAGTTGCAGGACAGACATCTCTGACTGATGGGTTTGGAACATGGGTGGCTTAATATCTGTGTTATAATAATGACTGATTTTCAGTGTCCTGGGAAAACATCTCTCTTGGCAGTTAAGATATAAAAAACAAGTGACATTTTGAAATAAACAAGGTCTACAGGTGGTAGAATTAGCACTCAATCTGTCATCCTGCATGCAAGGCAGAGCCACAGCCACCAGAGGATACAAAACAGATAGTATTTTGAGGTAAGCAGACTAGAAGTTTGAGTTTATTATCAAGAAACTGAAAGAAAAGCCTTACTCTCTGCAAAGTTGTTGCAGTTACTGGGCACGTACAGCAAATGGCATTTCCTGGGCAGAAGGGCAGGGATGAAAGCAGAGTTTGAAGTGCCACAGTGGAGGTCTTTCCTTCCCCAGGCAATATGAGGATGGATTCCTTGGCAGTTCTCCTGTGGGCAGTTTGCAGCATCAGTTTTAGCAGGTGGGCAGTCTGTTCACTTCCTCTGTTTTCTTCACCTCATGCAAAGGTTGCAAGGCTTGGGCATAGCCTCCAGGTCTGTAATTCTGTAATCTTTCTGTGCCCCTTGGAGAAGGAGCCCTTTCCTTCCCTATCAGAAGCTGAGATTGGTGGTAAGAGTTTAGCCAGCAACTCTTATGGCTCTGCTGGCTAGAATACCTGAACGTAAGGAAATAACAGTTTCCCCAGAGGAAAAATGCACAAGTGCTTCAGGTTTTTTTTAAATTACATTTTCCCAGTTATAGATGAGAAAATCCAAAATTTTAGTGGAGGACTCCAGTCCGTACTCAGTCAAACTCATGCACCATTCCAGTGTAGACTTTAAATATGCAATTGCAGATACAATCTGTCTCTGATAGAATATTATTGTGTGATGGCAGAAGAAATACTAATCAACTCTTGATTAATATTCATTGTATACCTATACGTATTCAGGAAATTAAAAGGCATTTTCAGACAATCAGAGAGCATACAGCACAAAAGACATTCCCAGCTAAATCGAACAAATAGTGGTCAAGGCAGTGTCTTGAATTCAGAGTTAGTGAAAGGCCAGGCACTTCATTTTTTCATTCACCTCAGAGGATTAAGAAAAACTGAGCTGATAGGATCTTATGATCCCACCCACTTTGGGTGCATGTTTTCTAATTAAAATGGAAATTTGATCAAGTATCAAAATGCACTGGCTGGTAGAGATGTACCATTCTTGTTCTGTACATGTGCCTTGGAAACAAGAGGAGCATTTTCAGATTCTGCAGTAATTTAGACATTAAAAATGTCATTATGACTATTTTTACTTTTTTTTGTCATGTCTAAGGCCAACATTGTCAAGATTTTAAATGAGCCAAACCAGGCCATCCTGTCCATCAGGATCATGCAAAAATAGCACACAGATAAATATATACAGAGAATTACATATAGGGAAACAGAGATATATGACATCAACATGGTTATCTTTAAGTATCCTGGCATTTGCAAAGGCTAATCATTTCATAGAACTATTTGCAGAATCAGGTACTTCTCTGTGAAGTTGCAATAATCATTAAAGTAAATGGAGAATTATCCACAGCACTTTGATCAGGAAACAAAAATCCACTACTCAGCACAAGCTCCAGTTCAAACCAATGTGACTCCCATGAGGGACTCCCCACCATCAGCAGGGTGTTGGGCATACGCTGCCCAGTTCTTGCCACACTTCAGACACACAGCAGGCCCCAATTACAAACAAATTGGAATGCTGAGTTAGGAGCACTGGGCAAAGAAAACATTTTCACCTTTAATGTGTTTGTGGTAGCCTACTAAATCAAGGGTCATCTATTGATGTGTACTTTTTCTAATCCTGTATTTCAAAGGCCTGGGCTTTAAGAATAGGAAGTGGGTGGACACTGGGGAGCACTGCAAGGGTAACTGCTAGAGATAGTTGGATACAAATTAGTGAGCCAAAGTCTAGAAAATGACTGCTGCTGAGGCAAATTAAGAGGAAAAATGTCAAACCACAGACATAAATGAATGCTGAGTGTTTATAGAGACACTTTTGGCCAAAACTTTAAACAATAACTGGGAAGACCATAACACCCACCGTTACACTAACATGAGAGAACAAGAGCACGTGAGATGGCTGGTTATGGTGTTGTGTTGTCCTAATCCCTCTCAGACTGGTTACATACCCAGTTAAGAAACTCTGAGCTCATACACATCAACAGCTCAGATGGCAAAGGCCAACCCTAATGCAGTAAGAAAGCAGACTGGGAAAAGCCACTGTTAATTTGCTGCCTTCAGTGACAGGAATCTGCTGGTTCCCACCAGTCAGGCCACAGCAGCTCAGCCTACCGAAAAAGTAGGTGAGCAAAACAATCATCACACTGAAAACTGGGGAGAGACACGGTCTGAATTGAAGCAGATGGATGCTCAGAAAGCTCCAAAGATACAGAATTCAAAATGCCGCAGCTATCTTCTTCCTATTGTGCATTGCCTGAGAATGTCCTTCAAGTGAAAATTTGGTGATAGAAAGAGAAACCCTAGAAGGCTCAAGGAAAATTTTCCTCTCTTTTCCTTACTTATATTTACTTAATTAAAGATTGTAGCTAGCAAAAAGTGCTGTTACAAGAGACAGGTAAGTGCAAAACCCCAGGTTAAGACCATACCTTAGTGGGCCAATAGATCTGGCAAAGGCAGCAGGTTTAAGATTATCCAGGCTCAGAAAGAGCAGAGGGATCTGGCTTGCTGGTTTGCAGTAATAAGTCTTCAGTATACAACATTTTTCCATGTTTTAGTCAGCAACCTGCTCACTTTTGCTTCCATACTAAAGTTCCACTTAAATAATTCACTGAAAGTATTAAAAGTCTAGTTTTATGCTAAGATCTCAAAGCTAGAAAAAGTGGTTTTCCAACTAGGCAGAATGCTAAGGCATTTTTCTATTGCAGTAGCTCCAATTATTCCTAAGATTAATAAAGATCATCTAAATACCTCTTGTTCACAGCCATGTTGGTAATACTAATAATGCACTTATTACTCGAGCAGGGTGTAGATGTTCAGCATTGGGGCAATATATCTGCCTGGGACCCACCCTGCTGGAGAGGCTCTTTCACAATGTAAGGTGGAGAGCAACAAGTAAATGCGACTGACTGGCCACATTTCATTTTTTTTTGTAACAAAGACCATACTGGGATCTTTACAACACTTCTTCCCATTGCAAATGTACAGTTATTTGGAACTGTTTCTAGTGTTTGTCCCCTCTCCATGGGGGAGCAAGAGCTAGTATAATCTTGTTTGCTTGCAAAGTACAGTGAGTTAATACACAATTGTTTTCTAGAGTTTATCTTATTCAGGCCTCAGTCTGTGACCACAGAAAAAGAATGAGAAGAACAGAAGTCATCTCTTTCTGTCTATTTTTTAATTGATTTTTTTTTTGTTAATAATATATGTTTGTCATCAATTAATTTCAGTGGGGTTTTACCTCCAAGTTCAGTAGCTGAATTGTGGTGGGTGAAATTCTGACTGTCTTGATATCAAACTAGGATTACAGATAGAATTTCACAGTTTTATCTAAATTGGAAGAAAGGATTATATAACTCCTTTAGCAATAACTTGCAGCTTATGCTTTTTAAATTTCAAATATTGGTTTGAATCTCTGGAATTAATGGGAACATGACTGAAAGAAACCTTAAATTAGATTACATTGTTTATTTTTGGATAACTCAAAGATTATTTTTCTCTCTCACATTGACCAATAAAGAAAGAGTTAAATATAACTTTGGAAGGTATTTTAGTCATAACAGTAATCTCTTTATATATCAGTGGGTCAATAGTTCAGTAAAAGAAGGAACTATAACTTGAATAGACACTAATTAAAAGAATCAATTCTTATCCTACTACATATGTCCAGTCATATTAACACATTTCTAGATTTCTTACTCAGTGGACTAGTCAAGATTAAAGGATTTGCTAATATGGATGAACTGAGTATGCTTCCAAACTGACTGAGCAGATTTGTGAACAAATTAGTTCATTTAAAATTGACAGTGAAAGATTGATTTTGCACAGAATGAGTTACCTAAGGTATTCATCATTTCCTCTGCTTCCATGCACAAGACAGAGATCTGCTTCTTTTTCTTTCTGATTGTAATAGGACTGCTTACTGAGCACCTTTATTTTACAGCCGTGATTGCAGCCTGTCATTCTTTTAATTTAGACATATTTTAGCCTCCACAGACCTTCAGAAATAACTTCCTTAAAAGCCTCAGTCTAATGACTCATTACATGAGTTGCTCAATTCAACTGCAGTACTTTAAATTATAATGCAAGGAGAAAAATTGCTAATTACACAGAAAAAGATCCAATTACTCCTGAGACCATTTGATTCATTATTCAGATTGTTTTGGGGGTGGGGGAGGGAGGAAGGGTGTCTCTAAACATGGGGTTATGTATCAATGCATTGTGAATGGCTCTTAGATGTCAGATTTGCCATCAGTTATCATCACTCTGCGGTATCCAGCATCTCTGTATATTCCTCTACCAGTCAAAATAGAGTTTTCCAGACTATGGCTCATGCATACATGCCACTCTGCAGTTCTTCATTTTTAGCCATTAAATGACGTTAGAAGAAAGCTATAACCAACCCTCTCTTAGCAGTACTACACGGTATGTTGTTCACTCCCTTGCCACGGGGACATATGTGACCACATACGCAAAGGGATGTGACCCATAAGTCATGAATCCACAGAAAAAAGAGTTCCTCCAGTGATGAAACACGTGTGGTGCTTGATTTTCTGCCAGCCCTGAACCAGGGAACATCCAGACAGTTTGCCTGTGACTTGCTCATGTCCAGGTCCCTCCCATGGTTCAATGTGATGTTTACAGTTGTATGGGAGATGGAATCAAAGGAAAGGACAAATCTATCAATGTTGTCCTCTCCAAAGCCAAATTTAGTGAGATTTAACTTGTTTCAGCTACCACTATAGACCCCTTTGGACTCTTCAGAGTAAGATCACATCCAATATAAACTTGTGTTTTGTTTATGGGACATTCAGAATTCCCTTACCAGGACTGCAGTCTCCTCAAACCTGGCTTACGTTTAAGGCAGAAGGGAATTAAAACCAGCTAACTACATTCTGTTTCCAGTCTAACGGTTCTAGTTACTTGATAATAAAAAAAAATTATATGTATGTGTGCTTTTAGTTTGCTTAGCCCAGATGTGAAATGAGATCAAATTTTGATCCAAAGAAGAGTGTCTGAGTGTTTTCATGCCAAAATTAACACGACAAATGAAGGTCACTGTAATGTAGAAAACTTGATAAAATCCCACTCTTTTGTCCTATTGCAGACTCTTGTTTGCAGTATACTAATATGAGATGGAACAATTTTCGAGCTCTCAAAAATCACAGTTCTTTCAAAAACTTACAGTTTTACTCAGTCATGTCTCCAGTTTTCTACAGACTTCACTAATTGATTCAGCACTGCTGCTGTTCCCTGAAACATGTGCTTCCATAACAATTAGTCTTTTGTAGCATATCCAGTTTAGTCATCAATAAACCCATCTCATCCATGATGGGTGAGCCAAGCATTCCCATTTTTTGTAGGATGTCACTTTCTAGTCCACACTTTCATATTATGCCTCACTGTAATCAGCTCATTTCTTTTCTCTTCCATTAATATTTCTTACTTCCTACTTAGTTTCCTTGTCTTTTATCTAAACACCTTCATATTATTTGCTATCTCTGATTCTATCCCAGCTCGCCTTCCATTTTCTTAAATTTTGCAGAACTTCTCCTGACAAGAATGTTATGTTACTGATGATGAATTATGCAAGAGCAATAAAATGCAAAATATGTAAATAGCACACGGTTGTTATCTCACTGTTAAAGTGAGGCAGTGTCAGAATTTGTAATGTATATTAACAGGTTGTTCACATTTTTCATGCAGCAGAGAAAAAGAGAAAAAAATTCTCTGGACTTGGTTCTGCAGTTGCAGGTGAGAGCAAGACATAATGAAGACACTCTCCCCACCTTCAGTGATTTGTCTTTCACAGTTCAATTCTGCCATTTCACGAGCTTGCTGGCTCTAGGGTTATGTGTCCTGGCAAATTGTTGTCTGTCACCTGTTAATGTATTTCCTCACTTACCTGATTGACAAATTCCCTGCCTCGGCCATTGATTTGTGAGGATATACATGAACGTCTGATGAATTCAATCAGAGACCTTCAACACTTTTGGGTAGTTTATCCTGTAGGGGTTTATCTTTAGTCCATTTTGAGAAGTAATCCATAGCTGTTGCCAAATATTTGTATGTGTCGGGGTCAGCAGTGAGAGAAAAAGTATCACCATTAATTTGTGCTATCTCTACAGTTCCTATCCTGATGACCCTGCTGTGGTGCTCTATTGGATCACATTGTCTACATCCAGCCAAATCTGACAGCTAACAGGCAAGTTTTGCAGGAGAGTCTGCCATTTACTGGATTTATCAGTACCAACGACAGTCTCCCCCGGCTACACAGTAGTTCACAGTTATAACAATTTAAGTAGATGCTGAGCAAAGGGAGCCCATCCTCATATCCATCCCTGCAAGGAAAATCCATGGGTTTTGAGCAACCCAGGGGTTTGTATGCTGCACCTATGTGGAGAGCAGGCAGCAATGTTCATTAGCACAAATAGTTCTGTGCCAGTCTGCTACACAGGCAGTTTCTCCCTGCCCTTGCCTGACAGACAGCTCAGACAGGCTCAGTAGAGCTCAGCTTAGGTTTCAGCTCCAAGCTGAAGGTCAGTGCATGAGAGCTCAGTCACAGGATGGGAGAGGATGGAGAAAGGGAAGAATCACTTAGCAATATTAAGTCTTTCATGTGCTACACTTGTTTTCAAAATATATCTACTTTCTATGTTAAGAAAGGGACCTCAATTTATAAGTCAAACATTTTTGCGTCTTCATGAAACTGATTTTTTATATAATCTCTCACTCAGGTCATAGTGAACACCAACATGAGGACATTATATGTCAATCTGTGGAACTAACAACAGCTCAGATCAATCTAAATATTAGTCAGTGTCATTCCTGAAGTATCAAATATAAATAAATATAAATAAACCCTTCTTGCTCATTTTATTGCTCAGGAAGCCTCACTTTATACACAACAATGTAAGAACCTGGTGACTTCTGCTAAAATAGCAATCCTTTTGGCATGCCATTTACTTCGAATTATTCTGCGTAGGCAGTGACTCCTGAATTCCCTTGGGACCCTTAAAGCCCTCGGTTTTTTGGGTGAGCTCAGCCTAGTGACGTTGTAGCCTGACCCAGCTCTGCCTTTCCACTGAAACCGCAGCTTTAGCAGGCCATGAGCTCAAAACTGGGCAGATTTCATCCAACCATAGCAAAGTCATATGGTGATGAACTTGACTAATAAAGCTATCCCAGTAATGTAGCACTGACATTAGCTAGGATTTGCCAGTCTGTAATTATATAATTCAAAATTAAAAACAACGTCCATTAAAAAAGAGTCACCATTTTCCTGCTTTCCAGCCTGAATCATTTTCTTTTGCTTTTTTTCCTTGTCAGCATCACAAAGAATTTCTACGCTCTTCAGGAGCAGGTCCTGCAGCTTTCACATTTAAAAAGCTTCTCACTTTCATAGAAGAGATGGAGCAGGTCCTTACCTAAGCCCACTGCTGACAGATTTACTAGATCTGGAAGGGTGCAGAGTAAGCTTTAGAATAAAAAATCAAGCCAGATTTTCTGATCTGATCAGACAGGAGGAAGAAACCCAGGAACCTTAGCTTATTTGTTTGTTTGTTTTCTATTTAGAGTGTTATTTATTTTTTATTCTCATGAAGCTGAAATACTAATAGTGAGAATATTAACTGAAGCCAAGCGTAGTGTGAGAGCAGATGCTTTCCAAGCCTTTCCACACAGCCTTGCCAATCCTTTGCAGAGCAGCTCTGGGTTACCACATTCCTCTCCATTTTTGTGCTTCTTTTCAGCAGGCAGAACTAGCCAGAAGAAATTGAATGATGGCTTTGTGATTTAAAGGAATAATCACAAATACAAAACCAAAGATTATTTGGCATATTTTCTTCAGCAACAGAGGCAAGAATAAAAATTGTTTATTGTGTGTGTGTGACTAGGCTATAAAATGCACACCATGAGAATACGAAGTGAGGATAATTTCAGTTTCAGTGATTTTTCAGAACTTCAGAATTCTCTCAGTTCTAACCAGGGACAGGTTTTAAGGAGCAAGGCTTTCAAAAGATGTTATAGTTTATAAGCTAAAGCCTATGTTTTGAGTTACACTTGCAAATGAACTGGCAGCCAGTGCATTTTAAGACCATGTTTTCTTCTTTGCAAAGGACCCCACAAGATAAATGCATGCTGATTAGCACACCCTGAAATAACATGCTCTAGCTGTACTAATTTCTACTAATTCCCATACTGAGGGGGACACACAGTACAGGAATGCAATCCTGTGAATTGGGCCCCACAATTTCCAAGATATGTTAAGATTCTTGAAAACATCCAGAGAAGGACACCAAAGCTGGTGAAGGGGCTTGAAGGTCTGTCCTATAGGAAATGGCTGAGGACACTGGGTCAGTCTAGTTTGGAGGAAGATGAAATGTGATCTCAGTGCTCTCTACAGCTTCCTGAGGAGGGGAAATGGAGAGGGAGGTTCTTCCCATTCCTGACAGGACACAACTGGGTGTTCCAAAACACTGTGGCCCCCTGGCAAAATCTGTTTATCCTATTTCTTATGGCTGTCCCCTGACACTGCAGGGGATGAGGATGGCGAGTTCTGCAGTGCTTCTCTCGTTCCCTTGGTCTTGACACTGCCATGCAGCTGAAAAGCCTTCATAACCTCAGGCACCTCCAGGTGTTGGTGGTTCTTCTCATCTCGTGCAGCCTCATGCAGCCTCCAGCCTTGGCCCTTGGAGGTCATGCACTGGACACAGCTGCTGGGCATCTCTGCTGGGCATCTCTGTAGATTCATCTGTATGTTCAGGCCAAGAACATATGGGCATTTATATCACAGATTTTCATTTGGTCGTGGGGATGTCAGAGGTGCAATAAAGGGTTTGCTTCCCTATGTGAACTTTGCCGAGACACAGAGGGCATGTGAGATTTCCTCACCATTTCCTGCAAAGCACCAAGTTACATTTGCTGCTACACTGATGATGGTGAGGTCTTCCTCTTGGAAAAAAGCACGGAATTGTTTTGTGTTCTTGACCACCTTTTTCTGGTTCGTGGATGCCACAAAATCCAGAATATACTATGAGTAATGAATGTATCTTTTGGATAAAGCAGGAAGCCTACATATGACCATGAACCTCCCTGTTTCACACATTTGATGACACCAAAGCATGAAGTGTGGAGGCTGAGAGGTGTATTAATGAGGCTTTCCCCCACCAGTAGCCTCCTGGAGTCCAGCTCCACACAGTCATGGCCAGCAGATCCAACCCTTAAGTCTTAGAGAGTCCCAGAGATTTCATGTTCATCATGAAAAAATGATGCATTAGAGGTATGATCTGGAGGGCGGCAGGGGGCGAGGGAGGGGGCTACACAGATATATCTGCAGACAATTTTTTTGCTATCCAGAAGTTGAGAATGTTAGTTGGTTTTGTACTTGACTGATAAAGAGCAGGTTGTTACAGCTGAAGCTTCAAGTTTCACTTTTAATTTTAAGTTACATTAATTTTAAAAAAAAAGGAAGCAAATTATAAATCTGTTATATATTGTTGCTCATAAGTTGCAAAGGATGCCACGACCATGTAATCTGTAAAACAGAGATAAAACCTCTGATAGAGGTTTTCGTAAATCTCAGAGTCAAATTACTGAAATATAAATATGCAATACACGTATTATTGTGTTAATTTTTTAGTTCAGTGAGGTTTTTCCATGTCAAGCAATCTCATCTAAAAATTTGGCTCAGTCTTGATCCTTTAAAATTCCACCAGCTCTTATATATTAGCATTTTCATACTTTCTATTTATCAATATGCTTAGAATTGTTGCAGTGTGATAGAAAGAATTATTTTTGAAGACATAAGTAAGCCTGTTATCCACATGAATAAGGAAGATAATACGGTGAATCTCTCTAAAATGCACAGCCTTAGTGTACAATCAGTGTATTTCTTTCATGTTTATTCCTTTGTCATATATTCATTTGAGAGGGTTCCACAACACGAGCAGTACATGCTATGAATTGGTTTGCCACAAGTTTATCCTTTCAGCACTTCTTATTTCCATGGTAAGGCAATCATTGCATTTTGGCAGATTTTTATGCATTTAATAGATTCATTCTCTTATCAGATATTCATTTAATTGGATTTCAGAATGGTTTCACATAGGATTTGGATAAATGCAAGCATAGGTTGCAACCTATGTGTTCCGTAGCAGAAATTCATGTAAGTTACTGCAATTGACATTTAATACACAATTATTGCTGAGTAGTTTATCTGCTTGTGTTGCTTTTGACAAAAGGACCAGTTTACAGTATTAGTGTCCCTGTTACTGGAGTAAGCAGACAGTAGGCTATAAAGGTCCTGGACTATGTCCCTCAGCAAAGTTCAGCAAAACAGTCTAACTGAATCTTAATAAACTTATTTAATCATCTGTTGGTCCTTGAGTCTTCTAAGTCAAAGATTGCTAGCCCTTGGAGTTATAGAGTGTCTCTCTTTGCAGGGTCAATTTAACTCCTGTTTTACCAGAAAATAAATACACCAGATTCCACCTTCAGTGACAGTCATACTCATACCCTACCATCTTCTGTTAATATTTGAGATGTGGAGTGGCCTTTTTCTGTTTTCACTTTGCATGTCCCTCCCTCTGCAGCATATTTGTGCAGGGTTTTTAAATACTGCATCTATTTCATTTGGGTTATTTTGCTTCTGCCTTTTATTTATTTTTTAATGAAGCTCTTATGAAATTCTATATTGTGCATTTTTCTGCCTATTGCAATTCCAAGTGCATTTATTATTAAAGTTGAATAACTTACTAATGAAAAAAGATAAGAATTCAGCTGCAGGGTACTTTGTGTTTGGGATATTCAACTTGCATTGTTATCCCTAGATATAACAACACATGTTCATAGACATGTACACACTTGCACACACAGACACAATACCCACTAGACTATATCAGAACATAATTTTTAAACTTGTCATTTTAGAAAAAAAAAAATTACGTTTCTTTTCATATATCTCTCAGCTTTCCCTGAATACTTTATAAGCTAAGATTTAGCCTTAAAGTAAGATGATTTGCCAACATTAAAACCCTGTGAAAATGGAGAGCTTTTCCTACTTTGGTGTTGAACAAATGTAACTAAGGAGCCTCATGTGTCAAAGAAGGATTAGGCCTTCTGTGGTTTTGGTTTTGATTAAAATCATCATTGTTTAGCTGTACAATATATTTATGAAGAAAAAAACATGAAAGAAAAGAATATATTTTGAACATTAGGAAATTGAGGCAAATAAAAAGGTTAAAGAAAACTATTTCATAAAATGGCATGTAAACATGTGGAATACGTTACCAAAGACAAGAGAGGTAACTTAGAACATATGTTTATGAATCAGTATGTTCAAAAGAGAGCAAGATGAGTTTCTACACAAAGAGAGAATAGAGTGTGAGGAATGCAGGAAATTAGAGATGGAGGGGGAAAGCAGAAAGGTCGGTTTTATGAGGATTAGTAGCTTTTAACAGAGCAAGGCTGTGAGCAGGTGGAGTTCCCACCCTGGTCTGAATGGCACATGAGCAAGCAGTTTGTACTTCAGTCTGGGCTGGGGAGGAGAGTCTTCAACAATAGTTAAAGACTAACAGCTAAATATAACATTAACAGCTAAATATAAACTCCTGGTTGAGATCTTTAATGATCTTAGAGTTTTACTGTCAGCATTTCTATCCCAGAAAACTTTTTTCTTCTTTTAAACAGTGTGCTCTTGCCCTTACTGTTTGATAAAATTAAGAAGTCACAGTCAAAAACTGTGAGAGAACTGACTCAATGGCTTCACAGGCAATAAACACCTGGTAAACGAAGACCTTGACTTCCTACTATGCCCTTTCTGCAAGAAAGCCAAAAGTAAGCCCATCACCGTAAGTGTTCTCTTTTCTGCACAATACTTTCAAGCCCCCCTCCAAAATCTCTGCTCTATACAGCCAGTGGAACACCTGCATGGCATTTGAGGACACATCCCACCTTGAGATCACCTCAGAGGACAGAAAAAATATGTCAGAAGAAAGTCATAAATCCAAACTTGAGCTAAATGATACTCCAGTATACACAAAAGATGCTTCTGAAAAGCCTTTCTTCACTTTGATCATCTGGTTAAGTTTTGCTACTCAAAAGAACTCCTTTCTAGAAAGGCGTTCCCAGGAATATCTCCTGCACCCCTGGCAGATCAGTCTGCTTCCCAGAAGTTTCAGGTTCTCCGTCAGTTCTTGAGAAGGGTCTGTTTTTCTGGGTGAACATGATGGCAGCAGGCACTATAGGTAGGAAGAGTGCATCCCCCTGCATTCAGGATGTGCATCTGCATCCTTTTATGCTCTCCTTTAGAAGTTCTATGTGCTTTAATAATTTTCCACAATAAAGCCTTTGTTTTTCTCTCTGAGTGATTGTCAAGTCAAAATGCAATAAATGGATATGTTTGTGTTGCTGGCAACTTCATAGCTATGTATTTCTTTGTTGGAATACATCCTAGATCAGTTTTGACCAGCTCCAAATTTTTATCATTTCCTTTAAAAAACACCCCTCATGCTAAAGTAGGGGATTTTAATAAAGCAAAGGTCATACTTTTTTATTCACATCAAATCTTCTATTAAAAAAAAAAAAAAAAGAGAGAGGAAAAAAAAGACATTTCTCCCACGGCATTTATTCAAAATAAAGATTTCAAATTTCCTTGTGAAAAAAAAAAAAAAAAGCAAGAGAAGTCTTCAGAAAGCAAATTCATGGTGGGTAGGTATGTAATCAGGCAAATCTCTGGATGAGTGAAGTTCACAGTATGTGTTCACTATCCCCTATTCAGGCAGCAACACAATATGGCATGTGAAAGTGTACATGGACTGACAGAAACACCAAAATACCATGCAGGGCATGCAGAGGATCACCAGGAAATTCTGCACTGTTGAGGAGTGATGCTGTTGAAAGGCATCTCCCTGTCTGCTCCTACACCAGGCTTAGCCTCTTTCAACATCAAATCTAATCACAGCAAAGGGGTTTCTCTGCAGATGGGGGAGGCCACACTCCCTCCCTCCATCCTTCCACCACTGTGGTTGCCGTTTGCTCCCCTTCAGGTCCCTGGGCTCTATGAAACCTCATAATAACATCCTTGTACCTGTTGGTGGCATCCAGGGGGAAAACTAGCATGTAAGCTTACTTATAATGTCTCTTCATTGTATATTGTGTGTGATATAGTAGCATTTCCTTTACCCCTCCATTTTGTTGCAGGAGGTGGGATGGTCTAGGAGTGGATGCTTTTGTTCAGTGGTGGTTTCCTGTGTGTTAAGTGGCAGCAGATGGTCGCCCCGCAGTGAGATGAGCCCTGGCCATGGTCCTACTGGCAGGGGCAAGAGCACTCAGCTGTCCCTTGCATCCGAACTGGTTTTATCAGGAAAAGCTGGAGAACAAGATAAAGAATCAGATTTCACTAAAGCGGCTCCCCCATCCCCCTGCAGCATCTGTCAGGGCCTGCTGGCTAAAGCCCCACCACCCTAGGAGGGCTTCAGATACCAAGGGACAGGGTGTGCTGGGCTGTGCAGTGCTCACTCCTGCTCTGAACAATATGGTTCTTGCCTTATGGTGCATTACTATGGATGCACAGTTTCCATGAAAGTGTTTTATTTTTTCATGGCCACCTGTCCTTTGCAGGTCTCCCTTTGCTTTCTGTGGAGTGAGATTTCAGAGCTGTGAACGTCTGTTATAATTTCATTTCTGACTTTCTGCAATTCGCACTTTTCTCTCTCTGACTCTCATGTTAGATTTATTCTATAGTGAAGGTTCTCTTACATTTTAACAATGGTTTAGTTCAAGTTTGCTCTGTGCTCCTCTTCTGAGTATGTACTTTTATTACCTGGCTTATGTCCATTCTTTTATAGCACTCAGTGTTAAAAGTTTTCTTATCCTTGCTCCACATTTGTTTTCTGACAGCCTTATTCTGGGCACTGTGTTGACACTACAAATTCCTTCCTCTGGCAGTCATATTCCTGATAACATTAGGTCTAGAGCTCGCCATCTGACTCTGTGAGCTCAGCTCTTCCTGCTACACAATGCACTCCAGCAGGACATTGTGCAACACAAAACACAATTTCCATGGCATTCTCCCAAGATGTGGTGCTGGTTTTCTCTTTGGCTTATGAGGTAAAGACCAAACAAGTTCCCCTACCAGAAATATCACTAAATTGATCACTACTATATCATTATTGCAAAGTGATCAGTCAGAGTGACAGATGGCTAATTGGCAAGTACAAGTGGTGCCCCCAACTGTTCCCTGGAAGAGTCTTGTTAGTATCCCCCACCAACACCAGAACGCTCGGATCACTGAGATGGGAGTGACTGCAAGTTCAGAGGGGGTGCACAATAAATTAAATCAGAGCATTTCATGTTTTTCTTTGCTATGTCTTGGTCATTACTGTTCCAAGCTAAACAATGCTGTTTAGAGATAAGTGGTCACTGAAGCTGCCTGGCATTGTCCCTTCCTTGTACAGGGTAAGGCCACAAACCATCCATTTATGCTACAAACAACTTCCCCCCGGCCCCCAGCATGTGCACTGGGAACACAGGCAAGTAAATACACCCCTGTTGCAAACTGAGACCTGACATTTTCGATGACAGCTTTTAACACAGCTCTTTGAGTTTCATTTCCTGAGAAAGTTTCAGCCAGTGAAGCTGGGCTATTCATGCAAAACATATGCAAAAATGAGGCAAGCCCAGCAGATGCAATCACTTCTCAGAATATGAGGAAACTCTGGTGGAGAATGTTTGCTCTTTTTTCATTATTCTTGACAATTTGTTTCTGGGAGACCAGTGTCCACTTCTGAACACCGTCAAAACTTCAGGTCAAAGTAACAATTGGAAGAGGCTTTGCCCACCTCTCAAATTGAACATCTTATTTATTTGCAGGTTCAAAAAAGGCAAAGCTTTTATGCTTCGTTCGTTTATCCGGATGATAAGCTCATTTTATCGAAGAGTTATTTGCATACCATTGTTTTCTGGAGCAGAAACATTGAGATAAACCAAAACAAACAAAGCAAACAAACAAACAAACTTCTGTCCAAGTTCAATAAATTAAACTTGAAAGTAAAAGCATGTTCCTATGATACTTCAAGTACCATTTCTATCTGATCTTATTATGCAGCTTTTCTTTGTTGGAAGGGGTGGTTGGTCTTGGAACAGGGCTGTTAAAGTTTTTCTCAAAGTTGTGTCTTGTATCTGTGCAGTCTAAAGAAGAATCCATTTCTTTAGTAGCTAGTGTGGAAAAAAATGGCACAGTGAGGTTTTGTCCAGCAAAATATTTGTTCCTGGGCAAATGCTGTCATAGAATTATTGCATCCTCCCCAACAGTACTTCTGATTTAAAGATGAAGGAGTGACATAAATCTAGAGGAACTTCTTGGTTTGCACTGTAATTACTTTACATTTGCATAAGGTTACTGAGAGCAGAGGTTGGCCCATACTCTTCACACATTTTTTCTTTTGTGCCACACTAATGTTACCATTTTATTGGTTTCCAGTGACATATATAGAAAAATAGCTAAAATCTTTCAGTAAAGTTTTGGAGTTGCAAACAGGTTTGTTATTCATCATCTGACAGAGGGGGTTTCTCTAATCACAGATGATCAATATCTGCTACCTTCTCACTGCAGATACCTACATTTTGCAGTAAAAATAATCTTATTTTAGAGATAGTAGATTGTGTAGATATATATATAATAAATAATACATCTAAATAGGTGATTTGCTCTTGAAAACTGAGGAAGTTTACTTTGCAATACTTTATTTGTTTTTGGAAACCAACTCAAAGAACAAGGAGTCATGTAGGAGCTGGTTGAGATCAAGGCTGCATATTTGCAAGTTCATTTTTAACTAATCAGTAGCCTCTGACTCTGCAGCACCCACATTGTCTGATTTTATTTTTTTTTTTTTTAATTTGTGGAAAAAAATCATTGCAAGTTTAACTGCTTTTTTAAAGCATTGGAAAATGTTTTGAAGGCCAGTCTTTGTCAGATGAAATGAGGGGTACAGATGTAACCACAGACAATGATGGTGCTGGGATCTCATCCTCATATAAACTGTTCACTGAAAGACCAATTCAAAGGGTCACTGAGAGGGAGATAAATTTGGGTTGTTATGATCAGGTAACAGTCAAAATCCCAGTGAGCAAAAAAAACCAATCCTCTTCCCATTCTTCTCCTTCAGCTGTTTATTTCAGTTTCCAGTCGATTCTGATTTAAGAAGTTTTTTCTAAAGAGGTGATTAGACTGAATCACATTGTTTTGATACAAGCCTACAGTTCAGAGGCATCCAGCAGTTGCAGTGTCAGCCACCTGGAAAGGTCAGCTCCAGACACCAGAGTTAAGGTCACATCAACCACAGTGACTAAGGTGGCTTGAATTTGGCAGAACTCAGGAACAATTTGAATTTTAATTTAAGCTCAGGTTCATCTATATCGGACTCCATTGCCAGCTCTGAAGAGAAAATATGTATCATCAAAGCATTTAGGTTAAGGCTGGATAGGGTCAGAGAAAAGTGAATCTTAGAATCAGAAAGGTGGAAATGGGATTCCTTAGCCTACAAATACTTTTAGACACCACGTTTTAGAAGTTCATGGCATTTTCTCCGAGGAAAAAGTACATTTTCTTGAGGAAAAAGTGAAGGAAGAAAGAATTTTTTTTCCCTCAAAGCCCAAATTACCTACTGAGAGATAAGATTCAAAGGAGGACTCAGTAGAAATGGTGTTATGCTGGGCCCCAAAAAGAGAGAAGCAGGGTCTGCCATAAAATGCAGAAGCAGGAAAATCACTGTCAGACATTCTTTCAAAAGGCCTTTCAAAGATCTTATAGACAGATGGATGGATAGACCTCTCTCTATATCTCTAGCCAGATTCAGATCTCTGCTTGTTATACTATGTAGATGCACCTTAAGTAAGAACTATTTGAAATTATTTACTTTGAACAAAAAGTGAACGCTAGATAGCAAATTAGTAATTTTAGCTGTATCTACTGGCTTATTGGCGGTGTGCAAACCATAAAATGGGACTTGGGAAAACTAATACTTCTTCACCCCAAGGTGAATACACTGTAGTAATTACAGCTCCAGTTTTCCACCAACCATAAGCTTTTTTAGATTATTTGGTTCAGCGCAGTAACCAAACTGACCTTTAACAAGGGTGTGGAGACACTTGAATGCCTTGAGCAGTATGCAGCTTGCTCATCACTGAGTATTGTGATAGCAGAAGTCTTCCTGCTGCCGCTCTTTGCAGACAGTTCTTCCACATCTATATGGGAGAATATTCTCATCAGCAAAGGAGAAATCCAGCTGCCCCATCAGTTTATGTCAGTTAGTCGATCAGCAGTAACTTGTCTTCTCAGCACACTCCTCTCTCCCCTTCAAAGTGTTTCTGGGAAGGTTGTCCTAGCCCATGACATGAAGGAAGCTGTGAATAATACTAACATTCAACAAGACTGTGGCTTACATGATTGTGGTCTAGATGAGGTTCTGATAAACTCTCGATGAAATGCCCTACTGAAGTGTCAAATTGTTGTGGTATGTCCACATTATTTCTGTTCTAGGACGTCTGTATTAAAACCTGCAGTGACTGTCTGACAATCTTGAGTCTTTCTTTTAGAGTGCTGCTGAATTAATTTCAACTACAGTCGTTGTATGGTAGGAAAGCACATCTCTTTAATCAATATGAAGATTGAACTGTTTTACTCAGCAGTCTGTCTTTTGCATTTGGGCAGAAAAATGTGGACATGCTCCTCCTAAACAATACCTACGCATGCCATGCTGGGGTGCTGACAGATGGACATTCTGTATTTACCAACTCCCCCCTGTGGTTTCTTTGCTGTTGGATGTGACATTCTTCAGATGTCTGTTTTATGAATGTCAAAGACCACATGGCTATTTTGCAAAGAGTGGAATTGTTAAAGCAAAATCTTGGCCCGAATCCCTATTTTAGTTTTTATTTCCTAAGTTCTGTTACTGGGGCCAGAGCAGGTCTTTCCAAAAATGAACATTCCCTGTCAGTGTGACACCTTTTAATTCCAATAATGAATAAAACTGGCTGTTTGCTCTGTTCTATACTTAATGTTTTCACCTGATCTAGTTTCTTAGCAGCACTGCCACAACAGGAGCAGTATAGGATCTTACTTGATTTATCAAACTAATGAGTTAGTTTTATTGTAAGTGATTAAATGTGTTTTACTTTTTAAAGCACAGGAACTGAAAAGAAATGCATTGTTACAATCTGAAAATAACTAGAAAGATAAGTTCATTAACTTGCCTACACTTGTGCATCATAAAAACCTTGTTAAAAATTACTCCCTAGCCTGCTGTATTAGCTTCTTTATGAGGTAATTTCTCCATACAGTAATAAGATTTTTCTTTTACTCTCCAGTGCATATTAAACCCACTAATCTTCTTTTATAAACTATAGTTTCAGCCACTTTCTCAATTTACTCACTTTAAAGATATTCTCCTATTAATATTAAAGGTAGCAAGCACAGATACGAACTTTGCAAAACAGTCTTTCAGATTTATGGCACAATCATAAAGCTGCATTGCAATGGCACAAAAGGGACAAAGCAGTAACTGTCAAGTATGTCTCATGACAAACCAAACAATGTTTGTCCCCACAGAATTATTTTCCCCTCACATTTATTATGCGAATGAACTATGGGTGTGTTTCCCCCTTTCTGAGCATAAATACGGAGTCTGAATATTCAGTTCTCTGAGGTCTACACAGTTTGCATGGATGCAGGGGATTAATGACCTGTTCCACCAGGGTGTGACTGCAGTTTTACACCAGTATCCACGCAACTGATTTCAAATGGATGCAGTCAGAGTAATGCCAGAGAGGAACAGGTTCTAGGTCACCAATTCTGTTTCAAATGAAGCAGGGCCAAAATTTCTTTTGAGCCACAGTGAAGCTGTACAATTGGCTGAGTATGGGCTTGAGAAGGGAAAACACAAATGGGCTGTAAATTAGCTTTTGCTTTTTCTCAGCAATAAGACAAGCCTTAAAATTGCAATAAATTATCTCTTCACAGACTACTGGTGACTTATTATTTTCCTGATTATTATTAGCATTTTTGTTATCATTTGAAGTGTGGCCATCCCTTGTTATGGCTCAGGAAGCCTTGGGGTCAGAAGCTGTGCAATCATTGAACAACCAGCCAATCCATACAGTACTTAAGATTCATATTTAAATTGAATATTATATTCTGCAAAGTGCAGAACATAATGGTCCTTTCTCATCTTTTTAGCATCATCCATTCTATTTTGGTGTTCTAACAGAGGCTTCTGAGGCACTGGCATCATTTCAATTAGCATCTCAAGTATCGTCAGAATTGTCTCAGGATAGGGGGTTAGGTAGAGCACAGGTTATGCTGCTCACCTGACACCATAGGATAACCTGTGAGCACATGTTTTTAATGCTGCCATAATTGTAGTCATTTAAAGACATCTAACATATTAAACCATGTGCAATTATACTTAGAAAAAGATGGGACTAAGACAGTGTTCTCTCACACAAGACTGAGAAACATGTTTCCTTCATTATGGCTGCATCACTCACAATTCCCCTCAGCACAACTCGACAACCCAGTTTTCCTTCAGAGCATTTGACATGTTCCTGCGGCAAGGAGCCATCCCGTTAGTTGTAGGGTTTGTCCACTATTCAGTGAGTCAGTGTTTGTTGAAACAAAGTGGGAGGGAAATCTGTAGCCCTCTCTTTTTCTAAGCATATTGGTGCTGTCAGCATTTCATATATTTACAAATAGATATAGAGGTGGAAAAGCAAGGGATATACAGGAGTTTTGTGCTCCCATTACTAGGAAGAAGATACGGGTACTGTTGGTCTAACACAAACACACAAATTTTGGTTGCCATAATTTCTGAGACGAGAAGAGTGATGCTTTTGGCTAACCAGATTTCTTAATAGTGTCATGCTGTTCCCGTAAATCCGAAGTCAAGACATCACAGACATGCAGAAAAATGCAGACTTCTAGTATGCACCAAATATGCTTTTAATTCAATAACTTCAACATAACACCAAAGTCAGTGTAATCACTGCTATGAGTCAGAGATGACTGAAGAGTTAAGGTATAATAGGACAAGAGTATGAATAAAGCCTCATGTCAGTGTGATGTTTGTATAACATCTCCAGTATTTTGGAAGGGAAGAATGGCTCTGTGAAGTTCTGCCCTTTCCCAAAACACTTCCATGGATAGTCTTACATATTGAAAAAGTCACTGGACTAATCCACAACATATTTGTTGAAAGTTTTCCTCTGGCAAAATTCACAGAAATTACATCGTCATAACAGTGCTGCTCTGAAAACAGGAGTGTATTTACAATTTTAGAGGACAATATAGTCTACTGATCACTATTGGAGAATAATTTTTTGCAAAGTTTTATTTCTATCCTTTAAATTTTAAACATGCATCCTAGTAATTTGTTCATGCATTCAGTGTTGACTTGTTATAGAAAAACACACATTCAATCAGACTGGTGCAATTTGATACCTTACAGCTGAAAAACTGAAAAAAGTGACTTGTTGAAAACCATTGTTTAAAGATGTTCCCAGGAAAGGGGGGGCAGGGAGAGAACTAACACAAGCTTATGAAATGAACATTTGAGTGTTTGCAAAAAAACAGAGCGCATGTATTCACTATTTGATAGTTTCTGGAAAAACATTGCCTACATTTAATTTCCAGTAATGTGTAATTTTTGATTACACACAACCAGATATCAGTACATTCCTGGTTTTCATGAATTATGCCTTAAGGGGAGGATGTAAGTCCTGAAAAACTTTTGAACTTTTTTCATAACACTTGTTACCTCCACACTTCAGTAAAAATTTACAAATTCCAAAGCGCATTTAGTTTCAAAAGTTATTTGATAACTTCTTATTGTTCGTATGTTTTGATATTAATAAAACAGTATTATTTATTTGGAACTGGAAAGTGCATCTGGTCCAAAAAAGTGTTTGGTTTTTTTTAACACTTCTCAGAAAATCAGTTTGCAATACTTCTTGAAGGGCAAAAGAAGCATCATTCCTTAGCAATGGCTCTACCTTGCAAATGCCTAGAAGAGAAAAACAGTCACAATTAAAATTTTTATTTTTCAGGAGACTAAATACAACTATTTTTTGAAATCTATGAAGACATAGTAAGAAGGAATTCAGTGAATCTGAATCTCCAAAACTAAATGTATTTGCAAAGAGTTCTCTTAACTAATCTGTCATTTAGTTGTGAAAGGTGTTATTTTATGATAGTGGTAGGGATAGAAGCACACAGTCATACGCACAGGAAATCTCTCATTTTCACGTGTGCTTGGTCAAGACTGACAATAATATTCCCTAAGGAAAATTTTGCCAAAGTACCGATTTCCCAGTGCTAAGGTGAATTATGAATGTTAGTTCTTTCCTTGGACTAAAAAAATAGCCTTGAATTAGTACCAAATCTAAAACTTGGTGCAGTTTCTCGCAGAAGCACTGTTAAAAAAAGGAAAAGACTCATGCTGCTTCAGAGAGCTTTCACTTGCACCTTTTCCATTCCACACAAAGAGCTGAAGCAGTTCTGATGTAAGTAACATACGGCTAATTTGCTGTATTTATGTCACATTGATATGATACTGACAGTATTCACACAATGGAGCCATTATCTGTTAAGACATATGTCTTCCTGGTGTCTGGGTATGTGCAAGGGTCAGAGGAGAACCTGGGCTTTTACAGACAGTTTGCGAAATTCAGCATCACAGAAAAATGGAGAGTTATAATGGGCAGAATTATCTTTGCCCACTCAGAGGTCATGAGCATGATTTTCAGACATTTAGCCTCATTTACACACAAAGATAATGAAGGTGCAAATGCTCATTTTTATTTTTGTGCATGGGAGAACATTTAATGTTTGCTGATTCAGGGAAGATTGAAGGAGCTTTGCTTTGGCCCTTCCACTGAAATGGGTATAAATCATGGTAACAGTTGTATTCCTACCAGTGACATGAATCCAAACCAACAGTCAGGTACAAGACAAAGACCATGACTTCAGGCACAGGGATGCATAATCCACAGAGGGGTCACAGAAACACTGCACCTGAATGATAACCCTTGTCATGAAGAGATGTATTGCACAGCAGAGTTTAAATTTCTGTCCTTCCCACCCTCATTTCCATATTCAAAGATGTACATCTCAGCTGAGACACAACACACTTACAAAGTAATCTGCCAGACTAACGCTGTGTCTCAGTGGCCTGTAAGAAGTTAGCTGAGTTACATTAATGGGTGATGAGCCTACTTGACCTAAAGCACAGATGTTACTCTCTTTCATACACTTTATGTCCTATATGGACATCTTTTTAAAGGACCAAACAGTTCCCAACAGAATATTTGTCCCAACCCTTTTAAGGTTCATTCCCATTTATTTTCTTTTATATTTTTTTCACCCTTGAAGGTCATTTCAAAAAAGAGATCAAAAGAAACCTTTTCCATTCCTCCTCTGCAGGTGGCCAGAAGCAGATTAACTACTAACAGAGACTTCAATATATAAGTCTGAATTACTTGTTTTACACAGCAATGCAATGCTACTGTCAAATGTTTTTTTTGCATACATTTAACTGTCTCTCCTAATTTCCTTCCCAAAATGACTCCTCACTATTCATTCCCCAAAATAATTGCTTGGAAGAAATCTTCTTTGAGATTTATAAATATGAACCTTGAAGCTGAATGACTAACTCATTTTACCAAAGAAACAGAATCTGTGTTAATAAGATCCCATAAGAACAGAATGTGCAGAGTTGGCTACCTTTGTCCCAGACAGGAGTTAGTCCCTGTAAATCTAGTTTCTCCAGAATTCTTCCTAAGTCTAAACTGAGCTTGAAGTTGTAATAACACATATTCAAAGTGTGCTTGCCATGAGCAAGACTTGCTTTGAAGCAAGACTGTTCAAAACAAACAAAACCTTATTCATCTGTCAAAAAAAAATGTGGCCCTCAAAAAAAACTGTTGCGTTCACAGTTAGTGGGAAATTCAGAACATTTCATTAATATATCTTTTTACTCTGTTATCTGCTATTCAAAAAAAAAAAAAAAAAAAAGAACCATTTTTCCTAATTGGGACACGGTTTAAATAACATTAGCAGCTCTTGGCAGGGCTGAGTACCACTGACCACTGTGCCCTTCAGCAGGTAAAATTGTGAATCTTCTTAGTTGTGTTGCCCTATTTCTTTTAAGGTAGAGACTGGGGAAATAGTGAGGGCTTCTCTTGAAAAAAAATAATAAAAGAATGTCTGAGAAGGATTCTGTGAAGAAATCAGCTGCTTATATATCCATTTTGCTTCAAAGCTGTAAAAATAGGATGTTCGCTTCCTGACCCAAGTATGTAGGGCAGAGAATAGAAATGGGAGACTTTTTCACACTAAAAAGAACAGTTAAGAAATAGATTGGCAGTCTCAGAAGGCAAAGTGATTATCAAAACTTGGAGATAACTTTCCAAGTTGTTATACACCTAAAGAGGGTCTATCAAACGATCTGCTCCTGCCCCAGGCATCTGAAATTGAACTTTCCCATTGCACTACCCTGGTACTGTGAGTGTGCGTGTGCCTTCAATACATCAATCAGAGCACATATTATCTCCAGACTTCTGAGTATTTAGGTAGTCTTTATTGAGACAATTTCTCACTTTCCACCATTGCTGTTTCAATTAAGAGTGCATCCCCCAACTGCAGGGTCTACCAGTGAGCCCCCTGACTTATTGTGTGGATTTGATGCTCTCTTTTTATTTAAAGGCAAAAAATTATTCCTTTTTCTATCATGCAGTAAATGTTTCCTGGTAATGTAAGCCATGCAAGACCCTTCCTTGTAGAGCCAGCATGTAGCACTCCAAGGGACACATGGGCCAAGGACACTACCACTTTTATTCATCCGGGACGGGCTTCAGTGTCACAGCGTGGCCAAACAAAACTTCATCTTGCACAAAAGAAAAGAAAAGATTCTCTGAACAACTATTTTATAAAATGTGACTTTTAGTGAACTATTCTAGGCTAGATACACTTTTAAGGGAAGGGCAAAGGGGCAAGACAAGGTGAAGAATAATTGGCTGCTCCTTCACTTCCTGCCACAAAATAATACCTATGTAAGATTCACGGGTCAGGGCTCAGAAGAAAGCAGTCTCCACCATCCCTTACTGGGAATCTGGGCAAGGACTAAGGTTGCATTATGGTTACATCAAGGCAATGTGCAGGTAATGCAACCACTGCAGGGGGCAAGCTGTTGGGTTACAAAGCAGACCCTGGGAAGTCCAGGACTGGCAGTCAGAAGAGGAGTCTCCAGTTTTTCTTACCAGTCCAAACCAATCAATGTCCCCGGGAGTTTGGAAAGGTTAGGTGTTGCTTTCCAGTAGGGCACCAAAGTCCAACTTCTACCTGAGCTCTAGAGACAGTTTGGGCAAATAGTGTAATGAATGAGAAACAACACAGCTGGAGAAAAATGGAAGACCTGGTTTGCCTTATATAAATGGCATTTTGGTTTGCTGCTTTGTAAGTGGTGTTCCAAACCAAGCTGTGTGTGACATGAGGCTGAACTGCAGTGTGTCTTTAGTGGGTTGGAACTTTCCAATGCATTGACTCCCAATTGCAGTGCCCTTCACTCACTACCTTTACAAAGTCCTTTGCTTTCTATTGTATGTTGAATCTGACTTTCTCACATCTCATGTAGTGGAGTTGAACCTGATCTGTTGAAATTAATTGGAATAACTCCACTCTGTTATATTTTCTCTGGTATTTTAGTCCAAAGCCTGACTCCCCAGCACAAGTACAGGTGTACATGTCTAACCCCACTGTGACATAACACTCTGAGAAAGTATCTAAGTGGTTTTGATTTTCAGTGAAAGTAGGTCACTAGGAAATCTGGCAGTATTTGGCACAAGGTGCAGAGTATATTATCTGTGTTGTAAGGTCCTTAGACATATTGAGAAGACAGCGACAAACTGCTACTTTGTCATGATATTTTTATATAGCTTGGGCCAATCTAAAGACTCTATCAAGACAACACTTTCAGTAGTATGAATGCTTCCTCATGGAAGTGCCCACAGAAACACTCAGTGCTGGCTATGGTAGACAAACACCATGGCTAAACTAGGTCCTAAAGCAGTCTTTGCCAGGGAGGGTGCTGAGAAGTCTTGACTGTATGTTAATTTTTTCTTATTTTTATTACACATACTTTACGGAGGATCACCCCAATTAAATATATTTCCTTCTGTACCTGCACTGCACCTGTGACACTCATCATCTGGTACTGAATTCCAGAGTCACAGAATTTTGATAGAAAATACTTGACCTTATCAAAGTGGCAATAGGACTGAATTTTCAGCATTTTCTAGACTTACATGTATTAAATGACATTACTAAGATATCTGGTACTTCTACTGTAAATAATATTTGGATTAAGCTAGCATTAATAGCTGCTAAAAATACCTCACTAAGGCAGTGGGAAAGTGAGACAAATCCCTCTATTGCAGAATGGACAATATTCTTATCCAATTCAGCAGCAGAAGAAGAGATATTCTCTCATAGTGGAAAGGAACTATTTTTAGGAAGCATGGGGCTGCTTGTGAAGAGATAAAGCACAGGTATAAGTGTAAGAGGTTTAAGCTTATTAACAGAGTGTGTTTAAGATGACAAACATGAAATTAATGCTTTTTTTATTTTATAACTTGAAAACTAATGCAAACACATGAAATATCATATATAAATTAGATGTGTTCCCGTAAAAATGCACATATGCATTCCTGTAAACCTGCCCGCATTAGCACACACAGAGGGTTACTGTAACAGAAATGGTATAGTTTCATCTGGGCCTTACACAGAAAGTACCATGGGAAGTTCCATTACAGCCATCCATCCCACAGATGGGATCCTGAGATGTGGTCCTCCAGCATCCAGCTACCAGCCTTACTCCCAGAGAGAGAAGCTCTGGGCTGTTGAGCCAATGACTAGATAATCAGTGTCCACCCAACTACACAACTTCATCTTTAAAAATCAATTTAAGAAAGCACTGACTTTTTCTGACAAGGTACCTTGAAGTAATGTCTTGCAAAACTGATTTCTCTGTGTTTTAAATTATTGTCTCAGCAAAGACTTGAACCAATCTATGGGGAGCACATGTCAACTAAAAAGTGCTATAGAGAGACTAGATCCAGTAGCTGGATCTTGCAAATTTTTTCATTTAGTTGCACTAAAAAGAATAACCTAATCTATGGTAACACCTATATTCATATCTGCACTGTTAACTTTGAAAATTCCAAAATTGCTCTCATTCCCAATAGACATTGACAATTTTGAGAAAGATTATTTTTAAATTGAAATAAAACATTTTCTTCTTTTGTTTTTTTATTTCTCTTTTCAAGTTGGGCGTTTGGGATACATGCTTTCAAGACTTCTCCTCAATCAAAAAGAACTGGAAATTAATTTTTGTTTTTCTTAATGGAAATTGAGACTCTTAAATAATCACATGCCTTCAGCAGTTGGGGTTTTAAGGAAAATGCCAAATATCATCAGTGTGCAATAATGTCAACTTGAATAATGTTTTTCAAAGTCTGTCTCAAATCCAGAAAATCTAATGGCAAATTTGTTCAAGATAGAAGTCACTTTACAAAGGATATTCCATACAAAAAATGACCCCATACTTGTTGCCAATTGTTATTTGTTCCATAGCCTTTTCTAATTAGTAGAGTTCCTTCAATTAGTAGCTGGAATTGGTTTGCATACATCCTCCAAATCGCTGTAATCAAGCCTCAAACTAGAAGCCTGAAAAATAGAGGGTAGCAAAGTGGTAATGGAGTGATTGCTGGTGACTGGCTCTACACAGCAATAGCCAGACATGCACCTCACAAATCCAGACGTACCTTTTGCATCCCAGCCACCTGGATATGTTGTGTTGCATTTCTCCACTCTTTCACATGCTGCTAAAAGACAGTACTAGGTCTACAGAATGACATGTAATATGGATTAGAATAAGCCTTCTTTTCCAGGTAGCAATTCCCAAAGGAGATACTCTATTCCTTTAAGGAACAGTAGTAGACATAAGTGTTACTAATGACTCACTTTCCTTAGCCCATTTCCAGGATTCCTAATGAAGTGCCACACTCAGTGCTCAAACACGTAGTTAGAGCAGGGCTGGGTACTTGGTTCCTTTTCATTCAAAACTCCCTTTGATAATAATTGAACTGTTAACTAATTAGTATAAACTCTGTCTGCATGGAAAAGAATGATCAAAATGATCAAAATTTCAAACAAAAAAATCCCCAAAGCAAATACAAACAAAGGCAAAAATATATTTTTTTTCTCTCTTGTTTTCTTTTTTCTTTTTTTTTCTTTTTTCTTTCTTTTTTTTTTTTTTTTTTTTTTTTTAATAGGAAACAGCAAATTCTCAACCTATGGAGAAACCCACTTGACAGGTCTTTTTCATCATGTCAATTCAAATTGGATGCACTGCAGATTTTTGTGAACAGTCCAGCAATATAATATGTTATACTTGTTAGACCATTACATCAATCGGTATTAATATTGTCTCATAGCCATGCCTGTCCTATTCAGTCAGTTCATGAATGACAGCCAGATAGCAATTTTGTAGCAGTTTATATCAAACAGTTCAGAATAACTTTCCCCACTGTTTGGTCAGCCTGCTTTTCAGTCCAGGAACTGACAACCATCAGCACAGCCAGGCTGTCAAGAAGAGCTCAGCTACCATTTAGAGCTATATAAGCTTTGCAAAAAAAAGCTCAGGAGTCATCAGGTCCAATAAAAAATTGCAGCGAGTTACACTCAGACCTTAAGAGTTTCAGCCATTGCACAAGGAGAAATATATGCAAAAGTATAATAAGACTGAGGTTGTGTGTAAAAAAGAACGTATTCGGAGGCACTCCTGCTTGAGTGATTAAGATTTTGTAAATGACAGGAGTATCAGATGAAAAATAAAATAACCAACTACTGCTATCAAAAAATCCTAGTAATGAACTCTGAAATTCGTAATTGTTGGTCTTTGTGAGTTTTTGTCCAGCCCGCAGCAAACCTGGGAACAGTCACGAACCATGACAAACTAAATTCAGCGTGGAAATTGTACTGAAACAAGGTTTTATTATTTGACTTTGTTCCTCTCCCTTTGTTCATACACCAAGTCAGGAGAAACTGAGTAAGCAGGGAGCACCAAAACAGCAAAGAAAAATTCAAAATATTTCAAAAATAAATGGGCTGTAGATCTTCAGCTGGTTTGAATTGACTTAGCTGCACTGGTTCAATTGTTCAGTATTAAACATAATAATGTTTCCACAGATATCATAGCAGGTGAGACTGTGCCTGCGTTCTTCAAAAAGGACACTTTCCAAATTTAATTTTTGATTTAGAGCAGTTAGACAGCTCCTGTTCTCCATCCAGGGAGCTTGCTGGGCTGACGAACGAAAACTGCCTGCGTGAGGCTGAGTGCCCTCAGTCCCACAAAGCCATCTATGTTCTCAGTTGCTCTAACTCCACTGAAGTGGATGGAGTTAGAGCAATTTAGCAGCAGCTAATGTATCATAGCCCACAAAAATTTTCCTGCTGTATCTATGCTGATAAACTGTGGACTACCTGATAATACTGACTGCCTGCAAACAGTAATCACTCAGGCACCATAAGGAGGTTCGTCCTTAGAGATTTGCAACAGATTTTGCTCTTCGGTATTGAAATGCCATGAGCCTAAAAGGAGAAAAAGAACAGTAGGACTAAAATGTGTTGGACATGCCAATAAATTAATGATAAATTATTAAAGCATGATTGGAAATATTGCCATTTTTCACAGCTGTCAGTTTAAGTATAAAAGCATCAGCACATTAAACTAGTTACTGCTTTTCCATAATTGAGACTTTAGCTTCTAGCTGTGCCCTGCAGCTTTTCATTAATCACTGGGACTGAAGTTCAAGCACAATGACAGCTTAGAAGGCATTAAATGGGCAAAGTATTTTCCAGGTACAGCTAGTAAAGGCCTTTTAGTCCTATAATCCTCAGCTAATTGTTTTTCAAAGTCTCTAAATAAAATCTGCTCATGGCGTCTCCTAGTGACAGAATTAGCAGCAGACTGGTTCCTTTTATCTTCACACTCTTTCTCTCACTAAAATCCATTGAGTGTCTATAAGTTAGCTGTATATAACAGGTGCGAATGGATTGCAACATGTAAAACTGTAACTGATATGTGACCAAGGACACATTGATTAGATTGCCTGGGAAACAGCACTTCCTGAATACTTGCTCTAATCATACCATTTAATTTGTCATAAAAGAAGCAAGATGGCATGGAAGACTTCTGCACACAGCTAGTTTCCCTTTAAACATGGGAGAAGGAAACGTGCCGATTTTAAAGTTCAATGGAATTTGCATACTCAGTGCCCTGGAATAAACAGACATTTCTTCTGCTGTAGCAGAGGTTGCAGGTTCCTCTCTTGGGTTCCTAGTATTCCCCCCTCTGCAAAGATTTGTACATCAGGACTTAATAGATGTGCCAAAACATTCTTCCTTTTGTATAACAAATTATCAACTGCACCGAGATTCATTAATTATGTCATCTAATTGGATTGAGGCAGGTGCAAAATACCTCAGATGAAGTGGTCACTGGCAAGAAGGCCTAAGCACAAGTTTTTCTATTAGAAACCAGCATGTCTCCAGACTCCTGGAATTACTTTGTACTTATTGATTAATGGCCATAATTTATTACAGTGCAGAAGATCTTGCATTAAGTTAAATGTGTGATTAATCAATTTTCCATCAAATTATGAACAGCAGAACAGTTGCAAGAAAGAAAATACCAAATGAATTTTTCCCATGGTATACGAATAGAAGGTATGAGGACTTCTGCTTGAGGAGAGCTAATAACTGTCTAGCACTTGTTTAATATTTCCTGCCATACTGATGAATGCCATCCACATAAATAGGCCACAGGTAGCAGTGATTGAAAGACCACCAAATAGGTTTTATAGCTGCCTCTCTTATATAATGAAATATTCTTTAAGCCTATCTCAAAACAATTTATTAATGCAAAATGCATTTCTGCCTTCAGCCTCAAATATATCATTGTTAAGTCAACAATATTATATTAAACCGATAACTGATATTGCAGAAGAAAAAATCCCTAGGCAATGTAGAGATGAATTTGAGATTTTTGTGTACAGAAGCTCATTTTTATTTCCATCAGAAACAGACATGTGACTAATTGATGTCACTTCTAATCAGCTAGTAATGCACATTACAAGTATAGCATGAGAACATTTGGGGCCCAATTGGAGGGAGGAAAAAAATCCCATGGTATTTCTATGTCTTTTATTGAGTAAAGTGACAAGCTTCCTTTCCCTGGTGAAGCAGCATATGCTGTGGAGTTTTATATTACCCTATATCTTCCATAGGCAGTTTTGCTTTGCTATACACTGGAAAGATGCACCTCCCTCACTGTAGGAGAATGACATAAAATACAATTTGACAGCACTTGCTAGGGGGGAAAAGATTTAAATAACTTTTAAAAAATATGAAAAGCAATATAGAGCATTTGTAAAATGAAAGTACAAAGGATTTTTCTTAAATGTCTTTGTGATGGATAAAACTTTTATTTTCAAATCACAATGCCAAATTACTCTCAGTGATTTAAGTTACAGAAAGCGCCTGGTAGCCATGCAGTTGATTTTCCAAGGCATATAGGAGTAATTTCTGCTGTCTTTGGTGCCTTTTCCAAGTAACTCTCCAATTTCCAGGGTGGATAATACAGTCAGACTCATTCTTCTTGCTATAGACTACAGGAGATGGGCACTTGTGACTTGTTATTGTTTCTTACACACAAATTTCCTTTTCCCCAAACCTATCTTCCCAACTAGGACAGGGACCTTTCTTCTCTGCTTGCTGCCTCTGTTGGCACTGCTTCTGAGGTAAGGACTTCTGTTTTTAAAATCATGACCTCCAAAATGTCCTACCAAATCCTGTAGATGGTGCAAGGAGGCCATTCAAAATTATTCTCATTTTTTTGGATGGCCAAATGTCACAGGGCCAACTGTTCAGAAAGTAAGCAGAGAGCAACTTGAAATTGTGTTCTTTTGAAATGTCTCCAGTCTAAGCTGTCTGTAAAATCTAAAAGTGACTATTTTTGGTGACTTTCCTGGGATTTATTGGGAATTAATTGAAAGTAATCATGCTTGGCAAACAGATGGCTATATCTCAACATCCCACCGAAATCAATATTCTTTGCTTCTGTTGGTGTCATCACAGAAATATAACTTCAATGGATCCAAGCTGGATTTGTTGCCAGAAGGAAACGTTAGAAATTTAAATCTGAGAAAAAAATATTATAAAATATGTCTTCTATTGTATAAATAAATTCTAATGTGGTATTTAATCAACAAATCATTAACTGCTGCACTAGGAATGTCAGATCTCACTTCATCTGCATGCCGGAGCATTGCCTGTGGATGTGGGAGATCTCATTTACAGCTTCACCCACACTTCAGGAAACTGAACCTTTCATGGAAGTTCCTTTCCCATTCACGTTCTCTTTAATCATGGGAAGTGTAGGATGCTTTCCCCTACACTGTATTTTTCTGTGACCTCCATGAGATGGGTGTTTGCATTGCCTGTGTGTTAATGTACTGAACTTATCTCCCCTCTCCAAGGAGATGTACCATGCAGAAGGGGATGGATGCTGAACAGTCATACAGACTCTGTGATGCATCATGTGTGTGATCATCAAGAAACATACTGAACATATTGCAAAACGTGAAGCGTGGAGGTTACTGCTACCCTGGGAAAGTTCGAAATTGCATTGCTGTCTAGATGAGTGAAAAATTGCTGAAGCATACAGAAGGCCAGTATATAAGAAGCACAACTGTTTCACTCTGCAAAGATGTTTACAGCCATAAAGTACACAAACATTTCTCTTCTGGGTGAGATGTTTGCATATGTGTGGCCACACACACACTCTGAGAAGCAAAAGCTGAATTGAAGCAACAGAATATTTCTTTTAAATATTCTCAGTACTCCCTCAGTCTCCCAATCCCCATTGATTCACATGGAGCCCTGGGGCCAGATTTTTCACACACATCCATCAAGATGAGAAGAAATCATCCTCATGTGCTGTCTGAGGCCTTCTGCTGGGTCTTGGGGACTACAGCCATCCTCCATGGCTCATCTGGGAGCCCAGAACGGAGACTTCACTGGAGCGTCAGCAGCTTCCTGCTAGATCTTCATCTTCCCTTCTCCTGAGCGAGAGGGTTGTGTGTGGCTCTTTCTCTCCTCCATGAGGGACAGGGTGTGGCCTGGCCGTGTTCCCAACCCCAGAGCAACCAGTGTAACCCAAGAGGTACTCCAGCAACATTTTGGTCAATGGTGTCTTCTACTGTATGTATTTAATACTCTTGCACACTCTGGTGTGCATATTTTTTCTGATTCTTTTTTTAAACATTAATTCTGTTACTAATTAGAAGACTGTTCCAATGAAGTCCCACAAGTGAACTCCCTGTGAGAAAAGTTTTCTCAAGATAATAGTTATCTAGTGAAGTTTCTAAAATTTGAAGATATGGGCAGTCTAAATACTACAATGTATACCTAAAGAAAAAAAAATTAAAAGTGCTATTACCTCTCTAATAAAAAAAAGTGCTATATTAGTACAACCAAAAAATTGGTTTGGATGCATTATTAATGACACTGCACAGAAAGTTCATTTTCTCAGCTGTAAGCATTAGTTTGTAGCATGTTCTGCACACATGTATTTGCCTTTGGTTACTCAAAAGGCACAAATAGATGTTTTTCTCTGAGATATTAACTATAAATGCATTTATTTTGTTGCTTTCCTCTTATGACTTTTTATAGGTCTTCTCCAATCTTTGTTTAAAGGTCATTTAGATACTAAGGCTAAGAGGGTGTTGAACACAGGACTGATGTTCAGATGTGCCTCATGGCTTTCACTGGCCACTTCAGCAGAGCTGCGAGAGATACTTCTGGGTGAAGAAGGCAAGAGATCCATAGGGTCATGGAAAAGACTATGGGTAGTGGAAACAGAGGGAATAATGCAGGAAAGAGTAAAGAAAAAAAAAGTGGGAATCACTTTAGGAAAGGACAGGCAGCAAAATCTGATTTTGGGGATTGAACATGAGAGGTCATGAGGTAGGTTTGTATTTGGGTGAGTAAAGCTATGTCAATAGATGGCTGGGGGTCAGATTACTTCAACCATATGAGTCTATGTGGGTTTTTTGGAGCAACAGAGCTGCAGAAATCGACACAATGGATACGTGGCCAGATGGGGGAAGCAAACCCTTTTACATCAGGAAAAAAAATCCACAACTATATTCAGGAGGCAGAATGACTTCACCTAAATTTCTTGCAATTAAAACTTCAAATAAATATTCAAAGTCATAAAAAAAGCAATCTACATGTGGTATCTCAGCAGAATTATATCAGCACATCCGTAGGACTATCTTGGCTCACATAAACTGAGAGGCTCCCAAATAAACTCAGTACATCACCTGGAGTACATGAAACTAACGTACGGATATCATCATCCATGTTAGAACCAGAATTAATTAAGTTGTTTAAAAGCCTTCTGCTTCAAAGAATAAAATTCCTTTTACATATAGCATCTTACAGATAGACAGATTCCAGATCTTAAATGGAAGTTAAAGTTCCTTGAGGAAAGTTATTCTTAAGTAAAGTCATGCATGCTTCTTGCAAGTTGTCTCACGAGCTGGGAAACAATATTTTATAACTAGGATTTCTGACTAATGACTCCTCTGGCAGTTTTTTCTGGAACTTGCCTTTGTATAACATTTGCCTAGTTGTGTCACTCTGGATGTCCATTACCATTTTGGGTCAAATAATTTAGATTTGGCAATTATATATCAATACACGAGACACGGAGATAAGATAAATGTTTGACCTGTAGCTATTTCTAAGCTAACCTATATTTGCTGCAACTGAAGCTGATTCTTGCAATATTTGCACTCTGTTTGTATTATTTGCCATAAAGTCGTTCTCCCTTCTTGGGGACCAAGTACAAAGCAGAAACAAAACAAGGAAAAACAGCAGTTATGAACTCTGTAGAAACATCTCATCTCTTAGGTCACAGCTTGGTCCCCAAAATATAGAAGAGGAGGAGGATGTGCTACCCTTAAGTTGGCTGATGGTCATCTCTAGGCAGGCTGGGTCACCCACTTCAGCTCCTTCTTCAGCACGTCCCAGTCAGCTGTGCCATGTCTCAGCAGGTTCAGACAGCTGTTAACTCCATCCTCTTCTGCTGTTCCGAGAATCTTATCTAACTTTTTCTTTAATCCTTTAGGACTTAAGCCTGTGTTTATGACATGTTAGATACCTCGCTGCAGCCAGACCCCTGGAAACAGCAAGTTCACCCATGCAGGCAGCTGCAGCCCTTGTGTCTTCCCACTCTTGTAGGGAGTCCAGGGGAAAGGCAGCTCTGCAAACCTCATCCTGGCTCCGAAGGACCGCTTCCAGCAGAGGCTGGCCAGGGGCAGGGCTGCAGCAGCCTCTGCCTGGGCCCCTCCCCTCCCGCTCCCCTCCTGGCTCCCGCGCTTTTGGCACAGGCTCGCCTGGCTCCCAGCCCCTGGCACTGGGCAGTGGGCAGGTGGTTTGTGCTGCTGTGACCTTGCTCCAAGCAGACTTCTTATCACCGGGGGTCGGCAACCCAAGGAGCGGAGCCGGTCCTTGAAATGTAACCTCTGACTTTCGGGGCAGTATGGCGCCGCTCACCGAGGCCTGAAACAGTCTGTCCTCAGGCGTCACGCTCACCCTCAGACGCACACAGGATGCACGTGCCAGTGCTAGAGGCCCCAGCTCTAAAGAACGCTCCGACTGCTCAGCCGGTTAAACAAGCTATTTCTAAGACAACTGGCACACGGCTAGCGAAGCATCCTGCTAAAGCGGAGGGAACAAAATTATCCGCAGCTCTCTCAAAGGAGCATGTTTGCCAGAGAGTATGAATTAAGGGGATAGGCCGAAAAATGGTGCATATAATAGCAGCAAACCACAAGCATGTAAATATGCAAGAATATCATTTGAAGGAAAATTTTAAGCCTCATTAGTAAATGCTTTTTGCATTACTCACTGTATTTACAGAAGACAAGACAGGACAGCTAACAAGGCAGAGTATATCCTGGGGTGCTGGTACACTGTGCTGTGAGCAGCTGCCAGACCAGTATCAGACCAGTTATGTGTGCTGTGCCCAGTTTCAATGGGCTCTACCAGGCAGTATGTCCTGGCTTGACTGCTTGAGCAGCATTCAACACACACTGAAGGCCTGAGGAACCTTGTCACTGACTCTGGTCAGTCCTTGCTCCCGGGCGCTCAGGGAGAAAACAGCTACTCGTAGCAGTTTCCTTGGCCTTAACACCACACTGGGTCACATGGGGTCTGCCCCGGGGCAAACCTCCAGGATATAGGGCAAGAAAACAGGGGCTGAAGGTGAGAAGGCTTCCCTGAAACTCTTTCTCCATTCAGGGATGGGGAAAAAAAGTGTAGTTCTACTAAGGGGGATATCTCGTCATAAAACATTTTTCACTCTCCCTTTGGCCAACAGTAGCATTAAGGAAAGTTGATTTTTTTTCCCCCACCATCCATGAGGTGTTCATTATTGCAAACAGTAGGATTTCAGTCTCCAAAAATATATTTGGATCTTAAGAAGAATAACATACAGACTTTAAAGTTTGGACATCTATTTTAAAAGAAAAATATGAGTGGGCTTAACTGTAGTTCTTATGTGAATTTTATATGTTTCATACATTTTTTCATATGGTTAATATCAGTCAAGCATGGTTGATATTCTAGTAAAGCAGTTTCTTGTTATTTTTACTCAAAATATACTCCTGAAGGTAAGTCAAATGCTCCACAGTCCTAAATCTAAAATTAAATTTTAGGAAAAAGTCCTTTAAAAATGGTGTATTGTGTTAAGCCATAGATGCTAAATATTATTCCTGGCATGATAGATCACCACAAGTAACAGAATTAATTTTTCTTTTGCAGAAATTACTAATTAAATAAACATAATATAAATCCTTACAACCAACCTTTCCCTGCAGTAGCAAAATCTGGACTGGGCTAAAAAGACTGAGAAAAATTATTATTATAAAAGAATTTTGTTTTCAATTGCGCTTGAGCTTACTTTGGGCCAGGTCACACTCCTTTTGGAGAAAAGCAAAGAGCTGAAACCTTCAGGGCGTTTCAGTTGCAAGGAAACCATTTTGGTATGGTGCTAGACAGGAAATGGGAGAAAAGCTTCCTTATGGCAAGGGAAAGCCCAAAGGAACCTAAGCAAGCCACATAAAGCCTGTGCTGATCTCAGACCCAGAACTGGTGCTTTGAGACTAAATTGTAGACTCTGGGAAATGAGGCTGAGCCACCGTCCTATGCACAAAGGGAGATCCCTGTTCATAAATAGATGTTTCTGCACATGTACCCATAGAGACTTGTCCACCATGCCAAGAGCAATCAGAAGAAAAGTCAGAATAAGGCCAGGATGAAAGGGCACTAGAACAGTGCTAACATGACCTCATGGTTCCCTACCTTGCGTTCTTTAAGATTGCCATTCAGCCATTTTATGTCCCTTAAACTCTCAACTGCCTGCAAACCATATTTTATCCATCCCTTATCAAACACTTTGTGGTTACACTTCAGGCCAGATCTAAGTAAAGTTATTAATCATCTGTCAAATAAAATTGTCAGTCTGCTCCATCCTTATTCTTTTTCAATAAAGATCAATTGAAACCGTGCAAAAAATGTCAACAGAGTCAAATCTTTTTAAAAGAAAGCTAAATGAAAGAACTTTAAGCTGTGGTCCAACACACTTTAAAGTAACTTTAAGCTGTGGTTTTGGATTTGGACATATCTAAGCCAATAGGGGTGGTAGTTGTTATTATTTATTGCTTAAATGTGAATCTTTGTTTTCCTTCTAATATGCCTTATGGAAGAAAAAGAGACATCTGTGCTAAAGTAACCAATCTTTATGGGTGGGGAAGAAACCATCTGGGTTAAAGCAACCAGTCCGTGTTTCACTAATTCTAAATCAAGAAGCAATAGCTACATGAAAAAAAAATAATGGTGTCTTCTTTAAATTAAAGCACTGAATTTGAAAATGAGTATTCTAATCTTTCGATACAATGGCTCTGTTCACAAATATGTCTCTAAAAAAAAATCATATTGTAATGCAAAGCTGATGTGTGGACAAGCTAAATCCTTATTTCTATTTTAAGCTTTCTCACACAAACACTGAATAAGTTTTGGACACATAAAAATCAGCAAGAATGGCTATTGTAGTTACAGTGCTGAAACCACTCAAACTGACTTCCAGTTAAAAGTCAACAAGAGTTTTATGCTGAAATTTATCAAGTATTTTTGAAAAAGTTTTATTATAGAATTTGCCTTTGAGTTGTTGTTGCCTTGTTGCAAGCATCTTCTTCCCATCTTCTGTGATCTGTGTAAGTGTGTAATTGTCTTTGTCTCATAGGGTTACCCACTTGGCCTCCAGTCAGGCAATAATTTCCTAATCCCATTGTCAATGCTCCATTTCCCTCCACCATAAGCAATGTGGCATTGACTGTCCTCTTACATGTACCATCAAGACTGCAACCCTCTTTGCAGCTCATCCCTTCCAAAAGTATTTTTCTAGCAAGGTTCCATGGCTTGGAACACAGGTTGGGGAACACTCAGGAACAGAAAAGCTCCTGAGATACTTAGCCACAATTCCCAGCCCAAATTGAGCCTCCCTGTACTGCCATCAGCCACAGAGGTCACTTCTGTTTGCCTCCAAATAGTGTTTTCTTCTGTCTCGAAGAGCTTTGAGTTACCTCAGCCTGTCCTTCAAGAGATTAAGTCCCTTCCGCATGATACTGTTAAAATACCAGTTTCTACCTTATACTTCCTACTTCTGTGACCTCATTTCTCCCGTTTCATCACCTTACAAGGTAGGTTGCAGAGTAGGGAATGATCCATTAATCTATGAAAATAAGTGCCTGCTGCCTATCATGAAGCTGCATTTGTGAACAAAATATTAGTTTTGGAAGAGCAGAGTAACAGCAAAGATGTGCTCTGAAGCCAGGGTGATGTGTTACCTTCTCTGTGCTGTAAGGAGGGAAGGGTTTAAGACCAGGGTAAATGAACAACATGGGTGCTTCTCCTGGCTATTTGAAAAGCTCTCTCTGAGAATCTGACTATCACTCCTCAGCTCCAAACATACTCTTTATGATACTGACAGAGGAACAAAATTAGCTGCCAGATGATATCAAGCTGGTGATATGTTTCTGCTTTTTGATGGCCTAAGACAGAATTTGAGTTCTTCCTTCTCCTGAAATTGTAACCTACATATTTTTTTATGAGCATATGCTTCGGTGAAACTCTGCCTGACTGCTCCAACTTCAGCCTTCTTCTGAAAAGCCCAAATTCATACCTGCTATTTATTGCACAAATTTTTTCAGGAGGCAAACAGCCCTTCTATCAGAATTCTTCAGGCACAAAAGTACCATGGAAAATTATTTATTAAAATGGCTGGGATCCAAAATTATGCACAAAATAAATATTCATATAATCATTATTGCTTGGCTTTGACTGCTGTTCTCAGGAGGCCATAACAACCTAACTATGACTAACCTGGCACAGGCCTTTCATTGACAGAACTGTATGTTTGTTCTATTTTATACTGTCAGTGATGTATAATCAATTGCTGCTGCTTGATTTGTACTGCCTATGGCACTAGGGAAAATTAAAATTAGCATAAATTATAACATTTAACCTTTCAGTACTAGCATGAGATGATATATAGGCAAATGGCAGGGTAAAAGAATCATTTCCAGAATATACCTTTCAAAAATGCATGAAAGTGAAATGAAAGAAGAACTTATGACAGTGTTAATTAACATTATGGCATCTTAATGGACTCATTCTATGGTAATGTTTAAAAAATTAAAAATAAGATTATTAATCAGGTAAAATCCAACTGAGAAAAGTGCTGTCTAGATCTCTTCTACCAAGTGGAGATTTTGCTATGAATCCACTGTCCGTGTGGTGTTGCCCTCCCTAGAGCTACATATCAGGAGGCAGCAGCTTCAAAGGACTGAAGAAATAATGTCCTTTTCTGATGCTCTTTGGTCCTCATATTTAAAGCAAATGTTGGGACAGAGTTGGCCTTAATTAAAAATAAATGTGTTTCACTGATGCTTCCTGAGGTAGGTTGAAAAGTTGAGCTAAAGCAATTGCACTTTGTTGTCAGGAAAACACCTACCTTTGAATGAACACTGTTGCAGTTTATATCTTTCATAGTATCATTCGCTTTTCTTTTTAAACATAACTTTTTCCATTTACATAATATTTTCTTACACGGATGATTATTTCTAAATCAAGAAGGGAAAGAACAATACAATCTAAGCCTCTCAGTTTTTAACAAGTGAAAATGTGATTGAAAGGTGAATATAAATAAATATAAAATGTATTCAGTTTTCCACATAGTTTTATTCCTTTCATGAATGCATACAGCAGTTAAAGTATAAACCAAGTGATATAATCCCATTTACTTCTGGAACATATAAAAGATAGCCATAAACCTAGAGAGAGACAGACAGATATATGGATGCACAGACAGGATAACATTTTCAAGGTTTCTGGTGAGAGAATCCTTGCAACAGATGTATTTTTTAATTTAGGATTTTCAGCACAAGCTTAGATCATTCATAATTATACCCTCAGACAAGGAGGGCGGTATAAATAAACTTTAATGGAAAGGAAACAGTCTGTAGCATAAGCATTTTCTTTGAATCATAACAACTTTTTGAATTTAAAAAAGAGGCTTTCCTTGAGGGATTGGGTGAAAAGCATTTAAAACACGGCAATCCTTCCCACTTTCTTCATTGTCAGAACAGATGGTTGCCGGTCAGAAAAGGCTGAATTTGAAAAATACTAATTTGTCAGCTTGATTCTGGCCCTCAAACCTACAACAAATGACCAGTGTAGATATAAGAACAGCAGAGAAAGGCAGGAAAACAAACTGGTCTCTGAGATCTGGTGCTCCCACTGAAGAGCTGAAAAACTATACAGAAACTTTAAAAAGGAGCACTAGAAAAATAGCTCAAAGAAAGCAATCATAGGACCTTACTGCTCCAGACTCTGGCCATATACAGGCACTGAGACTTCCTTTGAGCTGGAAGGATAACAATCTTAAGTCTCAACAGAGAGAAAAGGGGTGCCTGGATTCAGGCCCTTTTGCTAAGGGCTCTGATAATCCAGAGACAAAAGTCGATAGTGAATTCCAGAGCAGCAGCTGTGATGTTTCCATCTGGGGACCAGAAAACATCTGAATGAATGAGAGAAATGATCTAACAATCAATAACTTTTTTCAAGGCATCACAAGAAGCCTTTGAACAATATCACAAGAAGGAAAAAAAAAAAAAGAAAGAAATGCTGTTCTAATGGAGGGGAAAATGAACCCACAAACAAGACCAAATTGACATACAGTACAGCACTATGTTCACAGGAGTAAAAAGAAGAAGAGTCTGGGAACTGAGTTTCAGTCCAGAAGAACATTATTTAAATTGTTCTAAGCAAGCTTGACTATGGAAAAAAAAAATCTGTTGATTGTGGTGAGGAAGAAGTGTTGCTTCATTTATTATAACTCAGCAGATCTTCCAAAGTCGAGCTTCACAGTTTACTAGACCAAAATTTTGTTCTGTTATGCAGATGACTGCACTTTGATCAAAGGAGAAAGGTAAGATGAAAGATCACCTGACTGTTCAGGGGGCAGGGGGAAAGGGTCAAAAAAGAAAATGTAAGCAGTAAACCTGAGCTCCTGGTTCTTTTTCCCTGTAGACTTTATGGGACGCCAGTGCCCAGACTATGCTGGCAAAGTTTTCTATACTGCTCCTCCCAATGCAGTGCATGGGACTGTGAGCTCAGACACCTTTCCTTGTCATCTCAGACCATTCTCATAGAGAAGGCGTAAGCTGAAAAAGCAGACAAAGGAAGAAAAGAAAAAAGCCACAAAACCTATTTCAGACCAAAGAGGGCTCAACAGTGGAGCACCCTGCAATAGGAACAGAAATCAGCTCAGGTATTTGAGGTTGAACAGAGTTCTTTTATAACTTACAGATGGCTGAAATCATTTGTAGGATTTAAGAATTTGCTGGTCTTGGTTAGTGTCCAGAAAGTCAGGAAACAATAAGAAAAAACAGCTTTTGGATGTGCTCCTGGCTTAAATAGTTTCCAGGGATCATGTTTATATGTTGTCTAGAGATAAACTTCAGCACAGAGTGATACAGTTGCAAAGTACTCATCTCTCTGTTAAGGTAGAATATTAAATGGAGGTGTTGCTGTGGAGTAAATGAGACCTGTGTATTTTTTACTCAGTGCCAGTGCCTCATTGCTTTGTGAGAACATCAAAAAATAGCTGCCCAGCCTTCTCATAGATAAGACTTCTGGCAAGAAAACTGCTAGAGAAGTCCCAATATCACAGGAAAAAAAAAAAAAAGAAAAAAAAAAAAAGAAAAAAAAAAAAGAAAAAGGAAAAAAAGAAAGAAAAAAAAGCATGACCAAAACCCCCAAACAAAAACCATCCAGCAGATGTCAAAAAAAACCCAACAAACAAAACCACAAACAAACAAACAAAAAAGCCTCAATCCAAAATTACTTGGTCAGTCTCAAAATTCCTCAAAAATACTATTTTATCATTACCAATATTAAATTCTCTTGGACTTTTCTATGTGATTTCTTTTTTAAATAACTGCTGTAGTCCTGTAATAAGAAATGTATTTCATACTTCCACTTTAGTCATATCACTCTAATATATTCTACTTTATTTATAAAAGGAGCATATTTATTGCCCAGTCCATACAATTACACCCAAAAAAACTATAAAAGCCAAGGGAAATTTTGGGTTCTGACAGAGCTTGCAGATAGTCTGAGGGAATTAAATTCTTCATTTAATTCATTTGAAGTCCAGCAAACTCTGCTCTTCCTTCATTGGGAAATTGTATTTTTTCAGGACACTGTGCATCTGCTGAAGGCTCAAGTCTTTAACATTCTGACCAGGACTTGTCATATTCAAGTAAGAGATAATTACATTACAACAGATAATGACTTGCTCATTATTTTGCAGAAGTATGCAAAATAGGAGGATGAACGACTGTTTGGAGAAATAAAAAAGTCAGTTCACAATAGCCAGGTGTTGGCAGAAGGCACGGGCTGAAGAACAAGCCCCTGGTGAGCAGGAGTTCATGGGGTGAGGGCGAGCAGGGAGGTCGACGTCTGCACAGGATAACAGGAGCTCCTGCCTGAAGACCAGAACTGTTTTGCTTAGTAAGCACACTGAGAAACACTTCCTTGAAACACAGTTGAAAATAATACTCCTCATATTTTATGTCAATGGGTAATTTCAAAGATAAGCCACAGCTCTGCGTGTATTTTTATGAGGGTAGGAAGCAGGGAATGAAATATTTCAGATCACTAGAAGATTAATATTACCGTGGGATTCAAGAGTTCTGGTGTAGAGTTTAAACACTGTTGTAGTAAATTTGGTCTCTCTATGCTGTGCAATACACAGGCCCCAATTATTTCATGACATTTCTCACACAAACACAACCCCAGAATATTTTATCTCATTAAATAACTTAAAAAGTCCTGGACACATGAAACACCATCAAGTGTATGAACTTCAAACAACATCTTTGTGAATCACCTGAACTCTACAACCTTCCAATATCCCCCTGCTAGGAAAGCATAACTTAATGTTTTGATTTTCTATTTTTAAATGTAAGGCAATTAAGAATGCTGAATTTCATAACATGGGATTCTGTGATCTTTCCAGAACAGATCAAGTCTTGGGTGTACAAATTGCATTTTACAATAAAGATATAATTCAGGTGTTTAAGGCTCCGGAGATGTTTAATCAATAATTCTCTGAGTAAACATGTTTTTAGAGCCTATGAATCATTACCCCTCAAAAGCTGTAAGTCTGTAGTAGGAATGTTGCTATCTTCATGTGGGAACTCATCAATGCCTATTGACATCTCTCTGTTTAATTGCAATTTAAATCATAGTGTATTTTCATTAGATCTCAAAATGGATTACAATGCTCCATTAATTTTGTAGTTATGTATGGGAAAGATCTACTAGTGACTCTGGGTCAGATATAGGCCTTGGTTTGTGAAGAGAGCTCCTATTGACATCAGTGTGAGTTCTGCACATGGACTGAAGGCATGACACGGCCCATTATTCTCAATTTTCCATAGTACAGTCTCTGAGAGAACACATCACAATAGAAATTGCTTATCTGGGAGGCAGATAAATAGCAATAAATATGTTCCAGGTTTATTTCTTCTCAAGATTACAAAAATGCAAAATTTTTCTGTACTCACATCTTCACACATTTTCAAAATGCTATTGTCTTTCCTTTTACTCCTTTCAGATATAGCACATGAAACCTTAATCATTAAAAAAGAATGTGCTGATGAAAAAATGTGTCGTTCATACTACCAGAAGAGGAGATCAACAAAAGATCTTAACTACCTACAACTGGAAGCTCTGTCATTGATTTCAGATAGAAAGAAATCACTTCATGGAAGTTTTCTGATATTCCATTTCCCAATAGTGAGAAAACTTACTTTAAAAAAATTTTATGTAGGCCAGAGATGGACTAGCAAGTAGTGGAATGATTTGAAGCGTTTATACATTAAGGAGTGTCAGAGCAATGATGGTATAAAACTTAGTAAACAAAAAATACACAGAGCATCAAGAGAAAAAATTGTTACACTGACATCTTTTAAACCGTGAAAGTAAAAACAGTGGTGATTCTGTACTCTGCTATACATGTGGAGCACTGTGACAGTGTTAGAAGCAACTGATGTTTGGTTAGAGACCTTCAACCCTGCAGCTTTCATGTCATGCACCAGGAATAAACTCCAAGCACTTAGGGTTCATCTAGACCCTGAAGAGAGAGCCATAGGGGAGGTGTGGCAGTGCTCCCCACAAACTGTGCTGCATGCAAATGAAAAGTGAGAATTGTGTCCAGTGCTGTATACTTCTTTAACCCCACTGCTGCCTGTGGAGTGGCAAACCAGACTTGCATTAAAAGCAAATGATACATCATTCTAGCAGTAAGATTTCAGGGTTACTGAAGATGTTTAGTCCATGCTCAACCAGGAGCACAGGCAGGTTCAGTTCATGGTGGTTTAGCAACACAAACAGGACTTGATCCAAGAAAAGGAAATGTTTCAAAAGCAGAGAGGGAGAGGAATGAGGGAAGGCATGGAACTTCTTGTACCTGCTGATGCCAAGGCAGCTAAGACAGAGGCAGAAACTATCCTGCTTCATTCCCAGAGCTGGATCCCCACACTGTCATCACTGTGTGACCCAGTATCACAGCCCTTCTTTTGTTCTCCACAGCAGTACCCAGCACAACTGCTTTTTTGCCTAGAACCAGTCCCAACCTGGTGGAAGTCCGAAGACCTATGGCATGCACACAGCATCATACAAACAGTGATCTTGTGGTTTTTTCGGTGCACTTCGGGAAACCAAGAGCAAGCAGGTAGCTCCAGTTAGTATTCAAGCTCTGGTTTACTACCTCAGAGGAAAGTGAGGCACATTTTTAACCCAAACTAGATACTGATTAAAACTAGAACAGAGTAATGTTAAGAACACAGAGTCAAAATCTGAGGAACTATAGAAATGCCTTTAGAAACATGCAGGAAAGTCAGTAAAACTTCTACTTTCAGTCAGCAAAACTTCTATTTTCGGTCAGCACATTCATCAATAACAAAGACGTCCTTTACCTCTCCCTACTCCCTCCAGAACAACATTAGCACTAAGACCTTCTTGATGATATTCTCCAGACAGACAATAGTGCACCTCTGATGTGAGAAGGGATCTGTGGTGGATCGACAGGAATGTGGATTCCTGAGCCACTTCAGAGACCTCATAAATGACACCACTGCCCACATCACTCAGATAATTTCCTCTGGTTATAGCAAATCACTGCACTGATACTCATCCCCTTGACAGCCAGTGAAACCTGTCAATAAAGACGAAGTGGTCCTGACTCCCCAAAAGCTTCAAGAAGACCCACAGCTCTTTTTCTCCTGAGTTTGAAGATGGACTCATCAGGGATTGCTTGTGTAAAATGTACATAGCTTAGGAATTGCATGGGGGGAAAAAACAATGGACCATGACAGTGCTGAGTTATTTCCTATCTATACAACTGGTGTTTTTCTTATTCCACATGGATAACTCATTGCTTACATATTATGCTGAACTTTTTAGTCACTGTGGTAGGGATCAAAGAAATTACCATGCCTCAGCAAGTTTCTGTAAAGGTTTTTATGAATACTTTTGATGGACTCCTGTGCTAAAAGATCATGCCCACATCTTTGCTATTACAAGGGGGAGAAAAAGACATATCAGAAATAAACAATCAAAATGAAAACCAGATAGTTTTGAAAAGCAATCATGTAAGAATTTTCCCGGTAGTTAATTCCAATGCCACCATTAACTCCAGCTGGAGGTTTTGAACACAGTCAAGAAGAATCCATCAGTGGTTGAAAAAGTCACTGCACCTATTTAAATCCACATCTTCTTGTGCAATCCATTTTTACAAAACTGAGTGTTGTGTACAAACCATCAGAGACAAAGTGATAAGAAAGTCAGGCAGTTCAAAGAAATCTGGTAATGGAATAAAGGGAGGGTTGAAGCTACCAATGAGGAAAATGCTGAACGTAAATACTTACTGTACTTCCTTATTAAGAATTGGGCTTAGTCGTATTACAACCACCTACTCTCCACTGGAGCTCTCCTCACTATTCTCCTCAGCCCTTTTACAATCTTGTGCTGCAGAGGAGGCATGGGGAATTTTTGAAAGGTGCTTCCTCTTGGTATCAAGAAGCTTTCTCATCATCACTCATTGTCCATGCTCCTTCATTGTGCCTCTGCCTGGGAAATGTGCTCCCTTCTCAGCACTCTCATCGCTGGCAGAGCTGGATGGGAGGAGCGTGGTGCTGAGCGGTAGGATGAGCAGATGAGTGGAGCCTCTGAAGACCTCAGTTCCCTTTCTGCTCCAGTTGGTGACAAATTTCTGTAGAATTGATGGCTGTCAAAAAGAATGCGCTGTCTCTTGGCAGTGCATTTCATTCAGGAGTATCTTTAAAGCATGGATTCTGCCCTTACTTTAGATTAGAGTATTTGCTCGGGTCAGGATACACCTGGGGCCACCAAGGTCTGTCATTCACCTAATTGAGGCAGAGAGGAGCTTTTCGGGAAGCCCATGCACAGTAACTGGAAGGCAGAAACTGGCCATCCCAGATCTGGGGTGGATCCACGAGTTCACACAACCCCAAACTTTCTCCTCCCTTGGCAAAGGGACCAATCCAGGAAACCTAGGGGAAGGATCCTCATTTCAGAGACATTCCACATATTTGAAACAGGAACTGGTGAAGTGCAGAAGTATCAGTACAGAGGTGACAGTGTTGGGGAGAGGAAAAGGAACTATTATTAGAATATCCACATTTAATTAACTATTAACACTTAAAATGCTGTAGCTGTGGTACCTATATCCTTCATTCTGTTAAGCAGCACAGTCACAGAGAAATTAGATCTGTTTGCTTGCAGTCCATTTAAACATACCTCAGTACAAATTATGTAGTGGATTCAATCAGAAGAGCAGAACACTTTGGGTTGGGCATAGCTGTAGGCTGAGCTTGTCTGGTAACATTTTTATTTTGTCATATATTTTTTAATTACATGGAAATATTGATATAGTTTATCTCTCTGAATTTTTCTTTAATGACTGCTTTCAAAAGACAGTAAATAAATTAGCCTCTATTGATCATGAAGCAATAGAGTAGTTAGTACTTTTGATCCATGCAATTAACATAAAAAGATAATGTGTGAAATGCATGAAGCATGTGTATCATGAGTGAACATTGTCATCAGTAGTCTTGCTTTTCAATGAAGAAAAAATTGTTTTGGGAAAGTTGGTCAAACAGCTATTGCTATTGCAGCCACACACTGCTGATTTCTGATATTTTTTATAAAATCAGTAATTATACTCTATTCGGGTGCTGAGACCAGAATTAATTTAAATAACTTTGTGCCTGATTCACGAAAAACAAAAAATGCCTGCACAACGAGGGGCCATTATTGCTGTAATTTTTCCAAGAAAAAGTCATGGTCTGTATTCAACTTCCAGTTCAAAAAGAAAAGTTTTCAAATTATACAGATAGGGTTTTATCTTCACAATCAGTTCCAGAGGAATGACTTAACTACTAGAAGGAAAAAAACTCTTCACTGTCTAGCTCGGAAATACACTGACCACACATCCAAATTCCAAAATACTTCTAAAAATTATTTATCCACTCGCTGTGCAAGTGCAATCAGAGAAGGGTAAAATAGGCACACAGAAGAAAACTTATACATAGATACATTAATAGGCCCTTTGTTTCTTAGACATCAGTATAATTTCCATTATTGAGTAAATAGACATGACAAAATGTTTTTCAAAGTATGAATCTAAATAAAGATAGGAATTAATGTAAAACACAGAGGTGTACTGTGCTTCTGTAATGCTGAAAAGGTATGTTGAGTTCAACAGCTCACATTTACGTGTTTGCTTAGAGCATATTTCTAAGTAAACTATACCAGCATTGTAAATAATGCTTTCATTTTGCTCTTTTGCTTGAAATCTTTTTTCCATCGAGAACAAGATCTGTGTACCTTGGAGAGGTATCCCAGCCAGCTGAGAGACAAATTATGTGGCTAGCATAACTTTATGAAAGTACAGTGGTTAAAGGAGCTGTATGAGAGATTCTGCTCAAGTAAAATCAGATGAATATTGCCTGCTGGTTAGAATATTTTTGTGAAAGCCAAATCATATCATATTTCAAATCTGGCAAAATATTTACAATATTATTTTTACATTTTCCTATATGATTTTTATTAAAGTGTATGCTTGTTCGGTAAAGAACAAACTCAAACTGCCTACCACAAAGATATTATCCACACTTGTGCTGGAAAGTAGTTTGCTTTCTAAAGTTACAAAGAATATTTAAAATTAATGGAAGAAAAACAACAGGGGAAAAAAAAAGTCTCTCCTCAGTTTGTTTATAGTATGTTTTTGACAGCGCTTTCTGTGTGGCCAGTGTCAGCGTTTCCTTTTATTTCCCTTCATTTGTACATGCATCTTTCACAGCCACAGAGAGCTTATTTTTAAAGATAGATATGGGTAACTGAAAAACCACAAAACCTGGCCAAAAGATGCCGCATGTAGTGACTCGCTGAATTTTAATCCCCTTTTTAAACAAGTCGATTGCAAGTTTTTACGGTGGCTTAAACTTTCAGTGGATTAAAAAAAACTTGCAAACCATTGTTTTCCACTTTTTTTTTTTTTTAGGAAAGGTCTTTCTTTTCATTTCAAAAATTAAATTTCCATGGGGAAAATTTTCTTCAGGTGTAAATTGTCATCTGAAAACAGGACCTCCTCCATCCTTTAACATTTCATGGCTCAAGAAAGTAGCTCACTGATCCCAGATGATAGGGTGGATACAACTAGGAAAATGCCTCTCACATCATTTTTTTAAATGAATTTTAGTAACACTTTGTTGCATTTTTGCAAAGAATAAATTTCTTTCTAAATGCTGTACTCAGTGAGACAGACAAGCGAAAAATGAAAATATTCTTATTTGAGTGTGAATTGCAGAATCGGGCCCACTGCTCGTGGCTTACTTTCTGCTTAGCTTGCAATACTGAAAAAAAGTATTTAAGACTGCTAAGGCCCTTTTCACATACATATACTGCAGTTTCCTGCAGCTATAAATCCTTTTGTTTTAGAAAATTTCATCCAAATTACCCCAAAAAAGTACATCCAGGCCCAATGCAAATTCTTTCTGACTTTTTCATTTTTAATTTTAATATTAGTTTTGCTTCCTAAATAATTTCATTAAGATCTTCAGGCTGTTTTACAGTTTACTATTCCCTTTTTATGCATTTTCTGTCCTTAGATTTCCATGTAATACTTGTTTATGCGTTTCTCAATAGTTTTAAAACATAACCTCAAAAATAAAATCATACCCTTTCTGCTATGAAAATCCTTCGCTTTAATACAAATATAGTGATTTAAGCACCCTTCAGGGGTTTTGTAGCTGTTACTGTTCCTGGTCTCAAATTTTAGCGTCATTATTTAAAATGAAGGAAAAAATCAACTTGCAATTTAGACAGTTACCAAATTACCAAAACTAGTGCAGCAACTCTTAATGAGTGAAACCATTAACAATTTTCTGACTGCAGCCCCTGTTCAAATACCTTGGACACCTTGTTAGCACAGAATGAGGTGTTCAATCAAGACACTGGGAATTGGAAGTACCAGGGCACAGTTTTGAGTGGTGATTACAAGGGCATGAGTGTGAGTGCCAAAGTAACAGTCTTCTACACTGCAGGAAGCTGAGAAACCTTCAAGTCTACATTTGTAAATCAGCCTGGATGATTACAGCAGTCACAAGCAAAGAACATATGAAACAATTATTTGCACCGTTCTTTCACTCTTTTAATTTGCTCTTAAAATGAACACACTGATATTAAGAGCCATTAGTGCTTTGTCTTTGAAAATTTTGTGAGACTTCGTATCTTTCCAAGCATCATCTTAAATTGCTTAAAAGTAGAAATATAACAAAGAACTATTGTTTTCTGATAGTTAAATCCCTTTCACATCAATAATCTAAGCTTACATTAGCAGTCAGATATGTCTTTGAATTTGCTTAGAAAGTATTTGGTTCATGTGCAGAAGTGATATGATTTTAGACTTTCTAATTCTCTGCTTCTTAATCTCTGTGATGAAGACAGTTTGCCTTTCTTAAATGAGTAAATTTTAGATGTATTTTTTGTCACATTAATATTATGTTGTAAAAGTAGATCTACTTCTATTCTATTAAAGCAAGAGAGTACCACTCTTTGATGTTGATTTTACTACTTTAATTTTATACAATGAATCCTTTATAATAGTTTCCATGCAATTCACTCATTTTTTTTATTTCAAACCATAAACTGTAACCCATGTAGAAATAACCCTGAACATTTCTAAAACTCATATTTCAAACACAAAACTTGTTATTAGGAGCTACTTTCATATTAAAGATAAGGAATTATTGACTAAGGAAGGGATGAGAAATAGTGAAGAATTAAATTATCCCCAGCAAAGAACTGAAAAAAGATAGTCTACTTTTTAAAAAAATCAAAGTATTCAGGTACATTTCTCTACTTCATGGATATATATATAATATATATAGCTCAAATATTTCACTACTTCTGGTTTGAAAAAAAAATGTCAGTGGAAACTAACTAAAATTGCTGTTTTAATTTAAGGGAAATGTTTGTGCTGTGACTTTTTTGGACAGCTCATCTAATGCCTTTTATAGGAATAAGCAAAGCATATTATGGGTTTAATTAGCATCTCAGCTGTACTAATTGCTTATATAAATAGCACATAGAAATTAATTTTTGTTCTTTTTGATCATCGAGAAATATTATGCAAGAACTTTTCCAACAGGACCATTTTTTTCCATGTATTATTGTAGAAACAGAAAATACTTATTTCAAATTAATCCATTTTTATACTGATTATTTTCTTGCAGAATTCTATTTTGAGCCTTGAAAAAATATCTAGTTCTCCAATTTTAAATGCATCATTATGTCTAACAAATTCTGAAATGCTGTCATTCATCAGTCTGTAGCTTTACTACTGGTTTTTGGAAACTCCCCAGAATAAATCTTTAAGCAATAAAAGAAACAGATAATACCAATTTTGTATCTAATATTTGAAGAGTAAAAAATTATTTAAAAAATACAGCAAACCTGTACTAAAACAAAACCCCAGACTGTGATGTGCTTCACTGTTAATGACACACTGGGGAACTAAATTATGCTGTAGGGAACGCAAAAGTGCAGCTCTGGGGATCTAAATTATGCTGTAGGTAATGCAAAAGTGCAACATCTTTCCTGCTATTTTGTGCTTGGTTTTTTTTCGTACTTTAAAGTATGTATTGCTGTAAATTTTTTAGCTCAGGGTGCTGAAGCTATCAGGTGATATGGTAAAGTTGCATAGCACTTAAAAATATATACGAATATTCTCACCCCTCCCCCGCTGCCCAGCTATACCTACCAGCAGCTGAAAAAAAGCAGTAATTGAAATTAAAAGGCTCCTCCAGCACGTAGGAACGTCTGGGTTTAATAACCGGAGGGGTTTCAGGTGCAGAGGGCGCTGTTGTTCATGTATTCTGCAAGCATTTCCTGAGCAGGGATAAAAACATTGATCTAACAGTTTAATGTTTATATTTTTAAGCTTTCCATAAAATGTCAGTGGAATTGCTGATATATAGATGCTACCTTCCACAGTATGTGATGAGTTTCCTGAAGTAAATCCTTTTCGTGGCAGTCTAGAAGGGAGATGCCAGCTATCGTCACCCAAGTGAAATGTTTTTCAGTGTTTCCACTTTACAGTCCATTTACTAAGATTTTATAACCCAGCCACAAGGTTCCTTGCATCACACATTTTCATATAAGGATATTTTAGTTATTTTCATTTTAAAAGCACACCAGATGTATTTAAGTGTAACTTGCAATACAAAGTGTGAAAACAATTTCAAGCATCACTGCAGTGGTATTCTTCAACATTTCTTTCTTTCTAAAACACTCTTTGCAGTTCATAACTAATTATTTAAGGTGTTTTGCCCATAAGAAAGTATTAACTAATTATACCAACAAAAAAAAAAAAAAAAAAAAAACAGTAAAGAGAGGAATAAATCTTTTACACTGTCAAATAAACTTCCACACAGTACCTTTTCTTTTGAGCTGTATGTATGCATTTATTAGCATTATACCTCCACACACAAAAGTAAAGCTTTAAACACATTGTTAGTTCTTTGAAGTAAATTGTTTTCTAAATCCCTATATAATGTACGACATCTCATGCATTCACATTATTAATAATTTTCTCTTTTCTCCCCACTGATGGAAAAAGAACTACCATGCCTAAAAACAGAGAGAAAAAAAGACACAGGCAAAAATCTTAGTGATAATTTAGACCCACAGAAACCCAGGAAACTTACAGTTACAGCTGAAATTTTGGGTTTAACTTGAATAATTGTACTTAAGGTGTTTAGCTGGACAGGAAATAATGCTCATCCTGCAGTCCTTGTCTGAAGTCAGTGGAAGTTCGACCTTAGTGAGAATTACAGGATCGGGCCTCACACATCCTGGGTCAACTCCTGCATAGAGTTTCCTGTGCTACCTAAGCCCAACAGGGTGTATTAAAGCCAAAGCAACAGGCTTTGTCCAGTTCTGGCTTGTGGCTTTAAATCAAACTAAAAAACTGCTTCAGCAACTTTATTAAGTTCAACACTTATTTACTCATAAAATCTGACCTTACCTAAAAAGTTATTACTTGAAAGAAAGGAATGGAAGAAAATTATTTGATACACGTGACTTTTCTTCTCTAATAAATTTTATTGATTCCTGTTTTGCACTACAGAATAATGCATCTGCATTTTAAAGTGTCTGCAAAGCACCCACATGGGAAATTTGATCTTTAAAATGAAGCTACTAGGTTAACCAACAAATATTGGGAGAAATAAATTTCTCATGTGTCGCTTCTGATATGGTGATTTCCAACTTTTGCAAAACATATTAATACAAATTCCATATTTTAAAGTAACAAACAAAACCATCAGAATTTGTGGCTGACAAAAATTGCTCCAAAGGTGAGGTTTGCATTTCACATTAACTAAAACTTTACCTGGTTAAAACAGTGCCTACAGTCTAATAAAAATGGCCATTGTTAGTTTTTCTCCTTGAATCAATTCTTATTCAAAAGTTTTCCACCTGAAAAAGGCTTTAATACAACTGAGGCAAAGTTGCATTTTATGATTGGCAAGCTCTTTGCGCCCCAGCTACCCCCCAGCCTGACGGAGTGGGGCTCCGAGATGCATTTTGGCCCTGTCTTTATGTCAAATCACTGCCATCAAAACAATGGTTCATATTACATGAAAATCTTGTGCAAATGAGCCATAATGGAAGTGAATGACAATCTTGTAAGACTGTGCAGCAGGATTCTCCTTTGATCTGAAATATTGTTAATCTTTCTCAAACATAACACTAAGTATACTTGGCAAATCCTGGATGAGAAAGTCCCTATAGTGCAGCTCTGTGGACAGCCAGCCAGAAGCCAAGCACACCCTGCCACAAAAAGAGGCACAGCCAGAAGAGATGTACACACCGACACTGAGCCATGAGCTCTGCAATTGCTAGAAATTTATTTATGATCCAAAGACCTCTCCTCCCGTTTCCTTTTCCAGAAAATAAGCTAAACAATATGTTTATTTATTCTTAATAATGGATATTTGCTGCTGGATCACAGCTTCATTTAATTAAGAAGCTGCAGTATTTAAGATATTAAAATCCATGTTTTGAAAAAGGTTTGCTTTTACAAAACACAGGCCTTATTTATTCGCGGCTTAAGAATCAGCCACACTCTAAATTATAGTTTTAATATGATGTTGCGGCGGGAAAAAAAGCGCTAGGCATGTAAGGCAAGATTTTTCATTGGTAACAAAAGCATGATATAGGAGTTTATATTTTCCTAATGATGCTTAAAGCAAAGATCTGGAACGATATGTCTCAGATGAGGTCATACATCAACTTCAGGAGAGTAAAAACCTCTCCTTAGACTATATTACAGCCAACTCACACCTTTTTGTTGTGCAGCCAAATATGCAAGGCGTATGTAGACGAATGCAAACAGAGTAAATCATGTTGATTCAGTGCTAGTAGGAAATATGCCTCTTCAGTTGTGTGCTGCTTTTGAAGTACTGCCTAAAAATCAGTCTTGGGCTTCAAAGAGAGGGGATTATAGCCTTTATCCAGCAATTAATATGGCTGAAACTCAGAATGTCAGCACCTGACGACTATAACAGGCTGGACAGTAGCCTAGTAGGGGTCCAGTCCCCCTCAAGAATTGGAATTTACAATAAAAATTAGTGCATAAATAGACTGAAATATTTGGGAAAGGGGCATAAAATTTTAACTTCTAACGACCTGTCTGTATTTTGACATGTGGGGAAGAGGGGGAGTTGTGGTGTCCCTTGACCTTTAACCTGCCTTATCCACCTAGATCATTTTAATCTCCCACCAACTGTTAAGCAGAAAAGAGTGCTATTAAAGAGAAAGCTATTCCTTTTGCCTTCTTACATAGATCAGATGACAACCTCTCCAAGTCCCTCCTCTCTGTCAGAGTTCAAGGGTTCAAAAATGGTCAGAATATCAAGCAAGAGAAAGCCAGCAGGACTGCTGCAAAAAGAGTTTAAGGATTTCATATTATGCAAAGTGGTCAAAAAAAAAAAAAAAAAAAAAAAGGGGGAGATTCCATTATTTTGAAGTTCTGCTTCCCAGTTTACTTTTTTTTTAAATAGATACTTTGATTTCAGAAGATCATAGAGCTTCTAATTTGAGGAGGGAGGAAAATTCTTACATTATTGTGACATGCACCAAACTTGCAACTACCTAATAATCTTTTCCATATTAATACTTTATATGTAGTTTCTAAGGTCTGGATCACATACACATGCATTTATCAATAATGTACTGTAAATAAAATGAACATTTAACACTAGTTCTAGCTAATGTGTCAGGGGAAATAAAGTAAAATAAGATAAAATGAAATTGAATAAAATAAAATGGAGCATGCAGTCTTCTTAGTTCATAACAATCCCCAGATGACATTTCTACAGTGCTACATATAGCACCCTATTCCTCAGAGAACACCCAAGCTTTCTACTATTTCTCATTCTTAACCATAGACAGTTTTTATAACACATTTCTTCCCAGAATTTCCACTTGCCTTGAAGAAAATATCCCCTGAGTACCCATGTTTAACTTACTTATGGAAAGGCAACTCTATATCATGACAAGCTAAACAATATGGTTCTTTAATAACAAATGTGCGATATTAAATGCAGAGTTCTTATTTCAAAATGGTAAAAAGTCAGTTTGAGGGAAGGAGTATAATTGCTCAACATAATATAAATGGAATGGGTGCAAGCTGAATGTAATTTTTAACAGAGCCCCACTTTCTAAATATACATATAATGTGTTTGTGTGCCTGTGTACAGAGACATGATAAACAATAGAATTTAGAAAACTGCATTAGATTTTGGCTTTTGCATTAGGCCCTTCATATCCTGTGTATCCTAAGACGCTTAACAATGTTTCCATTGTATTTAACTAAGTACAGTAATGGTGGTGCAACAACACAATGGCCCGTGCTCTGCCTTGGATGGCCGAGCCTGCTGTCGTGTGACAGGGAGTTTTGGCTGGGAAGGAGGCTTAGCCAGGCTCTTTTTACAGAAGTGCCATGGCAATATTGCCTAGACAGGCAGCAGGGACAGGAGAAAGGGATTTTGGATTAACAACTCATCTCATGAAGGACGGCACCTCAAACAGTTCAACACCTCCCTGGTGTTGTGCTGCCGCATCAGCATTAAGAATCAGCCCAAGTCCTGGTGGGAGACTTAAACTTGTGACCTTCTAGCCAAGAGGTAAGAGCACTGCTGGCTGAGCCATACTGTCATTATTGATATGTGTTTGCGTGGGCTGACATCAGTGTTGACTACAGTTTGACCTGAGAGTGGAAAATTGATGCCCCCACAGATTTTAAAAGTAACCCATATCTTACAGAAAAGCTTAGGATTTTTTTTCCCCATTGGAAGTTACCTCTTCTACCAGAGAGCTGCAGTTTCTAGCAGATGCCTGATCTCCAAATACTGGTTTCCTAAACACCTTAAAGGAATTTGAACATATTTCAGATATATCTGGATTCACAGTATTTAAATGAATATTTTTATTTTAGCTTATAGTGTTCCAGATAGAATGCATTTTTATGGCAAAGTTTCTGGGGGAGGAAGGGAAGATTGGTATAATATTTCCAACAATTAAGATTAAACATATATTTACATTTTACATGGTAGCAAAAGACCTTCAAGGCACCTTGCTCCTATATAAGTCAGGGCATTTCCCAATGACACTGTAATATCTGTAGATAAAACACAAAAAGGAGTAAGAAAAGGGTTCAACTGGTGCTGTGTGCTATACACAGCAAAGGAAATCTCCTTGGGGAATGTTTTCATTACATTACAACGTACATAAATTTGATATGGAAGAAATTATCAGTCTTGATTCTGCTTCTGCTGAAGTTGCCATTACTAAATTAGACAGTTGATGATTGCAGACTTGGACCCACTCACTGAAGACTCATTCCAATTTGACAGTGATGCTAACCCTATTTAGCAGATGTTAAAATTTAAGCATCTGAGGACCATTTAAGTTTGCAAAGTGATGATGTAAAAAGGTGTGTCTATGGCTGAGGTACATTTTGTGTGTAGATAAACTTTGGAATAAATATTTAGCTAGTAGTCCAGACTGTGGTTTAGATTTCTAGTTGGTTTTTGTGTTTGGTTCGGTTTTTTATCAGAACTTTTAATTGGTGCTTATCCCAAGCTGGTAGCACCACAGCAAATTTAATTTAGAAGCACAAATCATAGCAGAAAGTGAAACTTTGCCAGATACTAGCAATAACAGTGCCAGCTAATTTTTAGACATAAAAGAATCTCCCTCCCTCAGCAGATAGGGCAATCATACGTTCCTAAAGACATACTGAAAAGATGAACTAGTGATTTGACAGTGGATAATATCCAGCAACCTTGTTTAATCAGATTTTAGCTTCCAAATCCTGCAAAGTCAGCTGGCTTCACGAGTTTCTGATTGCTTCAAAATCAGAGGAGTGAAACAATGAATTAGAGCTGATCACCTACAGCTCTAATTTGGGACAAAACACTGGCAGAAAATATTCCAGAATGGGAACGTGTATACAAGCTTTCACTTCATTTCTACAGCCTAGATAGGATGCATTGGACTGTAACATCTTTTTTCTATCTGTTCTGGGTTTTTTTTGCACAATGTCTTTGCTTGTTTATTAAAATGTTCACTGCTGTAATCCTGTTTTTCACCAGGGGAGTTGAGTGGATTTAAACATGACACATAGCTGTGTAAATCTTATATTTACTATGCCTTCTGTAAAGAAGTGCCTGGCTGACCAAAAATAACTTTTAGCACCAAAGGAAAAGTAGTGAAAAGGCAGGGTGAGGGAGACCAAGAGGGTTATGTGTTCTGCATAATGTGGTAGATTTACAGGCTGTGGTGTGGGAGCTGAGCCTCTTCCTCAGGAAGCCAGCTCAGCCCTGGAGTACATTACTGCAACCAGGGACTCTCACTGATGGACTCTGTGCTCTCACCCAAGTGTAATTCCAGTTGTTCAAATGAAGTTATCCCTAATCAGATCGATTTAGACCATTAATATTCTGAAGACCTTTTACTGAGTTTTTTTGCAATAAAAACTGAACAAGACTTTATGACAAAATGATGAAAGCAAGGACCTGGACAGGTAAAAGCCTTTAGAGTTTTGGTCCCAGTCTTTGCAACGATTCCATAAATTCATTTTGGATAGATGTAAATTGTATATATGAAGCTAAAGAGCCCTGATCTACAGTTCCTAATTCATTCATATGGCTTGCTTCTTGTAAATGGATTCTTTTTCTCTGGGATTCATAAGCAAATTCTATTATTATTATTATTATTATTATTATTATTATTATTATTATTATTTAAAAACTATTTACATGCATGATTCTATGGGTTAAAAAAAAAAAAAAAAAAGCTCAAAAAATTGAAACCAAGCAAAATATTAAAGTAAATATCTCAGGTATTTTATTTATACCAGTGCTCATAACTCAGTTGAAATCCCCACCTCTTAGCAGTGGGGTTTTTGTTTCGGCATTTTCCTTCCACATCTCAAAAGTGCAGGCCCACAACTCTGGCACTGCTTTGGCATATGGAATATCTACATCTTTCTGAGTGTGGCACCTTGACACCAGGAATCACACCATGACCCATCATCAAGAGCTAACAACTTGTGTGGCCTCCTTCCGTGAGTTGAGTGGGACACTTTGACTCATGAAGATCCCTGAAATCCAGCTAAATCCTTGCTGAAAGGCAAGAACCTGAGAGACAGCAGCCCCCAGCAGCATAATCTTCCCCGTTCTCTGTTCTCAGCCCTTCCCTGTTCTCAGCCCTACTCTGATTTCATCCTCTACACCAGATTTGCACCAAAGCCTCAGTTTTCTCTTCGGCTTTCCCTGCCTTCCCCCACAACACACCTCGCCAGCCCAAACCTTCCCATAAAACTCACATATCTGCCCAAATCCATTTAGGGCACCTCGCCTTCACTTATTTAGTAGTTCACTTCCACCTGGTGCTGTCTCTATCTATACACCTTTATCTTCCACACTGCTTCTGCCATTACTACTACCTCTGTGCTGGAGATCTTTCATGTCGGAGCCAATTGCTATGGTTACAGGCAATCTGCTGTATGTTTCATCTCCAGGAGCTGTAAATGAGGGAGTTTTAACAGCATTTGAGTAAGCACTGCCTCTTCCTTACATGGAGAACACAGCCCCATTCAAATTCATCTATCCACTAGTTGCTGCTCACATCATATATATTACACTAATCCTACCTAGATGTACAGATTGACAATGAGCTCACATCTTGTGAGAAACAACAGCAACAGTACTTTTATTTTATGACCTTTTTCATTTTAATGGTGTAAGCCTACCATTTCAGTCACACGCCTTTCTGGTTTGTAAGCTCGGATTCTGACTGTGGGAAGAAATATGAGGGAGAAAAAGATTTTTTGTTTTATTTGAATTTACATATAGTGGTGTAAAATGTTAGTGAAATAGAATATACGCACTCTGCATCCTGAAAATAAATAAAACCCTACAATAAAAATTACACCATGGGTTTGTACTTTGCGCCTTAAGAAAATGTGATTGGGAGTCTGAAGTTTTAGTCTCATGGAGATAAAGTTCAATTGATTCAAACTGACAATCAATTAAAATATAATCTCAAATACCAGTCTTTCCATTTTATTTGCGTGTGTGTGTATGTAAGAAGGATGGGAGCGTAGGGGGAATTTCAATTCTGAATTTGGCTCTATTTGTGCCAGTTCTAAAAGATGGACAAAACTGAAAATGCTAGTATTTTGATGTTTAACAGGTGTAAGTCATCGTAGCTAGGAAAACACTTATCATAAATGCAAACACAAAACAGGTTAAGAACTGATGGTGTGATATTTCTACAATTTTATATCAAAATCTGATAAAAACAGCTTGCCATATTTTATTTCACAAGGAGTCCAGCCACAAACTCTGCCCATGATTCTGTGTAAAAACAAATCTGCAGGTCTCTCATAAATCTCAGAAGAATCAGGTTCCTGATCTCCACACTTTCAGCTCAGCCCAGGTATCCATAGAGTAAATTCTGATCTGTCCATCCCTCAGATTAAATACTTGTAGCCTGCTCCTGCCAGGCCACAGGGGCACAAAGGGCCCCCAGTCCTAAAACATCATAAGCACGAAGCCACCAAGCCACATGGCCCTGATTAAGGAGCATCCATGGCCAGGCAAGAGCGTGTGGCTTCAGTGCACACCCACATGTCTCAGTGCTGGTGGAGACTGTATGTCACCACTGACACATCAGCTCTCACTGATTAACACAGGCAAGTACCACAGCCTGTTTTACACAACAGTTGCACTGCACAGTCTCTTCTGGGCTCGTAATCTATGACACCACAAACCCTGCACTGCCAGGAGCTGCTAATTGCATCTCAGAGCATCAGAACACAGCCCAGTGCAGAGCCTGCTCTCTGCACCACAACTCTGCCTGAAAGTGAAGGGGCTGCCTATGGAAAGCTCAGTCTCCACTGGCTTTTGCTCCCTTGCATTTCCCCCCACAAGGGTTGTGTGAAGCCCCTCACCAGCCCTGCCCTCCAGGAGGGAGTTTCCTCCCTGGAGAGAGGCTTCAAAAGCACGCTCAGACACAGCTCTCACCCTCATCCTCTGCTGTCACCCCATCCTCTGTTGCTCCTCACCCAGCTGGGGCTGCAGTCTAGTCCACTGTGATACTGGAACAATCGATGGGAAAACAATTCTCATTTGCAATCGCAGCACCATATTTAGATTTGGTATAATGCAAAAATAAAACAAAGTTGAATAAATCTGGGCCTGAATTTGGCTTTCTGTCTGTAACATCTTACAAAGGGATGCTGACAGCTGAATGAAATCAATATATCCCTTAGGCAAATGACTTTCCCTTCCAAGAATAAATCTCTACAAAAATAAAATTACGCACAGTCATTTCAGGGCCCCAAAAAGAACATGGTCCACAAATACAGTAATTATTTGATTATATATTTTAATAAACTCTCTTCCAGTTGACAATGTGGCCTTTTAAATCCCTCACTCCTTGGAGTTTAGTTACTCATCATACACCCCTGACTTTTATGATGAACTTTTCCTAGGACATTGTGAGTAGCACATTTAGAAAACTATTATGCACACATGAAATTCCTGGAACTGGCAGTACAAAGATGATCTTGGAAGGAGACAAACCTTGACAGCAGAAATACATCTGTAATGCATGACAGTGCACCCGTAAAGGATATCCATGGAGGGCATCTGCTGAATGCTGTACCCACCAGCTCAGCACCTCGTACTGCCACCCGTGTGTCCCAGAAAAGCCCTGAGCAGCCACTGCTCAGGACCAACACACACAGTTTGAGCTGCAGCCTCTGCCCATGAAGCCAATTTGTTGCTTTGTTTTGTTGTGGGTTCCAGAGGTATAACAACTGCAACACAAGTCGTAGTGTATCTGACAACATGTAGATGCCCTGATCAGCCCCACGTCTGCATTTGTTCATCAATGTAGATAAAGTGTGAGAAGGTTTTCAGTATGAATTTACCGACACAATTTGGAAATTCTCAGCTAAAAATCTTAGGTTCTTCTTTTTTTTAGCATCAACTGATTCCCACTTTTAAATTTATGGAACATTTTCACTGTTTCCCACTGTGGTCGTCATCAGGTCTTGGCCCCTGCATCACGAGGAAGGAAGCCATGAATGGCAGAAAACCCTGTGGCTGTCCCTATCTACTGAATGGCAAGGACAAGCTGAGCTCTGTGCAAAGTCTGCTAAGCTGTCAAAAGAAAAATTACGAAGGAGTCACTTCTTTCAGTGAAGTAATATATTTCTGACTTTGCAAAAGTCTTTTACTTAGCCACAATTGCATCATATCTGAAATTATTTTATGACCTGGGGCATGTGTAGCAGGCCCATCTGTTCTCTCATATTGGCTCTGAGAGGACTGCCACCATTTCATTCAGTGTTTGAAAATGCCAAAAATGAAACAACTTCCATATTTGTTAATGAGATTTACCAGAAAAAGAACACCACCAACAAAAGAGAGCAAAAATATTCTTAGTCTGGGTCTTTCCGAGCCAACATTTTAACTTTTCAAATATATCCACACAAACGCACTACAATTGTCACCAGAAAAGCAATGAAATCCAGCTAGCAATGAAAGGAGAAGTGTCTGAAGGTTAGTACATATTTGGTAAATTACAGCTGGCTTTTACACTTGTGATTTTTAAGAACAAACCTTTAATTTTGAAATTCACAGTCTCTCCACCATTACAAGCCCCTTCAGGGCAATGATCTATCAAGTTCTGACTGTTTCAAACTGTTTGTGCTAGATTCAGCATCTATCACTCCTCAGACTTGCTTCACATTTAGCCACAGAGCCAAGAAACAATAATTTTCAATTAAGAAACCTGGAGAAGACTTGGGGACTTGATTTATGGTGCATGACTAATTATCGAATAGCTAGCCTAATGAAAATTAAGCTGCTGGTTACTACAAAGATTTAACTTCATTTTCTTGAGAAGAAGCTGATATGACCCAGAATATAATTTATTGAAGTTTTATTATATATTTTAAAACAGGCAAAACAACCAAAATGATCTAATTAAATTTTTAAATATGATTTAAAATTTTCTCATTTTTTACATTTTACACCGTAATGAAGATAGCTTATGTAAACTTACATCTGAATTAAAAGCTCCTTATTGCCTGAAGTTAAAGTGTTTCCTTTTGGATGGTGATGAAAGAGATAGGAATATGAAGGGTGATGTGACAGAAATTGCTTTTAAGGCTCAGTGCATTTACAAGCAAAAGAGTCCATTCAGCACAGAGTTGATGCACAAAAACTAGGTCCAATACCTAGAGTATTTCATATGTAAAATCCCATTTACATATTCTGTTTTAGAATTAATTTTGGCAATCTTTAGAAAATAAGTAGGATAGTGGTCTATGATGCCTATTTACTTTTAACTCTTTGTGGGTTTGATTCACAGCTTAAAGAAATCCATGGACTTTCTTCTCTCAAGTATTTGCTTCCTACTTGTAGTGGTCTGTTTCAGGACCGCAAGGGTCTGGCACTGTGGTTGTGAGTAGCGTGAACTCATATGAGCAATCCCATCAGAAACCTCCATGGGGGAAGGGGAGGGTTTACACTTAGGCACTAAGAGTGAAGGTAGAGGCCTCTTAATTACTATTTCTGCAATGAGCTATTGGATAGGAATTTGTAACACTATACATTTAGGGTCTCCAATCATGCAAATATTACATTATTAAGCAGGAAGAATTAGCAACTTTTTTAAGTACCTAACCCGAACAACCCTGTATAAATCAATAGTCACTACTATTTTCACCCCCCACACACACATCAGCTTTCACTAGTCTCCAAGCATCTATATGGAAAAAAGGAAAATGAAACAATAAATTCTTCAAGTAACACTTTTTTGCAGAAGTTAAAAGCTCAAAGGTATTTTTTCAAGGAACAAATGAATCCATTCCTGTGGAAGTAGCCAGCCTTAGTTTGATGTGTGTCACTGCAAACAATTCTCCTTCTGCTCTGAGCCCTGCACACTGCACTCATAGGCATTGTTTTCTACACTTAGGCAAAACAATGAAGAAGGAAATATCAAGGTGAAATGACAAAACTCCTAGATTAGAGCAGCTGGTAACAAGACTGCTCAGGATCGTCACCAAAGATACCAGTCACTGAAAGGGAGGGAAAAAAGGGAAGGAGGAAAGGATAACTTGATTTATTCAGGAAATTGCTTGTTTCTTCAGAAGGCCTTTATGGGGACCATCACTTTATGTTAGGAGACAGCTGGTAACCAGAAAGGGAGTGGGAATTAAATTAATTTCCTATCTAACTCTTTAAAGATCTGGGTTCTGTTCAAGTAGATGTACAGATATGGTCTGTAAGTACAACTGATGTTTTTCTTTCAGTGACCCAATTGCAAAAACTGCCTAAACAAAGACTGCACATTTTTAGTATTTTCCATGCTGAGGCAACATTAAATCCTGATTAACTCCAGTTTGGCTAGTAAAACTCTACCTACCCAAATTTCCTAGATGATTTCAAGAGCCTACATGCTTACATGTGTGTTTACAGACTTTTTAGCTTGAATCACTGACATTCTGGCAACAGGTTTGGTACAAGATGAGACAACCTGAGACAGTAAAGTCAAGTAATAATGCCTTGCATTAGTCCATGAGGGACAAATCCCTCCCCTTCTCTCACAAGGTGTTCTCCACTGTCCCTCTGAATTACTTGGACTGGCGCTGGGAGAGCATGTTGTCTTTGCTCCCCTAAACCCATTGTGTCGCGCTGCTGTGTGCTGTTAAACAGCTGCCACAATTCATCCCTGGCCTGGCCATACTTCAATAGTGGGTGAAGTGATTCATGCATGTATGGACTGTAAAGTTTGTAAAGCACTTCAGGATCCTTTGACATAAAAGCTGCTACATCACTGTAATTTATTAGCAGAGCGCGTTAAGTCTTAACGACAATACCCTCCGAGGTAATGCAGCACAGACTATTAGTCTGAAATGGTCTTGAAAAGTTTACACACAAAACTAAATGTATACTGTAAAAGCTTCTTCTGTTTGCAGTCTGGGACCACTGTCTGTTCACAAAAAGACTTCCTTGTCATGGTTGTTTCTTTAGACTGCATGGCATTTAGAAGCTGGAAATAAACATATTTACAGATGCTTCCTTACACTGTATTGCAGTGCAATGGAAGTGGTTGCTGCCCCCAGTACAAGAATATTATCTGATTTAAAATGAGGGGAAGGCCTGTGCACTCATGCATATTTCAAACTATGAACAAAAACACTGAGCACCTCTGTTCAAAACTTCCTTTTGTCTCCTGATTTATCACTGCAGTCAAATTTTCAAACCAGGACATACAAAAAATACCTACTTCAAATGAAACCACTTCCTGTGAGAAAATAAAAATACAGGAAAACAATTAACAAGAAAAAAGACTGTACTCTATTTCAGGTCTAGGATGTGGCATTCATATCTTCATGTTACCTTTGTGGATCTTCACATAATCTTAGCCATCTGATCAATGGTAGAAAAAATAAAGCACTGTATCCAGGAAGAAAATCCTCACATATATACAGTGTGGCTTTTCTGTATCTGTCAGATGTTGGAAATTCATTGCAAGAAGAGAAGGAAGTTGATCTGGACAGTGAAAGATACATGGTCCCACATTATAGAGACCTCTCAATTAAAATTTGAAAAATGTCCTTTTTTTCTTTCCCAACACATTTCACAGTTCTGACCCCTCTCTCTATTCGTTGCTGCTAACATTTAATGTCCTTTGATTTCAATAACAGATTAACATTGCAAGTAGCAAGTTAACAGAACCTAAGACAAACAGGAGAACTGCAGTCATTTAGTTTGACCTATATACCTCAGGCCATGGCTGTGGTACATGACACTGAATGTCATGGGGAGGTGGTTTTCTGGGCCTCAGGTCTCTCACGTTGAGTTTTCATTTGCTCCAGAGCGAGTCAAGGGCTGATGTGTACACATACCCCCCGAGTCATTACCTCTCTGCTCAAAAACTGTGGGTTTGAATCAAGAGCATGTTCACTGTTCACCAGGTTTACACAGCAGTGTATGTTTTCTCTGTAAAATCATCAGGGTAACCAGTAAAAGACACCATGGAATATTATACCTTAGAAGCTAACAGCAGACTTTTAAACTCCACAAAAACACTGTATAGAGTTTGACTCCTTTTTAATTTTTTTGTGCTGTTGACATTTCCCTGTTGGCATTGGGTTCTGATACAGGAATCTAATCCAAACTGTAGCTTCTACACCCTAACAAGCAGAGATGCTGGAGGAGTGGAAGATGTCTGATGTTATCTAGAAACATGTCCTGTGTGCTTCTTCTTTAAAGCTGTGGGAACTAACCTCTGCTTCTCACTGGACATGGAAAGAGCAGCATCTTTCCATTTTCTCAGTCACTAGTGCAATGCTTCGTAATAATTAGATGAGAGGAGATGGAAACAATGGAAGAGAAACTACAAGCAAAATAAGGCTTACTTCAGATTGAAATAAATTACCTGCTGATGGAGGGAGATGGAGCAGATAGTCAGAGCAAATCCTGTACAAAGCAGCACAAAGCCAACCAGGCAGCTCACAGAAAAGGGCCAGCTCAGACTTCCAGGGTTGGAGAGACCCACACTGTCCAATGCCTGGGCAGGCAGTATCCCGGAGCCCACCAAAAAGAAAACACACAGCCTACAGTAAACGTTTGGGCAGACTGCTAAAAAAAATATCTAGAAAGCCAGTTAAGTATCAACAGCTTTTTAGGTAAAACAAACTCTTAACTAAGCACCCACCACAAGTTTCACCTCAAAAAAAAACCAAGAAACAGAGCATCTTATTTGTCCTTCAATCACTGTTGGACCGAGAGACCAGACAAGTTAAGAATCTGTGTTTTGGTATGGTTGTAAAGTTTGAAACAGCCAAACGAAAACAAGTTCAGCGGTGTCAGACCATTTCCCAAAGGACTTCTCATACCACTGCTGGCAAGAGCTGCCTTTCTCCTTGGCAGACACAGCTGAGACAAGGACAGAGTGGGTCTGGAGGTTGCCCGCATTTTTCTGGATAATATTTTGTTAGCTCAGAAGACACTGCAAGAATAATGAGGTGGAATTTGTATTTACTGTTACCCAGCCTCAGTTAAGGAAGGACTACAGCATCCAGGCAATTGCTTTAACCAGCCCTTTTAAAAGCACAAACCTAAACCACATTTTTTGTTTTATTTTATTTTTAAACAGGACGTGGCTCTATGAAGAACTAAATATGTTTTGAAGTGAGTCTTTTTGCTTTGCATAGAAAATTCACTGAATGTCATCTCTACCCCTTGTAAGCACAGAGTTCATGTTCAAAGAAACTTCCTGAGAAGTGTGAAGGCAGATGCTTTTCCTTTAATGCCACTTAGTAAATTTTAGATCAAAATGCAGCAGATAATAGGTGTCTCCCACTAAATAAAACATGGATTGGGAAAAACAATTTTAAGTATGGTTGTAAAAACATAATGTTTTTAGCAAAATTGGTTTTACTTTCTAAAACGCTTAAATTTTAAAAAGAAATGTGATTACTCTTAATATTCCCTAGATACTAGGTTATTATTACATGGACTTAGAACTGAAGGTATTGCTAATTCCAGATATATTCAAACTTAACAGAACAGCTGCTGCTTCATGGTATGAACAGCATGTTTTCCCACTCCTCAGACCACTGTATAAAGTATGCTTTAGACAGAAAGGCCGTAACAGGCTGACCTAGTAGAGTGTCCAAATGCAGCTTCTAACATGGACCACTGGTGAACTCTCAGCAGATTTTGATAGACAAGGTCTTATCAGGGTGTTCTTATAGCAGAATATCCAGCAAAGGAAATCAATAATTTCGGGACTTTTTCTCCCTGCTTGTTGCTGTTTCCTGTTAGGAGATATATCAGATCTCAGATAAAAGTGTTAGTAAGCCTAAATAACCTTTACAGGAAATGTAAAGTCATCCTGGCCTGAAGCTTTGGACCACATAAGGCAGAAGAGATTTATCTGCTTAACAGCCATCTATACCTACATCCTTGTGTATGTAGCTTTTATTCCATATTTGATTTAAAGCACAAGTTTAATTCTGGAAAGCCTGTATTTTCTCTGCAGTTAAAGCAAAACTTGCTGAAAACAAAACAATGCAAACAAAGTAGAAAAATATCATAATAGTATAACTATGGAAAGCTGAATCATCAACAGCCTTCTCATATTTTATAGTGATTTTTCAAAGTGCTAAGTTTCTCTATTAAAAAGACATGGAGATCTAGTTTTACAGCATATTTGAAACACAGAGAAAAATGTTACATGCTGGGCAATGAAATTGAATTTTTTTTATTCTTGAAAGAGGCCTATCCATTTCATTCAGTTCTGCCATATTTTTAAGTAAAAAAACAATAGGAATCTACAAAAATATTTTGGTAAAATTCGTGAATATCTGCAGGGGTTCTGGAACCAAAAGTGATGTTTCTTCCAACCTTCATATGAATAACTCATCTGCTAGCCCTATTCTTATTTAGCACAAATGAAATAATAAGACAGAAACGCAGAAAACAGTTTCTCAGCTCATACGATACTTCATGCTTGTTGTAGGTCCATTAATACAAACCAGTCACTTTCTGTGTTAAAGGCTGAAGTGATAGAGCAGCTATGTGCTCTTGTGGCTAAACATTTACAAAAGACAGCCTTTCAGGAGACGCTGCTGTGTCATTACAAGTAGCTGCGTCCTGAAGAGCACATTTTGGCAAGGCAGGTGAGCCAGAGGGAGGCCAAGGCAGGGATGAGCAAACCAAAGCAGTAACCCTGGCGCGGCCCCCAGGGCTGCAGCCAGGTGCCGTGATTATAGCTGGTAAGGTAATTCTCCCAAACCCACAAAGATCAACAAACAACATGACTTGCAAATTTCAGCCAGGTATTTTTTCAATGAAAAAAAAGTGAAGGGCAGTGCTACTTTTTCACAAGCCAGGTATTAAATTGCCTGTGTAGAAGCACCGCTACTGACTTCAAGAGAAATGTGGCAGTATAACAGAGAAGATCTTGGGCCACATTTTACAGACTGTGTGTTTTGGGTCTTGAGAGGATGGAAATCGTGTGGTTTAGTCTTGCATCTTGATTATTCAAAATAAAAGCTGGCCTCAGCAACATTTCAGTTGAAAATATATATCACTTTGCCAAAACCCAAAGGTGTTCCAAGTACACTTGCTACAGCAATCTTGAATATGTTACATATTTAGTCTTTTTAGTATAAGTTTTCCCTTTTCTCCAGATTTCTCTGAATTAGCCTTCTGCCATATTTGGTCTCCTTCACAAACCTCAGCTGAAACATTTTTTCAAGAAGCCACATGATTAGCATAACTTCCAATGGATGGGATGGAGCTTTATAACTATTAAGAAGATAAATTTGGGTAACATGATACTATGAAAATATCACTACATCTAGGGTAGGTTGTGAAATAGAAAGCCAAAAATTATATCTCCTTCAATATGGTTACAGTAATGATACTATGCTTTTGTCAGGATATTTTAGATTGGTTTAGTGAATGAAAAAATTAAGAGTGGTTTACCCTCACCACCTCACCTCCACCCACAATGTAGTTCAAAATAAGCAATGTAAAATGAAGTAAAGAGTACATTTAAAAAAAAAAAATCTATTTTCTATGGTTTTTCAAGCTTCCAGTTTCTAGAAAAACCAATATTAACATACCATCATCCATAAAGACTGCACCATGCTGTGCTAGGTTTGTTTTTGTCACATCCCACCTTAAATTGTATATCACCTCTGAGAGCAGCCTTTGTAATTCATTTTCAACAGGTCAGCTAGGGCCAGACCAGGATTTGGCTTTTGCTTCTGAAAATTACATGTGAACATAATGCCATACAAATAAGGAAAAATGTAAATATTCAACATTTGCTGGAATATCCTCAGGTCAACCAAACTCTTGCTGCTTAGTGATTAGTGGTCTATTAATGTGCACTGTGGCTATATCATCTTCCTTTCCCATGGTGACATTATAAGCCTATTAAAAGACTAAGGATATACATAAATGTTCGGGGTGGAGGAGGAAGGCATTAAAACATAAAGAGGAATAAACTTCTTTTTTGGTTTTTTTTTTGCTGCTGTTCTCTGTGATGATACCTTTTTAGTTCTCACTGTATCTCAGGTACCTCACTCTTTGGCAACTTCTCTGGGCAGCCAGAACAAGCATCCATTACAATAAGCCTCTTGAAGACTCATCTTTTGGTTTGGCTACATTCCAGCCAGAGGACACTTTCTATAAGGAAGTAGTCGTAGAGGGAAAAGGATGTCTTCTCTGTGTCTCAGAGTGTCTGAGAACTCTTTACTTTCCATGTAGCACCACAAAGATCTCCTGGATTTGTAGAAAATGTTGGATTTTGACCTGCACTTCCACACACTTGTGCCATGCATTCACATTCATGTGTTATCATGCATCTTCCAAACTCAGCAGCAAGGTGTGACATAAATCCTTCTTCCCAGCTATCTTGGCCATATCACACATACAGCAGGATAGCTGCCAAGGGGCGATGCACTCTGAGCCACAACCTTTTCTCAGCCCTGCTGAAATACACAATCCACTGCGCACAGACAGGGTCCACCACCCTTACTGGCGCATTAAAATTTAAGACTAAGTAATTCAGACTGCAAAGGGACATCAGCTGAAAGGGACATCAGCTGAAAGGAACATTAGGAGGTCTCTAGTCCACATCCCAGCTCAAAGAAGTATCAGTTATCAGGTTGCTTCAGAATTTTTTCCAGTCATATCTTGAAAACATCCTGGGACAACAACACCCCTCTGGTCAATCTGTTCCAGTGGTTGACCGTTCTTAGAAGGCAAAAGATTTTTTCCTTGTACTAAACAATCCCTGACACCCTCCAGAAATTTGACTGTGAGCCTTCCATCACATGTCATCAAACTTGATGTCAGTCCTAAGAACCAGAGTGTGGGATACAAAGACTTCCATGACTCGTTTAAAGGAGGTTCCATTCACAGCTTTACCATAACTGTTTGGTCTGTAACTCGCTACCACCATGATGGCACCCTCACTGCCCTGTCTTCTCCTCCTGACCCTCAGATTTTCACCCAGTCTGCTGCCCATCCCACAGAGGATATCCGTTCATCTGACATATTGCTTTTCATCAAGGCAAACTGCTGGCCTTGTGCTCGTTCTGAAGAGCTTGTGAGCATCCGTCACATCACTGCACCAAGGCAACTTCTCCATCGTGCCTCAGCTATTCCAACAATGAGGAAGCTCTGTGACTGCACACAAAGCTCTGGTTCCTCCAGCTTGACCAATACACTCTCTGGGCACTAAACTTCTTCGAAGCACCATTCAGTTCACTGCTCATGTGACTTTCCATAGGGTCTCACTATAACTCACTCTTTAAGGTCTTGGGATTTGTTGATAGACAATAGACAGTGTAACAGAGGGAGGTATCATTCAGACTGTTCTTCCTAGTGCCTCTCCAGGAAAGTTCCTCTTGTGCCACAGGCGAAGTTCAAAGCTTCCATTCCAAGAAAGAGCCCTGCCAGGGTGGCACTTGCAAAGCAACTGTGCATCTCTTTGCCATTTTAGCTGGTATTTGAGCAGTAGTTTTCTCTGTGTCCCTGGGAGGCATAAAATCCAAGCATGCAAATGGAAACCAGAGTATGATCACTGCTAATTTATGAAATCTGAGTTATTATAAACAATGCACATTTCCCATTAATCTCAAAGAAAATATGTTTTGTGTTAGAAAATCAGAGTAATTCACAGTTTCTGGGGCAGCAAATTTATGGAATTGAAATATAATTTGAATTCCTGAAGGGTTTATCAGGTATAATCATCACAATTCATTTAGTTAAAGTCACATTTTCTTGTTTTAACTCTCTTATTGGATGACTAAATTATGATGTATAGTAAATTAACCTTTAATCACTAAAAGCTGTGTTCAGACACTGTGCTGCTCTGCAAGTGCTAGGCAGGAGGAAGAGCTTTGTTCTTGTTAGGTGGGACCTTCCCGCAGAAAGCAGCCTCTTCCATAGCAGTAGCATGCCGTTCATTTTAGGCAAGCAAGGGTTTGCCCTTCTATAACCTTGGAAATACCTAAATACAGCACTGTGCTATGAATCTGCTTGAAAGGGAAACCTCAAACTCCCAGCTTGGAAATCCTGACTTCCATCTGTCATATGCTAGTAAAGGCGGGCATCTTTTCAGGCTCTCCCTTCCATAATGTGGAAGGCATTTATTAGATTTTTCAGAATTAATCTAGCCCAGAGCTGGTTTAATAGTGTCATATTCTGCTAATTATACAGTCTTAACATTCAATGTTCCTGGCTGTGAAATGTACCCAGCCTCAACATCTCCATTTGATGGACTTACTTGATGTTTTGGCTGCTGCTGTTCAGACCCATCTGCTTGAATGGCATTATGCCCACTCATCAATTGGTTGAACCTTTTCATTACAATATAGATGTCTATCATTTATGAGTTTATGCTAGTTTTCCAGCTACCATTAGACTCAACATCTATGTAGTGCTTTATAGAAAGCAAAAGGCACACATACTGACACAAGGACCTGAAATCTGGTTCCATTAACAATGAAAATAACACAAATTGAGGTAGGTGTATATTGCATCATTCATTGTGAACCATTTATCAGCTGTCTTTATCCCTTTTACTTTCTGTTTTGACAGAAAATTCATGCACAGACGATTTTTTTCCCTAGTCTCTTCTTCACTGACTCAGCAGTAAATATGTAAACAACTGCATAACTTTTAAAGTTCAACTGCCGGGTATTTGTACCTGTTTCATCATGTATTTTTTTAAATTCACATTATGCTGTTCGTGTAGACAGACTGCAAGAAAGTAAGTTGTTAAAATGATTAAATAATTAACATCTAATGATGAATAATTGGTTACAAGACATGATCTTCAGGCCAATAGGTGAGAATTTGGGCCATCAGCTAAAGAATATTTGTTCCGGAATATTACCTTCAGGAAAATCCTGCCTAAATAAGCATTTAGAGACAGAAAGAGGGATGACTGTAGTCAAACTACACAGCCACTTGGGACTTTAATTCAAGTTTATGAACTTCATTAAAGACAATTTACAACATCTGTGAATATTTTCAATGTTTTTGCAGATTTCATTTTCCTTTATTTAAAATTAGGCCCCATTTTTTCTAAATGAAGGATCAAAATTTTCTATCAACATCATGTGTTATGCTAAGTGCTAACCAAATATAAATCTTAAGACAAAATGATGATATGGAATAAACTAATAAAAGCAAAGAAACCAGACAGATATTATTATTGAGACTATTTTAAATGCTCCCACACTATTTTCAGTGGTGACATAATTCAAAAGTCTTTAAATAGTTGATTTCTCCCCTTTTTGTTACCTGACAAAATAGCAGCACCAAGAAAGGAATTTCAGAGTGTCTGTGTTGTATCACAAATTTAACAAAATCCTTTCAAGAACTTATAAGATAGCCCCATATTTTTTGGAGGAAATTGTGGTGTATATAAAATAGAAAAATGGGGTGAGGAAAAGGACTTCTGAATTGTGATCCAGTTCCTTCCATGTTCATCAACAGCAGTATGTTAGCATTTTGTTGCTTGGTTTTTAGAGCCTCGTGTTACTCCTGATGTTCACGGAGAAATCCAGCTTAATGGCTTTCATGTCACCAGGTAGGTCTGCTCAGTAGCCTCTACTCTTATCCTATAACTTTATTTTTTTTTTCTACAGAAACACATGGATTTTAACCAGCACTTCACTGGGAATTTCTTTATTAAAGATCCCATGCCCCAGGCTCAGGTGATGGGGTAAAGCCCAAAAGTAGGTACCCAGTTCCGTGTGAAACACCAGGTGCACCCAGCTCACAATCTGGGGAGTGGTGGTGTCTGTCCTCATATGGCAAAGTCACGCAGGACCTGATCAATGTGCTGGGGGGTACTTGTGACTGCAGCTTGTCAGATACTGTCAGCTGCCATCTCATGCGTGTGTGTGTCATGAGTAATGAACACGCTCGCTTTGCTCTTTCTCCCCCCGTGCAGACATGGGGAGGACTCGGGCTATTGTTTGCTGTTCCTCCCCAGGAGCTATGTCAGTGTGCACTGAAACTATTTCACAAGTGGTTATGGACTGATTTTCTGGCTGGGGAATACTTTCACCAAGGGTATGTTTTGTGGGCTACAGCCAGAGAATTATCCTTCCCCCAGTCAGAAAGTCGGTCTTGAGCTGCCACAGAATTCCAGAAATGCTAGTTTTGGGGAACAGTCTGTCTAAAAGTGATGACACTGTATTCTCTGGAAAGTCCTCTCTGTGCTGTGATACTACTGAAGAAGGAACACTGATTTCTTGCTTACACTTAATCAGACTTGTTGACATTTAGATGGAGGAAAAAAAAAGGTTCCCCTGAATACATTAATGGTGTAGAAAAGAAAGATATAGATTACATGGGCTCTCTATAGAAGCAAATCTTGCATGAAATTCTTGTCATTTGATTAATATCTCAAATCAAAAGTCTTACCACATTGCAATCTGGGAATCAAGCCAGCTTAGAAACTAAAACATATATTTTCAGTATAACTGTGTTCATAATGACAGGACCACATGGTCACAGCTTCAAATTAAATATAATCTGTCTCTTACTGTCCTATTTCTAGGACACTGGACAGTATCTTTAAAAACAAGACAAACCACAGCAGCTCGTAGAAAGAAAGATACTCTTTGAGAGAGCTGGTGATGGAGGCCTGTAGAGCACCAGAAGCTGGAGTACAGTGAGGTTCCTTTGGGATTTCCACCTGGTGGGGTGATAAATCAAATAGTTTTTCACTTCTGCAAACTCTGAGTCATCTTTGCTTAAGCTTTTTTTTTAATTGTTGTGTGCTAAGCTGTCTCACTGGCAAAACCAAGTCTCATCAACTCACTACATACTTGCACAACACTGCACTAAACCTCTACATGTTGCTATCACCCCACCTCTAATCATTCACCTTGCAGCTAGGCCTGCAGTTACCATAGATTTCTTTTGCTGTTGCTGAAATGACACCCTTATTTCAGTAAACATTTCTTTATATATCAAGCCTCATGCACTTTGGCACCATTAATGATGATGTTATTTAAGCACTGCTCCAGGAAAAGAAAAGCAGAGGAGCTGTTCCCTCTCCCCCTGCACACCCACTCCAGCAACCTCCCCTGGCCAGCAGCAGCATTTCTGAGCAGCCCAGGATCACGTGTCGAGGTTTGTGATAGATGCTGTTCAAACACAAAGAGATGCTCCTTTCTGCAAAATGCTTATCCTGCTCATAATCACTGAAAACTTGGAATTTCTTCCATATTCTCCTAGTGGTGTTTTATTCTAGCAGGAATCAGCTCAGTAACTTAGAGAGCCTTATGGAGGACAACAAGCGGTGCATTTGAAACACCAAAATCTTAGATTTTAAACTATTCTGTAAATATAGGCCTGCATATAGAAAAAATATTGCTTTAAGTAAACATTCCAAAATGAGAAAAACCTAGACATTATAGGAATTTTTTGCTTATTTAACTTTATATAAAGTATGAAAATTAATGTGACATGTGGATAACTTCTTCTCTCCGGAATGTGCTTTACAAGTCATAGATTCTATATGATGTTGCTGTTGCTATAGTAACTCTTTTTTACAGCATGGCAAATGCTCATACAAAACCTTTTGACTTTCAGTAAGAAAATTTGCATTCTCAAAATGTTTTTAAGTAAAGTTTATGACCTAAAAATAATAGATTGATTGTCTTTCCCTTCTCCCATCTCTCTCAGCTAGATGTAAGCAATTAAAATTATGCTTCCTTGATCAAAGACTTACTCTGTGATCTAAAAAGTGATTTCACCTCAAAACTACATTTTATGCAATCCAGTAACTTTGAGTAAACACAAATGAGGCTTCATATGTTAACTACTGTAGTAGATTTCCCTCTTTTTTTCCTTTCCCTCTTTTTTTTTTTTGTTTTGTTTAAAGGTGATTAATTACTCAAATGCAGTGTGAACCATTCACTTAATACACGGTGTGTAAGCTCAGTCCTTTTTATCTTCTCTGTTCAGAGCACCCAACTGGCCAATTTCACCCCACTGAACTAATGCAAAACAAAACAAAACAAAACAAAAAAAAAAAATCAAAACCTCAATGGCACACACTTTGGATAAATACCTCTGCACTGTACATTTGCCAAGAGAGCTTCTAAGATCAGCTCTGTAAATGTCATGATCCTTAATGCTATTGTGGTATAACTGAAGAGCGTTCCTTGAGCCCATTTGGCTGGGCTGACTAGCGCACTTTGTTTTCCCAGGAGAAGAAAGCAGAGTAGTAAACCATTTTTGCAGAATGTCATTCTCCCACAACAGTTTATGAAAGAAACATCTGTGACAAGAATCTTTAATGCTTTTCTCAAAGCCAAGCTGACAGTAAAAGAGCATTGCTAAAAGTGGCAAATCAATCCCATTCCACTCCTTCTAGAGCAGGACACCTAATTTGCTATGTATCACATGTATTTTCTTCGCATGTGCTGAGAGGCTGTGACATTGATGTGGTGGCTGTCGTCCAAGCTTCTGTTGAATAAACACTTTGGCCATATAGCAGGCACACTGGCATGTTTAGCAATGTCTGCTGTCCAGTGTCAGTTTACTTCACCTCGGGGAAAATTTGTTTAATTTGCAGATTGCAATGTGCGGATATAAACAATATCTTTGAAGGCTGATTTGAAAACCCTAAATCATCATACAGAGTGCACTCTGTAGTTTTGGGGGGATTTTTAAACTTGGCTTGCTTACTGTAGTATGAGAGGATTTGTACTACCTGGAAACATGGACAAATGAGACTGAAGAAAGTAACAACAAATACAGTTCAGCAGATAAAAATTATTTCATTACTGGGCTTATGTTTATTTTGGTATAAAAATAAGATGATTTAGCTGAAACCAGCCTCACAAAAGGTATCTAGATCAGAGAGAATAATTTTTATATTTAGTTAGTTAAACATCTGAAAGCTTTTACTGACATTGGACAATGAATCAAAGCTCTAGTGAGTGGTGTGCTGAGGAAACTTCGAGCTCAGCTGTGAATCAGAAGGATCTTTCTTAAGTTACTGCTGTTTTTTAAAAGATGTAACAGTACTGAAAGTTTTGATTATCCCCAAATTATAGTAAATCCTTAAATAAATTTCTGTAAATAACTTCTTAAATAAACGTACGTAATGTTTAAATTAACGTATTTTGAAGCTTTTTGCAAAAGAAAACAATGTAGAAATGGGACCACAACTTTTGGCATGGCTCATATACATCACAGCGTTCCTCTGTTATGTAAGGGTGTTCAAAGTAATGCCTCTTTTGTCACCCTTTCCAGCATGAGCACATGTGCCCGGCCACTTAGTTTTTCAGCACTATCAGATCTCCCTCTGAATCCCATGGGAGTTTTGGCTGAGGCTGGAGTTCACAGTGTAATGGGATGGATCTAGGTAGTGAATTGACAACTCCAAGAACCTTTCCTAGCAAAGAGATGGGTATCCCCAGATCTGAATGCTGATTAAAGGCTGGAATGACATGGGCTGTAGTGAAAACAGCCGTGGTGCATAACAAAGGCACATGGCTCGTACCTCACTCACTGCCAGGGGAAAAGTGGTAAAACTGCTGGGACAGAAACTTAAACCCCAAATTTTTCACTTAAAATAAGGGAGCCCTGGAGAGGGCAGCCATAAGTATTTCTTATTTATAGAGGGCTTTCTGAATTCAAGCTCTGGAATTGTAGCTGTTGTGCGTTATAAAGTTCCAGAAAAAGTCTATTTATTCCACTAGTTGCCATGGATAACACTTGTTTGCATACATCTTTAAAGCCAAAGGAGTGGAACTGCATAAATAGAAGGACTGGAATTCAGAATATTTTCCAAACAGATGTAATTGTCATCTCCATAGTTGTTCAATTAGTGGCACTTGATTGGATAACCAAGCTCATCTAAGTCCTCCTGAATGCTCCCTCGACTTGTGAGTCAATTCAGTGACTGATGGGCAGAGGGAAAAGGTGTGGAGGAAACTCCAACACTAAAGACGCTTAGAATAATCGATAATTCACAGCACAACAGAGAGAAGGAAGAGAGACTTACCCTGAGGCTGTGTGAATGGAAAGTAAGGATGGTTTCCAAAATAAAAGGTGGACCTGAAAGATTTAATCCCAATGAGAATAAGCCACCTGTTCTGCCACACACATTCCCTCCTCATTCCTCTTACCACCTGCCTTATACAGGGGAGAAGGATTTCATGTCTTCTGGAAGCAGAGGATTCAGTTCTGCTCTCTCTTTTTTTTTTTTTAGAAAGAAAGTGCCTCCACACAGTGAGAAATGTCCCTGGCAATTTTCAAGTTCATTTGAACTTGAAAATACTCTCATTTGACTTCAATGGGACAACTCTTCAGTAGGGCACGCTTGGCTGGGCTGGATGCTCGTTGAGAAAACCAGTTTGCAACCACCTGTCGGCTGCTGGGTCCTTTTGTGAACATTCAGCTCTTTGAGAATAGGACTCTATTTCTGCATCTGTACAGCTCTGAGCACATTCTATCCTAGTGGAAGCGTGAAGCTTTAGACACTACCTACCCAAAACATGTGATTTTTTTTTTAAACATTGCAATAGCTGCATTAATAAGCTGGCAAGTAAGCAAATCCCTGCCAAGTTTACCCTGAGCCCTGAATTTGTCCAGAGTACAATATAAGCAGGTAGTTTGAACACTGCTAGATTCTTAAAGGAAATACACATGGTGCAGTAGATAACAAACTGCTTTTTTTTAACTTGCTTTTTGTTTCCTTTTGTGTGCCCCTGCTCCCATATAGTCGATATCCCAAACATCAAAACACAATTTCATTTTATTTTTCAGAGTTCATTTACTTACACTCAAAGGCTTTTGTTACAAAGAACAAAGCACATGTGTCTAACAGTTTGACCCTTCCTCCATCTTTCCCTAGGGGTTGCAATTAAACTTTCATTTAAGTAGTCATTTGGTGTGTGGGATACTATGTTAAAATACTTTGAATCACTGGTTTTTGTAAGGCCCCCAGCTGCTCTGTCTACAGCACCCAGTGACTCTTCTGCTCACACTGGAAAGACTTTGCTAATATTGGGTATGCTTGGGAGGACTGATTATTTAGATAGAAGAAATGAAAATAGAGAAAGGATTCTTTTTAGGGAAAGGCACTGACTGCAAAGGACAACTGGAGTGTGTATTATGTGTCTATCCATTTCTTGCCCATCATTTTGTTTCTGCCGTGGGAATACATCAAAATATTGGCTTCCTGTGAATAAGGCGCTTATTCATGACTTAGGACCTTGTAAATTCCATATGTGACTGTGTTAAAATGTCCTTATGTTTCCCATGCTCATACTAGAATTTTATGAGTGCAGGCACATTCTCCCTGTCCCTGCTCCTGTACCACTCTACATCCACAGAAATAGAAAATTTGTCTTCCTAAAAAAAATTGCATTCTGAAAAACAATGGTTGACTGATAGGAAAGGAGGGGAAAAGTCTCTTGTTCCCATCTGTACCACCTCTTGCCCCCTTGTCTTTGCCTTTATTTTCCATATTTTGGGAGAAACAATAGTCATATTTATTCCTGAGTGAATTTGGAGTTGTTCCCCTTCCCTCACCTCCCTCCCCTGTACAGTTTGGCTGGTTTTCTTTCTCGTCTCATTCATTTCCTTGAAAGCATTCACACCAGAGGGGCTTCATCCACTAGTCTGTGGTTACAAACCAGATTCTTTCAGAGAAAATGGAGAAAACTAAGCCTATAGGCGTGCTCCACCACCAAAGTGGTGCTTGAAAAACAACCAGGAGGACTGCACCATCAGCCAGTCTTCCAGTGTGCAGCTAATACATGCCTTACAGAAAGTTTTACATCACATGTGCAGTGAAGGCATTCAACCCAGAGGTCCAAACTCTATTTAATTAAAAATAAGTCCTGTGAACCACATGAAACGAAGCTGTAAGGAGCCTAAGCACGTATCAATCCAGTTTACAAGATCTGTTTCTACTGCACTGAATTGCAGGCTCATGTAATGTATATATTATATCCACAGTCTGACAAGTCTGCAGCCTCCCTTTCAGCTGGATTACTAAGAAACTCTGTCTTTTCTAAGGCTATTTTCACAAAGTTTGAGACTTCCATCTCCACAGATTCACAGTTTCTGGATGGATGAAAGACCAGTATTATCACACAAGATGCACTTCCTCAGAAAACTAGCTGAAATGTCTACCATTCATAGAGAGATATAAATCCATGTCTGCACAGTATTATCAATAGCAGTTTTTCTCAATTATGCCAAAACGTTTTTGCATTGACACTGTAGTTGTTGGCTCATGTGTTTCCACCAAATATGCACTCTAGAACTAAACTGAAACTGAATTTAGAATTTTCTAAACTTTAGGGGGCAGGACCAGTCATTTGAATCTTTGTATGTGCATTTCATGAAGGGCTTAATCAAAACTCAATCAATTCCCACCTCACCAAGTTTAGAAAGGGATTTAAACCCAGTACCAGATTTGGGTCTGAATTTCGTGCCTGGGGGCTCATTTCTGTTATCAATTAGTAGTTGCTCTTGTGATGGATCAAAAGGCAGTAGCATATAGGCTGTTGTTTAGAGATGTACATAATGTAGCTTTAAATTTCATTGGGAAACTAAACAAAACCTCTGGCCTTAGGGCTGCATGTTCAAATGCTACAGTCCCATAGTGCATTACACTAGTCAACACTTCTTTTCAAATACCACCCGCATAACAATTAACCTCACTTCAACCTTGAGGTCTCTGATTAGTGATGGCCTATTGTTTAAGTTCCATTAACATAGCCCCTGTGTTGCCCTATTCTCACTCAAATGGACTAATCAAATCAGTCACCAAGGACTTAAGCTCAGAGTCCAACTTCTTTAGTAAGCAGCGGTTTTCAATTTAAGTAGAATGATGGATGTCATCAACACTGTTACAATTAGTATAGTTCTGACATAGAAAACATTCTTAATGATCCCAAATTTGTGAAATATCAAGGGCCTCAGCAACTTGCAATATGAGAATTTCTATGTATATTAGAAAAATTACAATATCAATAGGATAGTCAATGCATTACCTTACATCAGACAAGCCTCTGAAAGGACAGAATGTCAATCCGATTCCATTTAATTTCAAGAATGTTTTGATCCAGTAGAAATAAAAACATGTTACAGCATTTTTAAAGTGTTCTTTTTGACTACCCACACCATATTTATTATGCAAAAAAATAAAAAGGAAAGTATTGTTTATTTTTCCAAATCTAGTTACAAAGTTGTTATTCCTGACATTCTCTTAGTTGGATTGCAAAACTATGTTTTCATTCATATTAGCTAATACTTGCTCTTTCAGTCATTTGGAATTAAAAATGGTCTAGTATTATTTCTTTGGATTATTTTCAACACTGTCTTCTGTTCCTGTCGAGGTAATGGATGATTCAGGACAAAACTCTAAGAAAATACAGTGGAAAAGTCATGGAAAATACAAGCAAAATTTCACCAGTAGAATTCAAGGCCAAATTTTCAATGGGCAAATATTCATGTAATGAGAGTTATTACCTACTTATCAGCATAGATACCCACTGTGCACAGGTGAGAAATTCTTTTACTTTCATGCACATGCAGTTACTGTATGAGCAGAACATACATTTTCCAATCATTCAGATCTTGCTTTCCTTCAAATACACAGCAAAAAGTCAAAGTGGGAAGCCTCTGGCCATTGAGCAAGACACTGAGAACACCAAGGACTTTCAAAATGGAGCCTTTGTGGCAGGTGAGATTTTGCTGTAATTGTAACTGGCGATTCCTACCTAATGGAAGAGAAACTTTTTTTTCCTTTTTCTCTTGTCATCTTGTTTTCTTGTCAAACTGCATCTGCTTTCTCAGTCTAACACTTTTTCAGATCATGATGGAATCCTGCTTTCTCATCTCCTCAGAACATGATGAAGTTTCTAGGTAATGTTCTGATATAGCTTTTCTTTTATGATCAGCTAGAACATTGTACACAGAATAAACATTGCCAGACACATTAAATGTTTTATTTCTCTGCTTCAGAGAATGAAATTTGGCAGAAATATTCCCCAATTTAAATCCAGCTTTTGTCTGCCTCATTGCTTTACACACCATGTAGTGAAAAAACTGGCTTCACACTGCTCCCACACCACCAGTCCATCTGACTGACAATAGATCCAATCTGCATTACATGGGAGGCCATGTGAGCTGCCTATTCTGCTCCTCCATCTCCACCGACAGCTGGAACTGGACTTGGAGCAAATACCAAGAGAATTTGCATGATAGTCCATTTGGAGCACATATGCTGTAAATTCACCATTGCAGCAAAATGGCAAGCCATTGGCCTCGTGCACACAGAAGTTACATGAATTTAAATTAAAACCAATTTAGTCTAAACCAGAATGAACTTCTGTGTGAACACTCGTAATAGTTTAAAATCATCTCGCTTCGGTTTATCCAGCAGACAGTTAACCAAATGCAAGAGAAGCACAGACATTGCCAAGCAGTCTCCATCTTTAATCGAAGTCACTTTAAACCCCACCTTTAGCCCCTTTTCTGGCAGGGGCTGTGCTGTATTGGCCAGGGCTGTTCAATCATACCTGTCATTTAGAACTGGGGGGCGATTCTTTTGCAGTCCTTCTATTCTTCCTTGTGTTACCCACAGTCAATCATTGCCTCTTCTTTGGAGGACTCCAGAAGTGGCACCACACATTGACCAGCGTTGGATCAGGTTTGATCCTTCCAGTCCATCAGTGAAGGCACTGGAGCAGCAGCTCCTGGAGTGGCAAAAGCTACACACATTCTCCAGCCATTGTTTTGGCAACGTTACCCCTGGGCACTGACCCCCTGCCTGCACTGCCTCCTGTTGCTCTTTTGTTCAAGAGAAAACTTGTCATTTAGAGGCTGATTATTAGTTTTCTTTTCTCTTCACTCCCCCAAGTCCCCCTTTAACTGGATCATCATGAGTTTTAGGAGAGTTACCCCTTTCTAAAGAAAACAAAACAGAATAAACAACCTCTTCCAAGTCCCTGCCAGAGCTCTCTTCTTTTCATCAACATCCATTTTCTCCCCAAAAAAACTGAAAGGACAGGGAGAAAAAGACAGCTTCTTCCCTTCCCCCAAAATGAAACAACAAAGAGCACAAACAAAATTAAAATTAGGCATTTAAGCTGATTTTCACCACTTAACTTTTGACATGTTTTTGCAAATTTCGTTCAAGTCCACTCTGAAGACTCAGCCAGTGAAACCCACTGTATTAAGTGACATTTCCAAGCCTTTTTGCATAACTTCCGTGAAACAGCCCATGTGTCGTTTGGAGTGGCAAAGGCACCTTTCTGCTCATGTGGAATTCGGAGGTTATGACACAACAAAGTATCTGTCCCTTTGAGGAGAAATCAAGGGTGAAATGCATAATTTTTCAACTTTATGTAACTCTGAAAATATTTTGGTTCTGATACACAGAAACTCACTCTGCAAAAGGATCTCCAGGTGGGTGATTTATTAGAAGTTAAAGCCGTTGCCCAAAAGTTCTGTTCTATTTTATGCCCACGTAACATCGGTTCAGCTTCATTGTCTTGCTTTGAGAAGTAATTGTTTTTTCTCTCCAGAAATATATTTTTCTTCCAGTAAGTCTGCATCATATTCATCATCTGGAACGTATTGGGAGTGCTGCACTGGGCTCAGCTTGCAGCTGCTCCCAATCATAACCGATGCGCTCAGAGCCGACCTGCAGAATACCCAGCAGGCGAGGGAGGGACTGTGTGCTCCGGCACCGCTCCTCCTTCCCGTGGTTGCACCCGCGCTCCGGGGACTTTGCCGCTCTCTATTTCATTTCCAGGTGTAATTCAAAATGGCATTTTTGATCCACAAAGCCATTCAAGGTTTAAGAGCTTGTATTTCTTTGAGACTCCTTCTCTGTTTCAACATTGTGTTTCACCTGGCAGCCAAGATTGGCTGCAGTTGCATGAGATGAATAGCAATGTTGACTCTGTAAAATACACGAGAGTTTCTAGAATGACAGGCTGTTCTCAGTGGATATACAGCATAGGAGCAATAGAAAGATGGGGAGTGTCTTGTTTCATAGAGGAAAAAAAGAAAGAAGGGCTTCCTTTCATTTTAAAAAAATAAGATTCTCCAGGTTTTTTTGTAAAAATATCATGAAATTAAACCACTCCCCTGCAAATATTCTGTAGTAGAACTGCTAAGAAATGTGTAATGACTTGTGTCCATATTTATATCGTGGGTTTTCCCAGTAGTAATATTTTTTCTTTAGAAGCTGTTAGGTGTTTTATTCCTCTTACTTGGATTTGGAAAATCCTGAAAAAAAAAAAAAAAAACACATCTGCATGAAAATCATGAGATGTCACCACAGGAAATCATGCAAATAGAATATTGGCTGCTGGAAACAGAAAATTATAAATTACTTTAGTAAAGGAATAAATTTAATACAACAGAAAAGAAAGCATACAGTATGTGCTAGTCAGACAGCTGCACATTTCTTCTATAAGACCTGATTCCTAGGTCCAGAAAAAGTCTTCTGCACCAGTCTGTGAAGATGCCATGAGATAAGGGTATGCCTTCATGGCTTTGCAATCATCCAGCTTCTCTTGGGATTTATCTCTGTTTTTATAGCCTACCTGGCCCAGGCAAGGCACAGCTGTTGTCATAGTGTAGTCAAAAGACACCTCCTCTCTGTAACCTGTGCCTGCTACCTCCAACCAATACCCCTTTTGGTTTTCCAAGGAACACCCAAACCTCTCCATTCCCTCTCCTCTATTCCCACCTTCTCACATGCTCACCTTGAGGTCTCTCACCCTTTTTTTGCTGCTGTGGCAGCCAGATAAGACCCCTGTTTAAACTATGAGAAAACTAATTTTATCTAAGTTAAACAAAGTAAATTAGCAGACTTAAATTAGCAGACTTGGTTACACATAATATTGTTGATGTCTGTGATTTTGCAGCAGGTCAAGAAATATTCTGTCATTTCCCTATAGATGCAAGGACTTCATTACTCTGTCTTCTTCACTTAAACGAAAAAAGTCCTGGCTGTAAGGAAAAGGTTGAGTAGAGGACTTAAGAGCATTTCAGAAGCAGAGGACAATTGGAAAATAAATAGCCTTCTCTAATTCTTTTTTTTTTTTAACAAAACCATTTTAAAATAAAATTTTATGTTTGATATAGTGGTAACAAGCTGTCATGTTACTTCTCTGGGGGTCATGTTTGGAACTGACCAAAATGCTTCTAGTCCCATGTAAGATACAGTTCAACCCCCTGTGTTGTATAACAAGCTATGCCCATTGCAATAGTTTCAGCTGCATTAAATCAGCTCAGTAAAGATAACTCAACATAAGGAAACACCATTTTTCCTCACTTAGATGAGACTTGAGTGCAAAGGGATAGCAAACCCCCAGCACTACATACAGCAAGTGGATAGGAAGCCATCTGCTCCACCGCTGCCGGCTTTTCTGAGCCTAGGGACCTGAGAGATGCCCCAGGTTCCTCAGCAGCAGTTGCTAAGGAAACATTTTAGGGAACCTTTTTCATAAATTCATAGTAATCTCCATTTCTCAAATGTCAAGGCTAATGACTCACCCTTTGATTGCAAATGGGATTTACTACCACAGAATTGCTGGCAGCCTTCAAAGCTAAATTGTATTTGTCAGCATTTGAAGACTTTTAGTACGTTGGTTACCACTGCTCCCCTTGAGTGAGCAAAAAACGTAGATACATGAATATCTGGCAGAATTCCCTCAGAAATATTTCAACCCTTTCCTAAGTTTCCATACAAGAAAGAAGACAGGGATTGGTGTCTGCAGGGCTCCTACAAGTGGGAATCCTCACAGCAGAGCCTGCACATTAGGGGGTTTCTAGCCCGAAGTGCAACCAGGCTCTCCTGGGGAGCACAGATCCCAACAGGGGGGAGTTGGGACCAGCCTAAATCTGTCTCTGGGTATAACCAGTAGAGACATGCACCCTGCCTTTCCCCCCAGAGATTACTTCTGCTTGAAGGCAACTGGATATGCCCACAGATTTTGTGCAAGTCACACATGAATCGGTGTCCTTGGTTTTCCACTGATAATATGCTATGCAAGTCTGCAGTTTTACCTCTCACGCATTTGGGATATCACTTGAGAAGAGACCAAGAACCTGACACTACATTACTTTGTGCCTTCACAATTCTTTTTGTGCCAAGTGCCAAGTTTGCAAATGCACCCTGAGACTTCCTTCTTCAAAGTATTTGAGAAGGTATCAACAAACCCAGACTTCAAGGACGATATCTATTGCTTTGAAGGCAATACATATTTAGAACAAGATTCTCTCTCAAGTGATACAGACCTCGCTGCAGATGGGTCTACTTCCAAGTTAAAAGCTTATAGCCCAGAATACAATTTTAAAAGTGGATACTTTAACACCTAGTGCTTTAAAAACACATAAAAGAACCTCAAAGAAATACAGACCCAACAACAAAGTTTCTGTAAATTACTTTTTGTAAACACTTCATATTTATATAAATGCATATCATAAATCCATTTGAACATTGGTTCATACTGCATTTAAGAAATTTCTACTTAATATAAAAGTTACAGATATAATGTACTTTGAATGAATTCTTTTTATAAATCACTGTGACTCAGGGAAATCCTTTCTCCCTGGAATCACCAGTCACTGGTATATAGAGGATACCACTGATGAGATACAGAACTTTGTTGTCAGTAGCATCACATTGTTAGGGGACACATCATGATATAAAATCAGTATCCACCCATTTAGGATTCTACACTTAAAACGTATAGAAATGCCTGCAGAGCAACACTTGAACACTATTTGGAAGTGTTTCCTGGTCACCTTGAACACTATTGTCCAAAACAGGCAGATGGAGAAAACACTCATCCAACTTTTGCCTTCTCTGTCTGGGGAAAATATATCCCTCAAGTGTGTTTTGTACCACTCTGCCTAGAGACAGGCAATTTGGCTCTCCTGTGGTGACTGGCTACAGGATGTCACAGTGTAGATCTGCTCGTTTTTCAGCTGGCACATTCAGCCAAATTGCTAGAATATACATGTCCTATCCCAGGTCCAGGTGCTGGGAGAAGGCTCTAGAACTCTTTTTGCCTACAGTACAAAAAGAGGAGCCACTGCCTCTGAGATGCTAACACTGGTGTTTCTAAGGCCATTTTTTATTCCTCCATTGATTGTCTTCTAATTGTATACTCTCCCATAGAATTTTTCTTATCCTAATGCTCTAAAATGAAGTACTGCAAGCATAGAGGTGGACTTGGGCAGTTCCCTCTTAGTTTCCAGCTGGCTCTGTCTAAAATAATAGTTTAAAAATTACACTTAGCTCAGAAAATAAGCCTCCAAAACTTGACTGAAAACATATGTCTCCAAAATGTAGATGAAAAATGAACAAACATCTGCATTTTCATACTGTTTACCAAATGCTGAAATCAAAGTCCAGTCTATGCACTGTTTCCTTTTTCTGTAACCAAAAAGCCTGCTTAGTTATTACAGAATGCAGCAAAAGTCTAACAGCATATTATTTTAGTAACACTGAGTTTTCTCACTCACCTAATGCTTATTCACATCATTTTCTAACAAAAAGAAAAAAATCTAATCTGACTAGAAGGATCTGTCTTTTAGTTTTGTATTCATCAATAATTATAATTCCTGCACCTGTGTGCCTTTTTCTGTGTAAAGGAAAGTGCTATGTGTACAGCACCATGTACCACAGGGGCTCTGAAACACCGTGGCCAATCCTTTACTTGTAAACAGCAAGATAATACCTGTACACTTAGGAACAGTCACACAGTTACGTGGAGACATAGTACATGTGATTGTGGTTTAACCTTTTAAAAGACTTGGGGTTTTGGTTCTATTAAAAAACAGAGATACAGACTCTGGGAGGTTATTTTATTCCCATATAGTAAATGTGAAATCCTGAGGACTTTGAAACATTCTGTAATTCAAACAAAGTTTCATTGTTTCCTGAAATGCAACAACCATTAGAACTTCATCTAGGTACATTAACACTTGGTTGTCTTGCTTCTTAGAGCACTAACAACCTGATCTACCACCACAGTACACATTCTTAATGTTCCCTATTCAGTTGAAGAAGGGAATTTCCTCTAATTTTTGCAAACGATATGCTGAGTGAAATGTTATTTAACTCACTACATAGCTGTAAATCTGCTTTGTAAATCTTGCACTTTTTGGAAGGCTTATTGCTAAAACTTTTGCTTCAGAAGCACATTTAAGGGGTTTAGATTTAATAAGGTTAAAAACCATCTGAGCATTTTGAGACTACAAAGAAATAATATATCTGTAGTGTCCTTTGCGATAGATTAGAGACAGGACTTGGTTGCGGTAATGAATATAAATGGGATTCTTTATTAAAGCCACTGGACAGAAGCAGGACTGTAGCTCTGCTCTCCAGCTCCCAGGCTAACTGCACACAACCTATGCTTTCTAATAGCCTCCCGCAAGTCTATCCTAAATCCTGGCCTAGATTCAGCAGTTTTGGAAGGGATTGCCAAGCTCCATGAAACCTAGTTACTTAAATTGTTCAGCAGTGGGTACAACTTCCAGAGCATCCTCTGCCAAGGCTTACACAATCCCTACATTTGCATGCATGTGAATTAAACAATGAAATGGCTGAAGATTCTGCAACTGGGAATAGAAATATCGTCCATGCAAAAAACTTTTTTCCTTGCAAGTTTGAAGATAAAAATAGGTCTGGGACTTGAAAGCCTAGATATTTAATTTCTTTAATGCTATTTTAATTACAAAACTAACTTGAACAATAAATGTAAATATACAGGGGAGAGAGGAAGCCACCTCTCCATAAGCCCTAGCCAGGATTATTGGCTTATTCCAGTTGTTGGGTTTTTTCTCGTGGAGGCTGCACAGGGAAGTTAATGTCTTTGTGCTGAGTCCAGACCATGCTAAAGGCATAGACAAAGTTGGTAATGGTTGATCACCTGCTCTGCTCAGGCATAGACGAAGTTGGTAATGGTTGATCACCTGCTCTGCTCAGGTCAGTGGAGAAAGGAACCCTGGAAAAGTCTGCTCCTGTGGATGCAACTTTTCCTCTCCCTGCCAGGCCAAGGGAAGTCAAGGACTTGCAGCCTGCTGACTGTCAGACAGAGCAGAAATATCCCATCAGCCTCACAGTCTGGTTGCCCTCATCCTCCCAGCCCAAGGTGCACAAGGACACATGTAGGGGTGCAGTGCAGAGCTGGGAGAACCCCACGATGGAAGGGAGGGAACGAAGGAGGATGTTGGTTAGGCTGTGTGTGAAGAGTCTTTCCCCCCCCATTATCCCCCTCCTCAAAGCTCACTGGCTCCTCAGACCTTTCTATTGCCACTCTGAAGCCCCCAGTCTGCCACCACGCTGCCCATCTGCCCCAGCCCAGTGCCCACCCTTGTGCTCCTGCTTCAGTTTGGCAGGCACAGCCCACACCTCCCTCACCTTCAGGGGCTGGACTGCTGTTGAGACATTAAACCTGCAAGCGTGAGTCTCCTACAAAATAGTGACATGATTACATTCTTACTTATTTGACAGGGAGATGAAGACTGTAGTCTCTGAAGCAGTAAGCGTGGTGGAAGACATTCAGACGCCTTTTTACTTGTACAGTGTTGACTATTGGTGGTAGGATTATCCTACAAAAAAGAACAAAACCAATAACAAAACAAGCAGTCAAAACCTGAGGCTCCCAAATGAGAGAATACACATAAAAATATTGCTTAGGGGCTTCTGACTTGTACATTCCAATCAGTCCCCTCCCTCTCTCTTTCCTTCTCAATACTAGTGCTCTAGAGCTGTATTGAGCAGGGGGTCTGAATAAGCAGGAGGGTGCAGAGTAGGTGTGGGATCTCAGGATATCAAGAGGTGAAGGGGTGATACTGCTTTGTGATTTGAAGAGCTAACTTGAAGAAAGACTATGATCACATCAGTAGGCCACATGTACCAAGTGAGTGTTGCACATGTTAGTATATTAAACATATGTGTTTCCTATTTCCTATGTTAAAGGAATACAGTTTGCAAGCATCGGGGTTTGTTGTTATTTCAAATGCATGTTAAATGTGGATTAAGGGTGTTTTGAGATTCCCATGGTCTGATGAGTATGAATACCTGCAACATCCAACTTTGATTTTAAAGTTTTCCCAACATTTAAAATGTCTGCCTCACAACATTGGTGTGGGACCTGGTTTCATTTTAAAGGCTCATGGAAACAACCAAGGCAGCAGGAACAATAACAGCACCCTTTTAGGAAAATACAGGAAATCTTTTCAGCCAGATGCACTGCAGCACTGGGGCCACCATGAAAGTCTCACAGTTAAAGAAATCTCACAACATCTTCTAGACAAAAAGGGGATCATCACGTCTCCTAACACTTCATCTTGCATTAGAAATAATTCTTGCTCAAGGAAGAAAAAATGAGCCAATAAAATGTTCAAACTCCATCCTTTTATTGACTTTTTTTTGCCCTATGTTATTAATAAGAGCTTACAAGCTTATTTACAGTGCAAGGTTTTAGCACGGACTATGCTTTTATGTAATTTGAGTTTTAAAAATCCTTGGGGCATCATGAATTTGACAAAATCCTTTAAGAATTAATAGAGTTTTTTCAGGAGTCAGATTTTTTAAAAAAGCTCTCTAAACTGGACTTTCATATTTTTGTGTGAGAGGAAGTAGGATCTCCTGGGCACTGCATGACTGGAGAGTTGGATATGAAAATGTGGGATTTGCAAACATTGCTCATGGCAGGGTGCAGGTGAAGAGCAAGGGGCCAGCTTCAGCTTGCAGCCGCTCTGAAACAGAATTCCTGATTTTCAGGCCCCATGAATGCATTTTTAAATGCCAATTTGATAGGTGGGATGGCTGTAGGGATTCTTGGAGGAATAAATATCACAAAATAGTGACATTATCTTTCTTAGTTATCTGACTTGGAGATGAAGACTGTGGTCTTTGAAGCAGTGAATATGGTGGAAGACATTCAGAATCTTTTTACTTGTACAGTGTTGACTATTGATAGGGTTATCTAACAAAAATTTAAAAATAAACAAACAAAAAAACAACCAAGCAGCCAAAACCTGAGTCTCCTAAATTAGAGAATACATATTAAAATGCTGGCCAGAGGCTTCTGATTTGTATATTCCCATCTCCCTCTCTCTCTTTCCTCTTCAATACTACTGTTGTATTGAGTTGGAAACGTATAAATGTTACATGTAAGATGCAGCCTTACTGTTGCATCTTTATTCAACATCAACTTCCAGATGGGAACTATTTTTCATGGTTCATAAAGCCAAATCCAGCTGCTACATTTGGACCTACATAAGGAATCCACATTTTATTGCCTTAGCAGTGCATATAAAACAATTGCTGTTGTTTCTTTAGTACTGGTGCACCTCACATTTCTCAATACATTTTAGATATTTAAATTTTTAAAACTGTATTTTATGGTTCCTCATTTAGCTGTGCACCGTAACAAGATCCTGCTTTTACAACATTTTCCAGATATCTAACACAACTGAAAGAAAAACGATCATGGACGAATGGTATTCAATATAGCAGCCATATATTCAGTTACTTACTAAGAGTGTTCAGACAATTTCCTATGTAAACCACAATGATATTAAATACTTCTGGAATCTCAGCTTTATTAAGAGACAGGAAGTGCAAACTCAGGAGCCTTTCCCCTCCCCCTCGGCTAATCTGACTCTTTGATAGTCATGTGTTAGGAATAACCATGGAGTTGCTCCTAACGAAAAATATTCCCACAGCTAAGAGAAAATTAACCCTTGCGGGACCTCAAAAGGGAGAGTGGAGTCCATGTGTTCACAGAACGCGAAAAAAATCGCCATTAGGAGGAAGTTTATGCCAGCAGCAGGTCTACACAACACCCACTGCCAGCTCCTCGATGCGGGCATAATTCATTTGCATTTTAGATGGTATTGTCAGAGCAACTACAGCACATCCACTGCGGAGGAGAATTATCCAGCCTGGCAAAATTAGCCATCTTTGTGCCTCTCTCCCTCGCCACAGAGGAGACGCGCTCTGCAGCCGCTCAGTCATGTGTGCTGGGGGGTTTTCTCCTCCGCTCTCCACTAGCAGATGTCAGGCTGTTTGCTCAAAAGCAAACAAATCCCCACAAAAAGCGCCGAGGTGGGACAGAGAGAGTTAATGCGCGACTATGACAGAGAAGCAAGTTTGCTGTGAATTGGGAAGCACAAACTATAGTAATCCCCACCCTGCTGAGTGGCTTCCCCAGAGGTCTGATACAGTGCCAAAGCCTCTTACGCATACTGAGACAAAGCTTATTTCAAGCCGAATTCAGCTCCTGAAGCCACCATACTGCTTCCTGACAGCCTCCAATTGCACTGCCTCTGTATTTGTGTTTCCTGCTGTTTATATTTACTTGTTCCCAGAGCCACAACAGCTACAAAAACAAATAGTTGCTATTTACAGGGCTCTGTATCAACACAGGTAAAGTGCTTCACTTCCCTTTTAGTTTTACAAAGATTGTGTTGCAAATAGGCTTTTAATACCTCAGAGAGATTAATTTGGTAATTATAAACCAGTTTAGGAACACATGCCAAACAATTGGTCATATAATCAGCATCCTTGTTTCAGAGTATTAGTGCGGCTGAGGCAAAAGGTTTTTAAACAGTAAGGACTACACAAACACTCCCTCGATTATATTGCTATTATTTCCCCATTCCACTGAGACACAAGCTTGAAATATCACTTTTTTGTTTGTCAAGTCCCTGTGGATACTCTCTGGATCTGTGCTCCTGTCTCTTTGGCCTCTGTACAGCTATTGTGACGGAGTCTGATTTGGGTAATAGAGATCTTGTTTGATTACTTATTTAAAGAATCAGCTTAAGGAAGCGTAAGAGTCATCAATTCTCTTAATTAACTGCAGAGAAATGATTAATGTGATAAATATGGAATTGATCAGGAAAAGATTATAGTACATAGGATTTAATATGGGTGGTTCAACCAATATTTAAGACAATAAATATGATAAATCTAGTTCTGAATAAAATGTTCATAACTACCCAAGTTATTTATGCACCTCAGAAAATTCCCACTACAAGACACCAGTGCTGATAAGATTCTAATTGGAGGTGGATGGTGGTTTCAGGCAGAAAAAGGTCCTTTTTCAAAATAAAAAACTCAAGGAATAGGTCCATTTTAGTTGTATTGCACTTTCAAAATGAAACAGATCAGAAAAGTTTCAAAGCATTTTATTCTGACTTTATCTGAAAAGAACACTTTCATTTCAAAAGTGTTCCATTTAAAATTAATTTTGTTTCATGAAATTTTTAAAAGTACAAATCATTTTGTAGCAGTACAGAAGATGGGCCTCCAAGTCTTTCCTTTCAGAAGCACCCACACCAAATGTTCCCCCCTGCTGAAAAAACAAGCAAAGAAATGCGAAGAAAAATTTTGGGCAGCATTCAGTCTGTTGCGATCGCACCAGTGCTCCTCTCTTGAAAACTGAGCTGCAACAGCAGAAACCACCCCATGAACCTTAGGCCTGCTGCCACTACTGCATTTGCACCTCCTAAAATATCTATCTGTATTATATTTCTTGTCCATCAATCAAAATGCAGCACAGGGATAAGCAGAGAGAATCCAACCTGCACATCCAGTTTTTGTGATTCCCACTTGTCACCTAAAACTGCATCTGCAGAGGTTTGTGGTGTGGCAGCCCTCCCTGATATACTGCAGTCACTTTGGCATTGTGCAAAAACACTTTGTTTGCATTCTCTGTGATGGCTGGTGTGGTCCACTGGGGCTGTGAAGGATGGGGAGGAGGGAAGGTGGAAGGAGGGAATGAGCCAGTGTGCCAGGTTTAAGGACTGCTGGTAGAAGTTGTTGGAGTTGTCCCTCCACCCTTCAGTGTCTTTCTCACCACAAAAGGAATTAAAAGGTGAACCAACAAATTCAGTGACACAGTAGTGTCTGTAACTGTTATAGGCATCTAGAAGACAGTACTTTTACAGCTCAAGCATGCAGCATCAGAGACAGTAAGTTGGATTTTTTTTCTTTTTTATAATAGCCTCACAATTCTTCCTGTCCCCACTTCCCCCAGTCCCTGGAGGATGAGAGTTATGGAAATAACAACTCCTGAGACCATTTCCCAAGAACTCTGTGCCTTGGTCCACAAGAAATGCAATGTCGGATCCACCCACATCCGACAAGCAAGTCATCCTGGAGCAGTTTACAGAGGAAATGTTGGAGAGACAGAAATGCCACTGCATTCATGTACAGAGCATGGATCCACACATGGAAAGCTAAGCTTCCTCCCCAGGGAAGCTGCCTGAACTCTGCCCAATCTTTTCTCTGCGTTTGCTTTCCCCTCAGGGTTACTCACCACCCAACATGGGGTGGGAAGGTCTGTCAGAGTTCAGTGTCCCTCTGGACAGCAGCCTGTAGTTCTGTGGCTCTCAGTGCTGGCCATGACCTGCTCACCCAGCGCTGCAGTCTCAGCAGGACCAGAGGGGCCACCAGGAAAGACCCCCCCTTGGTTGCATCTCAGATAGAGACACAAAGGGCTGAGTCTCTGCCTCTGCCCAGGGCTGCTACCCACCTACAGCACCCAACAGGTAGGAGGGACCACAGTGGTGACCAACAGCTTCAGAGACACTGTCAGCCCCCCAATAACTGCCATGAAGAAATCAGAAAATCTGAGAATTTTTGAGTCTCAGATAGATCTCATGATAACTGCCCTTCAGCTTGGGGGAGGCATATGTGTTGGCTGGTGTCATGGGATCCAGATGGATTGGAGGGAGAGGACTCAAAAGAGGGAAGTGGCTGAGCACACATGGGAAACTACAAACCATCAGCTCACCTGAGCTCCTAGCTGGGGCACTTGATAGTGAATGGACAGTGTGTTATAATGTACCACAAGCCAGATATTGCAGCATTAAACACTCAAAATCCATCTAAACTCCACATTTAAATAGTCTGAATACAGGCACTTAAGAGAGTAAGACTGTCTTCAGAAAACTACAGAGCTAAGGCTCCCAGGGCTCACCGAGATCTCAGCAGCCAACACACTCTATGCAGAAAGCCATCTGTTAGGGGCTGCTCCCCATCAGTGCTTCCCTGTCTCTGTGACCCCACACTGTGGGAGAGGGGACATACAGAGGGGACAAGCAATAGCAGTGGGGTGCCACAGAAGCAGTGGGACGATGCATTTCAGTGGCCCCTGAAATCGAGGTGCTCAAGATTTGATTTTTCAGTTGGATCCTCAGGCTTTTTATAATTTCAGGGATGAGACCAATTTAATTTTTATAGAGATGTGTAATCTGCCATTTCAACACACTAATTGAAATAGGCTGACATGCAGCTATGTGCCCTACGAGTCTTCCAAAGCACATATCTTGGCACTTTCCGCTAGAGGCTAAATGACATGACTGGAAACTGTACCAGATCCTCTGTGTTTACAGGCCTCTGCTTCTACATTATTATTGTGATTGCTGGCTTTACCAACAGACATCCAAGAGGCAGAATCCACTTGGAGAAAATAATAGAAAGAGGAGCTGAAAAAGATTTTAAGAGGTCAAAAATCAACTGTACCTATGCTATTTTTGACAGTCTTTTATTTAACTTGTTTTTAAAGTCCTTCAGCAGTGGAAATGCCATCTGACCTTTTCTTCAATTATGACTTTTATAATGCCTAATCTAAATTTTTCTTGGAGTAATCTAAGTCTATATTTTCTTACCAATTCAGGGAAAAAGTGTTAGCTAATTTCTTACCACTCTTCAGCAACGTTTTAGGTATTTGAAGATTGTTGTGTTCCCTTCTGTACACTGCACACAGCCCCCATCCTTCAAATTTCCCTATCCAGTTTCCCCAGTTCTGACCACTTGGCTCAGGATCCTCTCCTTTGCTCTACATCATTTTTGGAAAGTAATGCCCAAAGCTTGCCCATGCTGAGGAAGCTAGAAGGACACATCCACATGTCTTCCAAATTATACTCATGAAAAAAGATTCTCAGTAATGTATTTTTATTTTTACAACATTTTATCATTTAAGGCTTAAATTCAAGTTGAAGCCACTGTAACATCTCTATTATTTTCTTTAGAATCAAATATTTTAGTCTCCATTCTACATATCTGCAGCTGACTTTTCCTCTGTCTATACAGTAAGGACCTTTTATTTTCTCTCCACAATGCATACCATTTTTTCCAATCATTTCTCCAATCTGATTTCCAGTTCCACCCTCCAACATACCACAGCTTTCCCAGGCTCAAGTTCTTTGTGGATATAACAGGCACAACTGGTTCCTGCACCCAGGATGCTACTGACTCTAGTCAGTGATACCAGAACACAGCAGAGGATCCTACTTGGTGCAGATTTCCATTTGAACAGCGTCTCATTGACAACTGATCTCCAAATACAGTTTTCCAACTGAGAAAATGCCCATCTTATGGCAGGCTTCATCAAAATTATGTTTCCTTAGCTTTTCTTATGAGCTTATCAAGAGAGGGAGAGGTTAAACAGGGTTTGAGGTATTTGCAATTTTTCCTGTAAGACATTTAATAATTTTTGAGGAGCCCTGTGTGCAGAGTGAAACAGTTTCAGAAGCCTTACATAAAGCCAAGCTATTCCATCATGTCACTGGGCCAGTACAGCTGCTAAGAACGTCAACATGACTCCAAGTGACATGAAAGTACAGTCAGTGCAGACCCTACAGGGCTCACTGCAGACATGAAGGCAAGTGCAATGAGGTGGGGCAGAGATGTCACTTGTCTAAAAGATGGAGGGACAGAGAACTAGAGATCATACAGCAGAACTGACTCACACTCAGAACTTGCAGGCTTCCATTCCAGCTTTTCTCATATTATTGATCTTGCAAACTCAAACTTTACTATTAGGGATGTGAAATTGTTAATAAACTTTGATATATTTTTACAGGCACTTTTCACTTGATTAGAGCTTCACAACACACCTACTAAAAGTATGGATAGAGTCATTATCTTTGATTAACATTGAGGTATATCTTTTTTAAAAGGAAACTACCTGTGCATCTGTGGGGTTAACTATAGAAGACAATAATTCCATTAGGAAAATTATAAATTAACTTCTCAGAAAGCCAACACTTGACAAACAATTGAGCCTATGTTTAAAGAGTAGAGTCACAGAGACATAAACTAAAATGTATACATGGGGAAATAAATTAGAGTTCAGTAATTAATGTGAATTGGAAAATCTTGTTTTACTCAATGACAGCAATTACCATTAAAAAATTTTATTATTCACATGTAAAATACCAGCAATCTAACAGGCCTCTAAAACATCTATTTTGGTTGCTGGTTTAATTATCTTCTTGGCTGATATAGTCATTCATTTCACAAATTAAAAAAGAAGAGTTTACATACAGGGTGAAAAGCGCAGTAGCATGGTAAGAGAATTTCTTGGGGGATCTCCAGCCAACAAATTTCACTTCATTGCTCAAGCTGCCAACTTCAGATACGGGAACCCAGTTTCACTTATGGACTTTCTGAGGAGCCGGCTGTGAATTTCTGATCCATATGTTATTACTCCTGTTGAGGCTGAAAGCCACATTAGGAGAATTGCTTTAAGTCACAGATGAAAATGAAGACAAGAATTCACCTCAACTCTTTACTAAGGACATCAACTATATGCTTCCTGGTTCTTTTTCTAGGCATTTCAAGGAAAGAAAATATTCTTGTTCTTCATAAAGAATCAATATCACACTTTTCCCTGTTTTCCAGCCTTTTATCATACTCTTTTTTTGTCCTCCCTCTGTTTTGATCTGCTCTGTCATGATGACCTCGTTTACCTTTCTGCTCAGAGGCATCACCATACCTTGCCTCAAGTTCCTCCATATTTGCAGAACGACAAACTGGTTCTCCCAAAACTTATCTGATAGTATTATTGGTTATATCTTGTCAATTTGATATGTGCTAGTGTGTGAAAAAGGGTCCCTATAAATTTATTAAAAATGAGAGCAAATAAAATTCTATCTACATAATAGCTCCACGAATGGAAATAAAGGCCTTGTTTTACCATAACGGTAAAATCCTGCTTTCATTCATGACTTTAATTTTGTTTGAGATCTTAAATATATCTTACATTGCTACACGTCTCTCACACTATCAAGAAAATGCTTGCCTGAAATGTTCTTTCTCCCCACTGGGGATCCACCAAAGTACATTCATCACCTTAAATTAAAAAGAAACACTCAAAAACAGTGTATTCAGGGATGCATCTGCATCAATCCAGATTGGCAGATTGATTGCCCAAATGTGCAATTTATCTATACATGAAAGATACTGTGGTCCAGTGGAACAAGGAGGCTGCTGAATGCACGAGGAACATTGTGTGTCAGCCACGCATAGAGCTCACATTTGTGTGTGGAGGGGTGCACAGAACTGGAACTAGGACTTGCCAGCTTTCTCCTCTGCCTCCTATTGCAGAGGACAGGACAATGTGCACACCACAGCACACAGGAAGGGGAGAGAAGGGGAAAAAAAGAGAGAAGAGATGTTCAAACCATCTGAAATGAGAGGAATTAATAAATACTTGTCTACTAGCCACAGACAGTGCATGATTTACTGAAATAAACATTGCTTGCTTTCCTGAAAAAATGCAGAGCCAGGTGAACATGAAATCTCAGTAGAACAAAAGCTTCTAAGACCTTGAAAGGGTCATGGTAGGGACCCATGACAGGAGCACGAAAGACATGGTCGGGTCAAAACCAGAGTGAGTGATGCCAAAAATGTTTTTTATTTCCAGCAGTTCATATTTTCAGACTTCATTTCTCCTATTTGAGTGTTCTGGTTAAGAGGGGCTCTGCAGTGAGGATCGAAGCACCCGGCTGTACGGGACAGCATGCGCCCTTGCAACAGACACCCCGAGGGAAAACAGATTTCCCTGCTCCCAGTCCAATTGTCCTACAGTCTGTTGCATTAATAGCCTAAACAAATGTCTACAATAGCCCTCACTCTTCTGCTTTGAAAGAAATAAGGAAAGACCTTTCTGAAGCTTCTAGGGAGAGAGACAAGGAGGGCAGAGCAGTTTCCCTCTCACTCCTCTGACTGATGTCACCATTCCTTTGGCCAAAACATGTTTGTTGCTAAGCAACTATGTATATATTACACTCTTCTGCTTCCATTTGGGATTTAACATATGCATTTTCACTTTCATCTCTGGTGCATAGTTACATTTGTTTGCAGTGGGTGCCGGAGTGAATGGAAGCTGTCCAGTATGGGATATGCATAAGAAGTGAAAGGCACACACGGTGATTTACCAATGTGCATCATTGTTTCGAAGCATAGTTCAATGGGAAACCTACTGAGTGCCATTCACCAGCAGTTGGGACAATTTTTTCATTCAGGATTGATGCTGGTTGCTGTATAGCAGCTATTGGTTCAAGAAGTGAAGCAGTTCTCAGATGTCATGAGGAAACATAGTGTGTAGATAGTCTGTTAATTATTGAAGATGGATTTTTTCTGCAATGATAAAAGAGGTTCGTTCTTTCACCCGGAGTTTTGCATTTTGTGCATAAATCCACTTTTTCCTACAGCTCTCACACTTACTTGACAGGAAATGAAAAAAAAAAAATATAATCACCTTTTCCTTTTGAATTGCATGCAGATGACCCAAATCAGTGGAACCTACTCACATTTTTCTATGAACTAAATCTAAAAACAAATGAAAAGAGTCTAAAGAGAAAAAGAAGAGGCAAGATATGAGAGTTCATTTATATTATAAACACTCTGTAACCAAAGAAAAAAAAAATCAGTTTTAAAAACCACATGTCTATTACCCTGTAATGAAATTGTAAGAGAATGCTATTAGTCATGTCTGTACCTTTATTCACATTGTGAGTTCAGTAATTAATTTAGAAAATCTGACATGGAGTTTACTAAACAAAAATCCACACTATAACAAAAAAGAAAAAGAACAGGATATTGCTAGCTTCCTTTTGGGTTTAATATTGGCTCTATTAATAAGCATTAAAGAATAAAACACTGGAGGAATTCTTGAGTCTAGATGATTTGGGTTTTGTTATGCTTTTCAGTTTAGCTTAATTTCCTACTGGAAGTTTCTCTCTAAGCATAGAAGTTTCTCTCTAATCTCTAGGATTACCATCACATAAGGAAAAAAAAATATTGAACTCAGTTTGCTACTGGTTTTTCCTACTATCTCCTCCCTGGAAGCCAGGACAGGAGAGGGAGCGTGGAGAGGAGTCAAGGCGACCTTTACACCAGCCACAGCTGTTACACAACTCTGAGCGAAGACTGAAGGTTTTTTCTTTCCCCTGAAGCTCATGAAAAATGAACTTATGAAAAGGAATATTGTATGAAAGCAACCTGCTTGCCCATTCTCATATGCATGGATTCAGGGCTATCTCAGTTGGAAGAAAAACTTTGCTCTGGGTGTTCACCAGTACAATAAGGGTAAAGTAACTCTCTCCCGTGACCTCCTCTTCTACAGAAGACAGATAACTCAGTCAACATCATTTTATGTGCTGGCCCCTTTTGCTCTGTGAATTTTCTGCATCCCAGGCCTGTACAGAGCCTCCAGCTAGAGCACCAATGGCAAATCTATGCCAAGGGGGAGTGGAGTGCCTGTTACGCTGCTGGATTGGAGAAAACAGGCTTCACTGTAAGCAAGAATCAGACTCAGCAGTTAAAAAATAAGATTTGTTTTATAACAGAGGCAAGTTAAAAACAACCAACTGCCTCACACCTTTAAACTGCTCTGAGTTAGGAACCAGCTGCTGTTTGAAAGTTGCCTTCTTGCAGACAGTCTGCACTTAGCACTTTTCCACTAGTCTCAGGCCCACACACGAGAGTCACGGAAATGTCTGTGTTTGCCCCTGCTGCCATACGCATACAGTCTCCAAAATTTGAAATTCACTGCACAGCTGAAGGACTGACAGCAGCTTCTGCATTTAACTTTTGATCTTTGGACATTTTTCCATCCCTCAGAAAAGCACTGCTTTCCTGATTCACATTCCTGTTGCATTTGAGTCTACCCAAGAGTAAAAGAGAGAGTAGCTCAGAGGATGGTCTATGATACTATGTACATCTCTATTTCTGCCACAGTATCTAAGAAGATGACCAGGACTCCCGTTATATTCCTAAATTTTCTTTAAAATCTAAAAAACAAGAGGTAGCTTCAGTCCATGTTATCTTACTGAGCAGTGTCTTAGCAGTTTAAGCTGGTATCCACAGTGACATGAGCAGGTCACAAGAACAGCATGTTTGGTCAGTAGCTGAAGCTGGGCTTGTACTAGAGACACATCCAAAACTACCATCCATACATCCTTCTCTTCTCAAATTAGCATGTCATGTACTAGAAAATAACAGTAATATTTAGAACACCAGTAAAGATAATATTTCCTGCATTTTAGAAGTCATCCTGAAATGTTCAGCTGAAGAGATTATTTTTCATTGTTTTCCCCCAGAGTCTACATTTGGAGAATATTATGAAAAGCTGAAGCTAACACAGATGCACACATTCCAGGAATTCATGTGAAGTGTTGCCACTGCAAGTCCAACTGAGGCAATGAACCTTTGTGGACCTTCCAGGAAGCTTGTGAATTTGGTTGCCAAAGTTCAAACAGCGCTAAAATACATAAGGAAATGAGATCCCATGGTATTCATACAAATTCCCATGTCAGACATAAACTACTACCTTTGTCTACTGTTCAACAAAAAAAACAAACTTGCATGAATCTTTCCCAAATGTAAAAGTGGTTACACAATTATAGTGCTAAATCTGGCAAAAGATACATAAAGTGTATGTGTCGAGACTGCTTTGGTGGTTTTGGAAGGGTAAAGGGTGTTGCTGTGGAATTGCATTTTTAAATCTGTTTTATCTGCTGTTACCTTCTTTTTAATATGTATATATATATATAAAAGATATAGTCACATAAAATCGCTAATCACATAGTACACTACTATTAGTTGTAACTCAGCAGATGAGCAGAATAGAATGTTTTTTGTTGCTTCTTGTGTCTAACTTAAAAAAAAAAAAAAAAAAAAAAAAAACACCCTAGTAATTCATCCTGCCTTTAGGAAAATATTCATGAAGCAAAACTGGCAATAGAAAAATAATTATTTGAAAAACATTATATGAGGTGAGTTGTTGCTTCTCTACTGGATGCCAGTTTAAATTGAGCTAATTTGTTTTACCAGTAGCTTAAGAAAACCCCAGCACAGCAGCATGACAATTATATCCAGGTGCAAGGACTTAATTCAACAAATTCTAGGTGGATCCTTCCAGTCAGCTCAGTGGGCCCCATCCTCAGCTGTGGCTAAGAACAGATGCCCTTGAAAAAAAAAAAAAAAAAACCACAACTTTGTAATCACAATCCATTGAATCCTTGAACAGTGAAGCTGAAATGGGTCCAATAAAAAAAATATAAATGGTATTTCTATGTCCAGAGTATCAATTGAAGCATGATTGAGAAACAAGAACATCTGAAGACATAAATCTTCAGATACTTTTTGTGCTATTGTTATATTACACATGTAAAAACAATAGCTCATCTGCAAAATATAAGAGCATGGTTCACTAGTTCTCTAGGATTTAGATGTAACACCTGAAAAATCAAAGTCATAATCTAGCATTCCTAATTTGGGGAACACTTTGATAAAAATATCAAACTGCAGGGCTTTCTGTTTTAATTGGTCGATGTCTCAACTTAATAAAAGTTAAAACATCTTCAAAGACAAAAATTCAGGAAAGAATTCAAGATAAACAAGCACCACATAGGTATAGGTCATAATACAAAAAATTAAGTTTGTAGGGGTCTGGGTCCTTTAGAGCCAATAACTGCACAAGTATAATAATTTTCAAGCTTCATTTTTGGCAACCTGCAGTAACACACCAATGGTCTGTTCCTGACTCAGGCAAATCCTAGACTGAATTACAACAGAAAGACACTTTTATAACATTTTGTTTACATACCATTTATTGCAATGGGTTAAGAGTAGGAAACAATTTATATCTAAACCAACAATGTCACATGCGTATTTGATAATTGCTGAAATACTCCCAGATGTGTACATGTTTTACTGATTTGTGCACAATGTACTCTTATAGTCAATTATTAGATTAGCAGGAACAACTAAAGTTCATAAATGCATTTCTATCAAAAATACTGGATATAAATATGCATGCCTAAGTGGATAAAGATGGCATTTTTCAGGCACTTAGCTTTATTTTGTTACCATTTTGTCATTGCTATCATAATTCATGCATTCCACTTTTTGGATAATATTGCAAAAGATACTTTCTCTCCTACAATTTACATTCAGGACTTTACTAAAAACATCCCAAAAATGCAGCATTTTGTATTATTAAGAATTTCAACTTTAACTAACACTAATTAGAGGTGTACCAGATGACTCTGATTAAACTAGTGGGTAGTGCTTATTCAGATTTAATGTGAGCAATCTGGACATTTTGAAAAACAGCCAAGCTGGGCTCAAATAAAAACCTGCCAAAAATCCAAACTCTGAATTCAGTCAGGCATGTAAGACTGGTTCCCATGAACATTAAAAATAAAATTAAAATCAGTTGGAAGTCTTGCTTTCCTTCAAACGAGAGAACATCTTCCCATACCCTCAAGAAATATTTCTGCCTTATACATGCTGCCCTTTCAAAGCCACCTCTCAGCACCCAGAACAAACCAGGGAAGAAAAACCAAAGAGAGGTTACTGGTTTTGTCGAGTGTATCAGCTCCAGCATTGCTGGATACCGGCTTCTTGGTGAGGGTGGACGCAAAGAGGAAGAGGGCAGCTGCCAGTTGAAACACATTTTCCAAGACTGTCATCCAGAAATCGAGAGACATGCTTTTCACTAGCTTTTAATTTAAAACACACTGTATAGAGACATATCTTATTCATCTGAACCTTTGAACATCTGATGTAAGGTGAGATTTAGGAATCAAATGTAGAGGGGCTGAGCTTTCTGCTGGTGTAAGATGACATAACCACTTCAGATAATGGACTTGTGGCTGCTTATACGCACATTTGGATTTTATAGAGTCTCCCTCTCCCACATTGTTCACTTGCAGTGCATGTTTTCTATTTATGATGGCATTAACTTGGAAAGAAAAATCAGAATCTAACCCACTGTGAGATAGCGTATCCTAACAAGAGCTCAAATAGAGCTAAATCCATCAATTCGGATAAATTTAAGAACATAAAGGTGTCAGGTCAAAATTCAATGTGTATTCACCTCTTCTTTCACACATGCCTCCAAAATTCATGGTTTCTAAGATGAGAACACTGAATATTTAAGGAAAGGGTCACTCTTACACTGCCTGTTGTTGCACAGTGCGAAGTACAGAACTCCTCCAAGTGAGCTTATTTTCCAAAGATGTATTTTCTTAAACCAAGATGCCTAAAGACAGGTAAGGACAGTACAGATGTTAATCCAAACCATCCTGCTCATATCAAGGCTTCCTAAAGTGAAAGTGTGCTTTATAAGGCCAAGGGGTCAAATATTTAAGATGTTTAAGATGTCTATTTCTTATTGGGGAACAACCAAATTATTGGATTTCAACAAGACTTCTAAACTACACTGTTTGAAAAAGAATCATGCTCTCAGTGTTTTAAAAAATTACTACTGGATTTTTTTAAAATTCTTTTAAAACCAAATTGCTGCCTTAAACAAAATGCAAAGTTTTTCTTTATTAAATATTATTTTTTAAAAAGACTTTGTGTATGCTTTACGCTTTCTTTGAATGGTAAGATCATATTAATCTGGTGGAGACTCCCCACCTTTAAACTTCCACAGTCTGTGTGCAAATATCAATTCAAAACTGTACAGGTACAGACAAGGGATTTTTTTATCTGCAGTATTTTGTTTAACAAGTGAAATTGTCAAAAAAAGTGTGAGGCTGAGATTCTCAAACTCACATTTAAATGAAATTAAAGTTCTAATTCTGGTTTGAAAACTTATCTGGAAAATGAAAGCATTTAGCAATAAACTCATATCTCTAAAGTAGGTTTCACCAAAAAAATCATAGCTTGTGTAGGGTTAGGTTTTTTACTCATTAGTGTATCCATCTGTTGAAGAAATATTTTAGAAATAAAAAATGAAAAATTACTAACAATATATAATTAAAAAATAACTGTGTATATTTTTCTGATCCATTTCTAAAATAATGTTAGTAGTACTTAACAGCACTTATAAACTGTGCATTTTATTTTCCCTTCCAACACTCTTCCTAGTACCTATTCTAGCCTATATTTCACAATGGATGATTACATCTATAATCATTATTGGTCATTGGTCATTAATTTATTTCATAGTACATACCTCTGTGGGAAGTAATTACTGCACAGCCTTGAAAGAGATACCATTAACAAAATGAGAAGATAGAAAATATGTTAATTACTGTAAATGTTCTTCTGGTTTCTCTCTGGAAAAATACATGCCTGGAGATTAAGATCATGTGCAATTTTTTCCTAGACAGTGTCATGTAACATAAAAATATAACAATGAAAAAGAATGTTACAGGGCCAGGAAAGAAGAAAACTTTCAAGTTTTATTGTAAAAATCTTACAATTATCTTCATGAACCAAAATGAAAACAAATATTTAATTACGTCTAATTTGCAACAGTTTCAGTCAAAAATCCTTTTATGTCAAAATGTTGTAACAGCAAGAATTTTTCAGACACTACATTTTTATGCACACTCTTGCATTGAATCCATCTCCAACAAGTGATAGCGAGTTGGATGGCTAACCAACATTATGGGCCTTTGCAGCACCCCTTCTCTGGGTAGAGATCCTTGTACACTCTGTAAACAGATGGCTTGCACTGGGGAAAATTCTGTTTGCCTGAACTCAGTAAAAATATTTTCCAGAACAATTTTTCAAGCAAGCACTAAGATTTGAGAAAAAAAAAATCATTTTAATCTTCTACCTGAAGCATGTTTGGGGGGAAAAACAAACAAACAAAAAATAAAACAAACCTGGGCTCATTACATTTCTTGACTCATTTATTCTTAAATGCAATACCTTTTAGACAGTTATTACAAAGAGACAAGGAATGTATTTTTCTTATTTTCCCTTAAGGTACCATGATGGGTTTGTTTCAGTTTCTCCTGGAACATTGTATGAAAGAGTATGTTAGGGAAAATCCTTGATTTAAATCTGAACCTTTCCAACACAAAACAAAACACAGCCACAATCATCTAAACAGGGTTTTTCCTCAAAATCTATGCCATCAAAGTCCCACACATGGTCTTATTTCATAGCCTGGTGCACAGATTTGCATATTCATGATTTGTAAGGCAAAAAAAAACCCCTGCCTGTTGAAAGTGTGTGGATGTGCACAGTGAGAAAACAACATTGCCAGAGATTCACCTCAGTCTGGTCATCACTTTGACTCTTCAGGCTTCTCCGGGAAGAATTTTTTTTTTTTTTTAGTTTTATGGGGCATCAGGAAGGGAGGTGATCTTTTATACATGGTGAGGAGCACATCAGCAGAAACAGGAAGGCAGAGGGTGTCTTTGGATCTACAGGAATGCTCAAGCAAAAACTTCAGGGTCATTTTGAATTTACATGTCTTGGACTATGTAGAAACTAAATGTGTGAATGCCTGTGGAAAGGAAAGCAAACAAAGCCTCATGATTGCTGACATGGATGTGGAGGCTTCATCTGAGTCAGTATTTGCTAATGTGGTTTTTGAAGCATTTATCCAGCACTGTATGAGACACCAGAGTGAATAAACTAAACTGAAACAATAATTTCCCGTACATAAAAGTAAACACTCCATGGATATCTGACTAGAAAATGTACTATGGCACAGCACAGTGCTTTGTAGGCCACTGTGACTCCCTTAATGCCCTTAACAAATCCATAAATTGGCTATTTAACAGTAACCAAGATAGATCAAAAATTTAACTTCATACTTAGAGTCCGACTTCCCTTCAAAACTGAGCAGATTAAGCACCATCCGCTGGTGTCCTTTCTGACAGCTCCACACTTCAGTGGATCATGTTGACTAAACATCACAGGCCAGACAAATTCTTAGCTTTCGAAATAATTTCAGCTCAGTTTTTAAGCTCTCTGACATAGCAGTCAAAATGCCACTCACATGATTTACAGTTAAATTAAACATAAAAAAATCATCATTAAAATAACTGTGATAATGTTAAGGCCTAATGCCTCATATACTTTCTAAAGGCAGCCAAATATATGAACATTTTGGTCTGTGTTGCCCAGTCAGTACAGAAACATAACCACATACACTGCGCTTATGCAGCATGCATGAGTTGCAGGCTCTCAATATTTTATAAAATATTCCCTGTCCTCAGCTTGATTCCCCTTTTGTCACATTCACAATTATCCATGCACTTTATCTGTTGATGTTTTATTTTAAATTTAAAGCTTCAGTAATTTCCCTGTGCCATTTCTAGAAGTAACATTACAAGAGATCAGCATAAAGTGTTTTGATTTTTGAGTACTGTATAGACAATAAAAATCAATCTATTTTAGTGAGAGCTCTAACACAACACTGTTTGTTAAACAAAATATTTTTGTACTTTTCAAGAAGAAAAGAAAAAAAAAAAACAAAAAACCAAGAAACAAATCCACACATAAAACAAAACAAACAAACAAACAACACCCGCTCCCCTAACAAACACGTCTTCTCCCAAAGTTTTATCAAAACATGAATAGAGAACATTATATTCCTATAGACTCATGCCTCACCACCTACCTAGTATAACAATTAGGGCTCTGGTATGATACAGTTGATAATTCTGATAGAGTTTTAGTAGCCTGAAATCTTTCTGAAAATACTTAGATGATTTTACATTTATTTTAGTCTCAGGGATAAAAAGAATCCTCAAACAAAAAGTAAGAGCCTTAAATATACACTCAGTGTTCCACATTATCTTTTCACAAGTACCTCGACAATACCTTGGTTTATGTTCTATGCATCTGGTGAAAACATGTCTTTTCTCCAGTTATACTCTGCAAAAATGCCCAGTCCTTTGTACATCGTTATTAAGGAGGAATGACCAGACTTAGTCATAAATCGGTTCTTCCTTCCTTATACACCAGATCTCTGCCCAGTTTCAATAGATGAAGTGGAACATACTGGAATGCTCATGGATATTATCAGCTGCAAAAAGTTGTCATAATAATAAAATACTCACTTCTTGCAAGCGTTTTTCATCAAAGCATTTTACAGGTGGTTTCATCATTCCCACTTCCTCTAATAGAGGAACCAAGATGCGGATATGATAAAGATGACATGCTTACAGGTCTACATCAATGTACACTAGTTAGGAATCTCAGATACTCTTTAACTTTCCTAACTAAAAGCATAAGTAGGAATCATCAAATGAGAATGAGTGCTAAGACAGTGTCCACATATACAGGATTTGAGCCAAGTATCACAAAGAAAATGATTGAAGTCAGGGAAGCCTCTCCTTGGGGAATGCAAAGACAGGAAGAGAGAACATCTTCCATGGGGCTCTTTTTGTGAGTGATGAAGATGAGGGCTGGTTCTGATCTACCCTCAGCATGAGGAATACAGATGACAGCTTGCTACAATTCCTTCAAAAACAGTCAGATGTTTTCTGCCCTCTCCAACAGTGTCCAGCTCACTGGAATGATATTCTAAAATCTCTGTCTTTTCTAGTAGATGACATTTTGCAGGTCTCTTCAAATTTCCACAGCTGAACCTAAGCATCAGACCTTTCAGCAGTAATATCATCACAGTAGCTCTTAAGGACCTCACACAATGAGCACTATTTTAGTGTGCTGCATTTTTATACTCTTGTCTGTGCTTTGGAACACTTGGAAAACACCTAAAAAAATTATCCTGAATCTACTTCCTTCCTGATGAAACTGAGAGGTATGACATCATCTTTCCCCAATTCTTAGCATACAAACTCCCTTTCAAGTTCCTTCAATGGCTTCCCCTTCACCTTTTGTATCATATTCTAGTATTTCATCTTTACTTCAAGGCACCACACTCTACCAATCCTTCCTGTGTGTCAGTCCTCCTTTCCCCATAGTAAACCTCCCGCTGGTTGTGTTCTTCTCACACCACTCTTCATAACCTTTTCTCATGATTTTTCTTAAATGCTGCCACTTTTACACAGAAAATCTCTTCCAGCTCTTGAGCATCAACTATTCTTTTCCACTGAATTATTTCTATAATATATTTCTTTTCAAAGCTTATAAGGAAGGATTAAATGTGCACTGCAGAATGATATTTGGGGGGTTTTGTCTGTTTATGAAAAGTGGATTTGATGTACAGTTTAAAACAACCATGGAAACTACTGGACCTACAAACTATGCTGAAAATGAAAGTCAAAGACTGAATGTCAAGATAATATTTCAGGAAAAAGTAGCCAATAATTGAGGATACTGTGTTACTAATATGCAGATTAATGTAAAACAATGTTTGTTGGGGCATATGCTATATGTATAAAATATCATTGGTTTTAAGCTAGTCATTATCATTCAGACATGAAACCTTGGGGTTGTGATAGTGCCATGAGAATATCATGCAAGTGCTTGGTAACAGAAAGGTCATTCACATTTTAGAACTAACGAAGAATGGAACAGAAAAATAAAGGCATCTATACTTTCATTGTACAAATCCGTGCTTCCCATACACTTTGTAAACTGTGTTTCATTATAAGCCCTTCACCTGGAAAAATGTCTTAGAGCTAGAAAATACGCAGAGACAGGCAATAAAGGTGAATAGTTTCTACACAAGGGGTGATTAAGTCAGCTAAGGCTTCTCATCCTGGAAAAGACATGACTTAGGGCAAAATGATGGAGGTCCACAAAACCACAAGCAACCATGAGATAGAGACGGATTGCTCATTGCCTCTTTCATACAGGACGTGGTGGTCAAAGGAAGATAGCCAACCCCAATTCAAAACAAGCAGTTCTTCATTCATATGTAGCAGAATTATGTAAATCCTTGTCAAACGATGTGGCAGAAACAAAACTTTACTGGGTTCAAGGGCAGGCTTAATAAGTATTTGAAAAGAGATCTGGAGAGGTTTAGTAAACAGACAAGCCACAGTGGTCCTAAAGTCCCTGAGCCAGAACAGTTAGAAGCCAGAAAAATACTCAGTGGACAGATTTCACATGTTTGCCTTGAGCATGCTGTATAATCTTCCCTTGACATCCAGTTTTGGCCACTGCTGCAAAAACAGTAATGCTAGACAAGCCTGAACTACTACAGCTGCTCTTATGAACTTATTTCTGAACATTATAACAAAAATACTTAGGACAGACTTCATGTTTCTGAACAGTGCTATGGCTTGAAAAAGTTTTATCACAAAGGGAGAGAAGAAAGAGGGTGACACTTCATTAGGCTGTGGTATGATCCAAGAGTGACTAAGGTTTTAATAGCAGGAAGCAAACTCTGAATATAAGTCGGTTCAGAAATAATCTCACATGTACAAGACTGCTTATCTAAACCATTCCTGTATGTTAGATCCAATTTGGGCTTTACACAGTTTAAGGCTGACTGGCACTCTCTCGATTTTATAATGGATTATGCCTGGGATCATTCAGAAACACACCAAATGTAGGTAAACAATCCCTGGGCTTTGAGGGGAAGCTGAAGAGCTGTGAGGGAGGTTCTGAGTCTCTCTTTACCCTGTGTCATCAAACACTCCCTGGAGACTGCAGTGTAACAAGGTGCTGCCAATGACCTTTAGAAAACACCGGGCCAATAAACAAACACAGGCTGCCATCAACAGCCACATCACTTCTCCGTGTTCTGTTTGCCACTTCAGTAAACAAGTATTGTCTCCTTTCTTATTGTGTACATCAGCAGAGCACCCTGTCAGGGATTACTAAAGAATAATCCAGCAATAAATTATAGCCAGAGAATCTGGAACAGATTTCATGGGCTGATGAGACTTTGGCTAACATACAGCACTCACGACACTTGGAACATCTCCTGTGTCAGTGACTAACACTTCGCTGAGCATTCTGAATACATAGGGTATTTCGTAGGCAATAGCTGACCTTAATGAGGGCAAAAGATAAGTGAGCTTTTCAAATCTTGGGGCGAAAAATGGCCTGAGAATCTTTCAACCATGACAATATCCTGAGTCAACACATTGTGTCTGCAGAAGCAGGAATCTGCAAAAATTCCTTGTAAAAGGTTTCAAAATACCAATAAAAGCCAACTTTTATATACCAATACTTTAAAAAGTCTTAAAGTGTGCATGTTGCACGTGGGAAGATGAACACATCCAGGCCTCCACTCCACTGAGTTTGGGGAGCTAGGCTGGAGCATGTTTTGGGAGCATGTTAAAGGAGGTGCTAACTGGAAGCTGTTCAAGTATGACACATTGCAGCAACCTCTGAATGTCTTGCAGAACACACAGGTGAGGCTTATGTCTCTTTCCTAGACCTCTGCAAAGCATCCCATAGGCCCTTATTACTTATATAAGCAGTGTATAACTGCTAGAATGAGGTGCTAGACATAAATGTGAACCATCCTTCTTCAAACACAACAAGGTATTTAGAGAAACACTGCTGAATGAAGCCTATGATATTCTCTCTCTGGATTCACATTTCAACTATAGCAGAGTTACTGCCAGAGGAGGAATAAATGGATGTAAATAGTGGCTGAAATATGCAGACCATTTCTAAAATAGAGTAGAAATGGAATATGTCAAAACTAAACATACTGTAATATTCAAAACAAGGTGCTGCTTGGTGTTAATGTCTTACATTTATGTAGAATTTCTCAGCCTGAGCAAACCCTGTTTTCTCAGATAAATTGTCATCCTTAGACCTGGAAAACCTTGGGACAGATGGAGCCAATCCACTGCAGGTGAGGAAAGAATAAAAACATGTTGAAGATCTAATCAATGCAGACAAAGCTTGTTTTTAGAGAAGATGCTACAATACCACTACTGCCCCTGTGGAAAAAGTTGCAGATTTCTGACAATACTCTTATTCAGAAGTAGAGAAAGAGAATGGAAACCCACCCAGAGGGTAAGCCAGGTATTGATAAACCCTGCTGCTAAAAACACTCAAGTGTCCACGGAAAGTAAAAAATCCTTCTACCTCACTCAACTGAAAAGCAAACTAAGGTACACTGCAGATCTGAAAGCCAAGACTGCTTAAGATCTCACCCTTATGTATATATAGACAAGGAGATTTCCTCTGGCATCCCACACACTGTGGGATTATTCCTCTCTCCTGCCCACACCACATCATTTGCTACAATTGGCTGAGGCACATCTTCCATCCACTGATGTCCCTTCAGTCCAATCTTTCTTGCTGCCCTGAATTTAGACCAAGCAAGACCATTGTAAAGTTCCATTAAAAGCTAGAAAACTAAAGGATTAGAAAAATAGAAATAGGACATTTTTTTCTCACAGAAACAAAACAAAACAAAAAACAAACAAAACAAAAAACAAACAAAACAAAAAACAAACAAAACAAAAAACAAACAAACAAAAAAACCCCTCCTTTTCTCTTTTGACATTCAGGAGAAAACAACATTAAGTATTTACCCATCAAGCCATTTCTGCTTAGGTCTTCTCACGGTCGAAATACCCACCCCAAATTACCTCCTTCTCCCTGAATCACAGCAGGAGTTAGAGTCACCCTTGGGTACCCCCCCCTTTGTAGACTGGTGGGTAAATCAATTAAATCCCCACAGCTGGCTACCCTGAAAATCCCTGCACTCAGTTCAGGCAGCTGTGGACCTCCTCTAGCAAAAGGGAAATCATTAACTCCTTACCAACCACCTCCTGGACATTGGTTTTATAACTTACTTCATCCACCATAATCACCAATCAAGCACTCAAAGCCCTTTAAGCTTGAATAAAATAAAAGCTGAAAAATACCCAACTACTACATTACCTCTGATTATTTTTTTTTTACTGCAGAGACCTAGTCTATTAATTTCCATTAAGAAACTAAATTTGATAAATAGATAACATTATAAAAAGAAAATGTAATTAGCGTGTAGCCTTGGTAGATGTAAACTTACTGGTACCCAGGAGTAATAGCAGTTTATGTGAAAACTGGAATGTTACCATAATTATGAAAATGAATGCATAATTTATGCACAGAATATGGAAAATATGCAAGGTGTGTAGAGGATATGATTATATTGCATTTTCTTGTTTCTATTGATAGATGATAAATCTTTAAAATATGCTGAAACCATGCATTAGTCTGTATCATTTTTGGGTAGCCATGATTTCTGATAAAGTTTTTTTTCTTTTGTTTTTAATTAAACTGCGTTTTACAACAGCAGCCTTTCCCCTGCTTTATTATGCCAAAGAAGCATATGGAAATATAAACTCTGAGATGTTACTGATTTATTTTGATGTTGGAGCATTTTGCTCTTGTGTAAACATTTCTTGTGACATGAATATGGATAGTTTCAAATCTTAGAAGAGTTCATTACTAAAGGTAGCATATGTTTTTGACTCCTGAACCATGAGGGAAATGAGAACACCCAGCTTGCCAAAGAGTAAATTGTAAACAGTTGGTACACCCCTAAGCAAAAGACTGAAATAATTACTGTATCTGTGTTTTAGAGTAGCCAGCTCATTTTTATGTCTCATTTTTGTTTGAGTTTTTCTTTTCATTTTGCTGATTTAATGTTTTTCTGCAAGGTTTGTAGATGCAGTCTAAATATATACTTAGGGCCTGCAGCATCATGGTTCTAAGTGTGCAGATGTCAGTGTGGATTCATGGGTTTCCAGATACCCTACGACCATGTATAAAAGCTTGGCTAAAAGAGGCAGTCAGCTGTTTCGCTTCCAGACCGACTCATAAAATACGTGGTTTTTTTAACCTGGACTCCATCTTGCACAGTACCAGGCTTCTCCAGGCCTTGGAGGAGTTCTGAATACTTCCACCACTTTGAACATCATGGGAAACAGAGGCCCCTAACTGTTCTGACATACTTACACAGAATGCAGCCAGAGCTGAATGACACGAATGGTTATTTTGTACATCATCTATAAATTCTTGCTGTGACTTTCCAAAGAGCCTGGCACCCTTGTGCCCCTGCCTCTCCTGAAGCTTCCCATACAAATGGTTTAGCTGATGCTGATATTCTGGCAACAAGGTCCAGGGCTGTGCTCTGCTGTGTCTGGGGTCACTTCCACACATACAAATAAGGCCTTGGAGAGTCTCCTTACCTTTATGAGACAAAAAAAACATGGGAGCTAGAAGGACTCTAGGCCATAAATACTCATCTGTGACTTGATTACCATGCTTGATTTTCCTTCTTCCCTGTAATTCCAAAAAAAGTAAAACGGCAGTTCACAAAGTGTCTAGCAGCTTACTGGTTTGGACGCTCGGTATTTGTGACCAAATTGCCCCTAGCATACCTGGCTTGGATTAGGGACTTGAACTTGCATTTTCGCCATCCCAGGCTTGCTCTCTAATCAGCAAATGACCCAGGTAACCCTCACTTCTGTGCCTCCATGTTCCCTAAATCTATGTCTTATACATACTCTGAATACAGCCACATCCCCAGACTCAGGTTCTCATGGCAGTGGGGCACCTAATTTAAAACTCCCACTTCAAGGCTTCCAGGCTACAAACCACAGATTTTTTTTCCATATTTTTCCACAGGTACAGTGCAAAGGTTGGTGCCCATTGCAAAATATATTATCTCAGCATTTGGATGTAGGTGAATTAGTGAATGTAGGTGAAGAACAGATACAGCTTTAAAAGTAGGAGAGAAAGCTACCCAGTCACCCAGCTGCAATCTCATCACAGGACTACTTATAAGTTGCATTCAGCACTCCAAATAAATCTGTCCTGGACGTCACTATTTAAAGATCTTAGGTGCTTATCTGTCTTTGGGAATCTGGGTCAAGTGATTTGCCTAGGTCCATGCAGCAGGTTGGCAGCACAGCCAGGATTAGGAATCCTAGGTCCTGAATCATAGGTTATTGCTCTCTCCAGGGCATGACATTACCTCCTCCACCCGCAAAGCAAACATACCACACTCACAGCAAAGGTTGGTTACGGACAGGACATGAATTTAGGGAGACACTACATTGTACATATTATCATAGGTGTGTATGGGTGTACACAGTTAAAATGAACAAAAACCTGCCCAAAAGTAAAACATTTCTTTACGTGTGCTTCACTCCTGGGGAAGAGGAGAGAAAGAACAGCATGATACAGATGTGACTGGTGTTAACACATTAAAGGATTGTCTTGTCAAACATAATATCAGAACAGGTACAGAGGCCAGACAGTCTTGGTCTCCACCTCCGCATCAGTACCACCAGTTTACACAGCCCTTGAGAACCCACAGAGTCAGGCAGCTTCACATGAGTACTCCTCTTGGCTCCATGGATTTACCCAACACCATGTTACATTGAAAATATTGAAAGAAGTACTGCCAGGAGCAAGAAAGCTGTATACAACCTCAGCACAAGCATAATCAAAAGATTTTTCCTAAAATTAGGCTTCATGGTTCAATGCTTGGGCATGGTTACACATTAAATACTTTTGAAGAAAAGCAAATGGGCTCTAACATTCAGATTTGCAGCAATATACTAAATCAGGCAAGTATCATAAACCTTTCACACAGCTCTAGAAAGAATTCCTTTTGTCCCTACAAGAGTTATATATTTGTCAAATTCATCTCTTGTGTAACGTTATTGTCTTCCAGTGTAGTTACATGAAGGATGAATTAATCCTGTTACCAAATGATTTTTTACAAACAAATAATTGAGGCTCGCTGAATGAGAAATAAATAGGCTCTGCTATTTAAAAGCCAAAATGAGACGAAAACTGCTTCCCATATTAACTCCTTTAAATCTCTGGGAAAAAAAAGTGACAAAGGTCAGGAAATATAACACTACCCTGCACTGCAATGTTGCATGCTCTCTCAGCAAAGAGAGGAACTCAAGGACTAGTGAAGGACAAGGAATTGATCAAGCAGCAACAAGTTCATTCTTCCAACATATAAAGAGTAGAACATAGCTTCTTTGTTCCACATTTGTTCCATGCAGTTATCGACTAGAATTTACTTAGGCTTTCATTCAAGTGTCATTGTGCAGACTTATTCAAAGAGTATGGCAGAGGTAACTGCCCCATTTCTCATTCTCTCATCACCAGTTTAATGGACTCCACCATTAAATGTGATCCCCTTCAAGTCTTCAGGTAAAATAAAATATAAAGTAGAAGATAAGAGGAAAGAAACATTTTAAGAGAAATAAGGTGGATGTGAAAGGTCACAAAGCATGGAGTAGAAAGTCCTTAGGAAAGATCCACCATGCTTATTATGAATTCTGCTGAGTGCAGCAGATTTTATGGCACTTCTAAGCATTTGGGCATTTATTCCAAATGGATGCAGTACAAGGACAGCTTAAAGAGTGATCTTAAGTGAGACTTCGCTTCCCTGAATGCTTGGTGAAGTTTACTTCTTGAGTCATACAGCTTCACTCTGCTTTAGCTCTTCTGCTCTAGTTGTTCTTCTTGGAAGTTTCAGTATCTTCTCAGTACATTTTAAGATCTTGCATCAGAAAGCCATTTCATTTGGTTCATCTTACTAAATACGTGGTATAGATTACATCTCTGTTTATTATACCACAAAGGTAAATCACGTGTCATTATAGCAAAGGCAACTCACAGAGTCCTGAGCAAACAGTGGCAGGTGGGGCACTGCAGGGACAAAGAAGGAGAAAATAACCTCAAGGGAGAATTGCAAAAGGACAAATCATTGTTCTGTGTTTGTTCCTCCTCATTTGCTTCTCCTGATAGGAGGAACAAAACTTTTGCCTGTCTCAGATAGGTCCTTCCACATCTTCACCCTTCTGAGTTCATCCAACGCTGGCCAATCCGTGGGGCGCCTCCCTCTCAAAGCTTCTCCAGGGGAGGTTTTCTTTCTCTTCAGAATACACACTGAGGAAATAGGAGATAAAAACTGGCAAAACACAAGGCTACATTTGGCTCAATGTTTCTGGCATGCTTTTCCTCCTGGTATGCTTTTGTTACAACAAAAGTTATATATCCAGCTCCCTTGAAGGAAGTTTTCATCTTCATTAAAATTCATTGTTCCATGTTCTCCCTCCAGGGCTTCTTATTGTCAATTCTATCTTTGTTATCACTATATCTAGTCTAAATATCACAGTTCTGTTTGTCCTCCCCTCTGTCCTCTGTTGGCTTAGTTGCAGCCCCTTCCTACTACTTGTGATTTGCTACAAATAATTTACCAATTGACTAGAAAGAACACATGCACATTTGTATCTCACCACGGAAGATCAACATATCTTACTTTTATTGACCTTCATTCAACTGTTCCATAGTCCCTTCAAGGCTTCTCTCCCAGAAGTCTTTTTTATCCAGACCCTCATGCTTCATCACCTGCCCTGTGTTCCATTCTACAAATAGGAAAGTCAGGACAGATAAAAAGCACTCAGACAGCTGTACCCAGGTTTTCCAAATCCTTGGTTGGTTGACTGTAAACTAAGCCACTCTCCTTTGTGATTTCCTACACCGCATGGATGTTCTTCCCTTTTTTGGTACTGCTGCCTTATCTCCCTCTCCCGGAAATATCTTTGTTCTTAAATCTCATCTGAAAACTTTCCAATTTCCTTTTCTTTTTTTATTGTTATGCAACTCATTTCCTTTCCATTCTTTTCCCTTCCCTTTTTCCTTCTTTTCTGGTTCTCAAACTCAATCTATGTTTCAAAAGTAATTCTGCTGCTGTTCCTTCTTTATTTCCAATTTTCTTATGTATATGGTACTCTATCCTCAGAGACAGTTTTCCATTTTTGTCTCCTTGAAAGTCGTTGTGGCAACCTGTGTAAAATATTCCTTCTTTTCTTGATGTCTCTCTGTAAGGCATTTTGCACTACTTTTTATGGAGGATACTTTTATATAAATAAATTAGATTCTGATTGTATGGCAAATTAAAAGACTCTAGTAAGCAAGCTCTCAGGACATTGGAAGAATTATAAGTAATAACATTTATTCTTTAACCATCATTATTTTGTAAAATAAATAACAACACAGGCACAACACTTTTGAAAATTTTGGTACACAAAATACAGTTTGTGTGTTCTCGTAACAGTTAGTGTAAATTAAATTTTGTGTAAATTAAATTTTGTGTTAGGTAGCTCATTTTGGAAAATCATTTAAAGCAAGTCCTTAAATAAAGAAAGTCATAGAGTGAGAGAAAGGAGAAGCTTGTCTGTAGTTAAAATCCATGTCTGCACTTTCAGAGAATGTGGTGGTTTTCCTCATACTCATTTTAACTTCCATGTCATATCTCATTCTGTCTCTAATATATAACCTTTCAGTTATAGGTAGTCTTTTGCTTCAGTGTCACCAATAGGAAAAGAAAATACTACTTAAATCTGTAACAGCTGCATACACTTCCCCCTAAACTGAGTGCACTGTAGATGTGTGAGCCTTCAATAGTAAATATTTTCAGCTGCTTATGTGATGTACACATGTGGCAAGTTAGCAAAGTGTTAGCTTGCAGTGCTTGCAGCCAGTCATATATCTTTTTTCTCCGTGTGTTGTTGTCTTCTATCTTATGTACATCAATATAATCTTTACTACCTATCCCCACTTTTTGTAATGGATCTAATATAAATCTACCTGAATGTTTGCATATTAAGCAAAAAGATGTGTCTTAATATGGAGAGTTAGACTATTAAATTTAGAACTCCATTTTATGAAACTTCATCAGAATCCAATATAAAAGAGTATAAGGGCTCTATTTGGTTTTGCAAGAAATGAAGGATTTATTTTCTCACCATGGATTCAAATATTTCAGAAATAAGACAGTCCTGTCAGCTCTCTCACACAAAAAATTCTCACATTAGTGTCCTCTGTACCCTTAAAGATACCCTGGCTGAAACATCTCAGAGGAGGGAGGGTGATGGGTTGTTGAGTGGACAAGGCTCCTCTAACATTTGGACAAATCTTGGCTCATGCTCGTCTCTGCAGTGCACAGGTCAGGTCTCCTACTAAGCAATATCAGTTGGAGCCTGATAGAAAAGCCAGCCATGACTGCTTTTCACTCTTTTAGATCCCTGTGCATCTTTGTAAACCCCAGAGAAAACAGCTAGTTCTGGGCAGAGGCTGGTATCCTTGGCTCCAGAAATGCAAACGTCCACAGAAGCCATTTGTGCCCCTCTCCTTGCCATCCACATGACAGTGACCCACCTTTCTGCTCTACAATGTCTACAGCAGCACTCTGGGTTTGCATGATGGTTAAATGACATGAACAAGGAAGAATAGGGACAAAAATTACCTTTTTGTCATCCCAACACAGCAGTGGATTAAGGCAGACAAGTCCCAGGCCCGCAAGAGTTCTATGGTTCCTGCAGAAGAACCGAACTATCCATGTTTTTCCTGATGTTCTTGATCTGTCTAATAGAGTGATAATACATCTTTCTATAAACCTGGCGTCAATCATTTGTTTTTTCAACATATAAAAGACTTCATTTGCCAGCATCCCCCACGTGTAAAGATCCCTCAGCAATGATCACAGTGGTTTGGTGACTGTGCAGGCAGTGAGTGACTGGGGACTCTCACTGGGGGCCAGCCTGCTCCCGCAGAGCTGATGACATAGATGCTTTGGCCTGCCCCATTGCCTCATGCCTATTAGCACTCACAGAACTGATAGTGTTTCCTGTCAGAGCTCAGCTATTATCAAGTTCTGCTCTTCATATGTGGACCACATTGAATTTGAATCAACTCCAGCAAAATATAAAAAGAGGTGCTTTGTGTTCCCATATGTGACGAGATACGGTTTGACCTGCGTGGCCCACAGCTCCTGTGCCTTAACCATGAAAATCCCTTGTAAAGTCAATGTGTAAAGCTGTAGGTAGACTCATTAAGATTTTGTCTCTGTTATCATTCCATTAAAAAAATCGATTTTTTTTGACTAATCGAAGTACAAGGTAATCTGTAGATAACCACTTTTATTATTTCATATAAAACTAGTCAGAAAAAAAATACAGCTTCCTATAAGAAGACATCAGGTTGGCCAGAACTTTCAGATCACGTTTTCTAAAGCTATTGCTTATACTGATCTCTCCAAATAAGATAAGATTTTAAGCGCGAAACCAATTTTATTGCAACATAAATTAGAATACTTAAAATTTCAAACAGAGAAACATGCAAATAAACAAACAGTGATAGATGTCTACAGCATTAAGACTATTACATCCAAATTTAGGTTTCTAAATAAAATTGCTTGATTATTCACAGGCAGTGCCCAACTGGAAGCTCTGACTTCAGCAAGAAATTATGAGGATGGGGTAGATAGCCATGCATTATTAAGAAACTTAATAGCAGTTTAAGACTAAATTATAATCCTAGGTATTTAAAAATTTTAGTCAACATATGTGAATATACTAGCTGTATGTGTAAGGTTTTGCTTCAGCATGTCCAGATACACGTCTTCAACAACTCTGCAAAAATGTAAATTCAGTCAGGTCTCCCCAGTGGCTTACCATGTTTCTCTTGCTAATAACAAACAGTTTTAAGAGTTACCCATATGTTTTTTGTCAGTCTTCAGCTTTCTAGGATTACCTGTACACCATGTCTTGAATGACACAAATCATGATCTCATAATTTTTACATCGTTGAGTCACTATGTATTGTGCCCATGTGAATGAAGAACCTTAAAAATTGATATTTATGCATTAAGTCAAAGCAGATCTAGCTTATGCCTTTCTCCAGATGTAGGGATCTGAAGGGAGATGGCAGTATTAGTACAGTTGTATGTCAAAACAGCAAGGCTGCTGGGCAGAGAAAGACACAATTGTACCTCCTAGACTCAGCTACTGCCAGGTTGCCCTGCATGCCTCTAGACACATGGTGTCTTAGATGTGCTTAGAGGCACATTCAGAATGGAGTTTCCATGGCCTTTTTCTCAGGTACTGCTGGTACAGCAGGTAACAGCTGGTAACAGCACTTAAATTTACAGATTCAGTAAAACCTTCAAAGCAGCACAGATAGTTTTGAGATAACAATTGCCTTTTTTTCCTCAATTCAGTCAACCTTTTCTTGTTGACTTCCAAATGAAAAAGATGTAGTCATAAATGTGAAGTTAATATGCCTTTCAGGACTCATGTAAGAACACTGGTCCATATTTAATAGTCATGCTTTTAGAGATGCTCTCTCTTTTACTCATTATGGTTCTTACCTAAATATCACCATTAGTTTCCAAAAAGGACCTTAACTCTCTGACATACATTGATAGATATTCTCCAGTGTTAAAGGACAGTGTCACTGTCCAGGGATAAAAAAGTGCTGCCAATATCAAATATATTTTTTACACAAAAAGAAAAAAAATTTCTACAGATGTATCTAAATTCATACAATGAGCTGGATGTATGTCACATTTTATCAACATCCATGGTAAGCTTAGGCCAAAGTTTTCAAAAGTGACTAGTACTTACATGTGGTTTTGTACCAACAGGGAGGGCTCAAAAGGTACCTGTTATCAAATTCTTCAAATTTATGTTATCCTGGTCACATTAGAACTTCAGGATCCTGAAACTAACCCCTCTTTGCAGTCTTGGGAAAAGGGACACAGTTGCAACCAACTTTTTGAAACACACTCACTCTGCATCATAAGCACCAGTGAGAGCCGTTTTGTGTGTAGGACGAGTGCATATAGAGGGCTTACAAAGGTCACCTGCATTGCCAGCTTTCTGTAAGAAGACATCTAATTCAAACAGCATCATCTCTACCTCATGACGGACTCAAATCTTTTGAAGAGGAAGAGATCCATTACCTATACTTAGTAAGTAATTATACCAACATTTTCATATGTATTTTCAAACACCATCAATATAATTTTTGAAACATTTGGATTTCACATAAGTGTTAACAGAAATATGCAGAAACTTTAAATACTGGAGCAGAATGATTAAAATAACTCCCAAACTACATTGGGCCAGTTCAGTATTTTTGGCAATTGAATTCTGCTTGGCTTTGAAAATCTTTACACCAAATATCATCAGAAATAGTTATTACTCTTCTAAATTGCAGTCAGGATCAAGGTTTCATTGTGCTAAGTGCTGAATATTCAGAAGAGACAGTCCCTGCTCCAAGGAGGCTGCTGGTTTAAGAGACAAAAAAACAGAATCCAGATGGGGAAATGTGATATAACATACAAGCACAGTGGTTAAGGTGATGATAGCTTCACATCTTAGCCAAGAGCCTGCAAACTGCACAGAACTGGTTGATATCCACACCCATACAGTAACCCATTGATTCCAGTGGGCTCTGACAGGCAGCTAGAGCTTCCTTGAAAGTGCTAACGCCGAAACAGAGGTGTATTAATTCCTCCTCTAGGGCTTTTTCCCTTTCTATTTTATTAATTCTATTTGGGTTTCTTTACTTTTGCTGCTTTCAGTTTTACCCTCCATCTATACTTTTAAATCCGCCCAAACTGTTTCTGTTTTCATATGCAATTAAGACTGTCTAATTTAACATTTACTTTTTAATTAAAAATACAAAATCACTGTTTTCAATTTTAATTTTTAAACCTTTCTTTTATTTTTCAATTAATTCCTTCTAAGCTAGTTATACCTCTTTCAGTCTTCTGCTTTTGCTGTTTAATTCCATCCTCCTCAAATCTCAGAGTTACTCTAAACTTCCAGTTCATATTCCCTCCCCTTGTCAAATTCTCAAAGAGTCAAATTACTTCTTCTACAGTCAGCACAATGTCTTGATTATCATTACATTGTCTAATTTAATCTTTACTAACCCATTCAGCGATATGAATTCCAAAATAACATACTATATGAAAAATAGTGTGAAAATAAACTATGTAGTAATGATTAGAACTCCTGCTGATTGCCTGGCTTTATGTGAAATGATGGCAATCACATGTTCAAAGCATGCCAACTGAAGTATGGCTACCATACTTAGCAGTTTAGTTCCTCATGTGACAGTCATATAAAATACAGCACAGAGCCTTTCCATGGCTGTACAGTCGTCTGTGGTGCTTATTGAGAAAGCTGTGCCAGAACTTACAGTGAACATGGATCTTTCATGTAACGACAGGTAAGCTAAGAAACAAGAGAGGACAAGGTTTTCTGAAGGAAAGAAAGCAAGCTGTTTGCTCCTATAAGCAAGTTTGTCATTGAACAAGGACCAGTTAAACTAAACGGTTCCAGGGTTGCTGCGTAACAGCCCCAGCCTGTAAGGGTCACACTGCTTTTAACTGATGTATTAAGAAAATATAAATTGAAGAAATTAGATGACTCTGTGCTTAAGATGTGAGCACATCTATATCAGTTTGACCATAGATACCTCAGACAGAAAAGTTATTTTTCTGGTTATCTGTGGCGTTAGCTTAAGTCCTCTGCATAAATCTTGCTGCAACCCTTCTTGCACCACTCAAGGAGTTTTGGATGGTGTAGACTGAAAGATGATTCATGGCAGCTGTCTCCTCTGCTTCATGTCCCTTCTCCTCCACAAAGAAAGCTGTCTGAAGTGCAGAATTTGGGGATGAAGGCTTTTGCTTTCTCTGGTTTTAAAATGGCAAATATGAAGTGTTAAATGTACATGGCAACAAAGGCTACACAAGAGATGCACATTGTTCTTGGAAGGAAAGACAATTCCTGAGATGCTGTGTATTTCCAGTAGAAGTTCACAGGAAAGCTGAATTTTTAGTTGCTGTATCTCTGTCAGACAGGAGTTGTAATTTTGGTGATATTATAAGGTCAAACATTCATTCTGCCAATAAATATCCTTTTGCCAGCACAGTTTTTCCACTTGGGGAACTAGCAGAAACTGTGCTGACAAAATACTTTTTGCCCATATACAGTGAATCTACTTGAGGAAGTTCTGCTAATAAAGCCAACAAACATTGTACAGGTAGACAAATCCTTGAGCTGATTCTCAAGAAAATTCTGTCTTCTCCAAAAAGGAATTTCTTCTGCTAGTAGATACTTCTGCTGCTCTTCAGGAGTTGCTCCAGATACAACTTCTTTCCCAGAGATTAAAATGAGTGTAACTGAACTCTGCATTTGGACTGATGACTAAAGATCTATCCCATGAGTGTATTTCAACTTTCTTATAGAGCAGCCGGAAATCAAGAAGCAGAACAGAAGCCTCACATACATAGGTGATTGTAAGGTGTTTCCACATTGATACTAAAGTATTGTGTTTCTGGGTTGCCCCTGGACAAACCACAATCCATTTCCAAGTATACAGTAAGTCTCAGAAGCTGCCATTTTTGCACACAGAGAGGCTTGATAAAATTCTCCAGAAACCATTTTTCCAGCAGTTGACCATGCAATGAACTGCAGGATCACAGCCCAAAAGTACCAGGAGGAACCTGCATCTATACAATGTGTTTTATAGCTACTACTAGGTAATTCAGTGATAATCTGTTTGTAAAAAAAGAATAAATGTCATGGTGCAGACAGGAAAATAAGAGGAAAGTGGCATAAGAAACATTTGATATACAATTTGATAAACATATTTGATATACACCATCTTGCAAGATTATTCAAACCTCCTACAACATCTTATTGTTATAGTTATATATTCTTGACCACTGTCTCTACATCATACTTTAAAATCAATTTTATACCTTCCATATTAGAGTACTACATCTTGCCTATGGGTTGGGAAACGCACAATATTTATCTGGTCACCTTTAATTTACAACTTGCTGAGCCAGTTCTATCATTGCTAGAATAATTCTTGTTTCCACACAAAGATCTTCAAGAGCAGACTAGGCTTTAGCCATGCAACTCTCATTAAAAGCAGCTGGGAGAGTAAATCCTCATGTGACTAAAATGCAGGGACAGGAGTTTGCCAGTAATATGTCTCTCAGTCTATGTGACTAATCAGTCTCATCTGTGACAGCATGATACAGGTAACTATGGGGAACACACTTTCATTTTACTATGGTTCATTAAGCTGTAAATCAATCACCTTTTTGGAAAGTGAGACCATCCCATTGGCAAATAACTGTGCTACCTCAGATGCCCCCTTGAAGCCATACTACAACCCTATTTTGAACTGTGTGTGTGGAGTTTACTCCCCCTCCTCAAGTTTATAGATAACCTTCACCGTCCCAAGGCTTGTCCTACACTCAGAGAACAGGAAAAAGAAATACAACAATTATTGGAAATTACTATTCAAGCAAGAATTTTGTAACGCTTTCAAAGTTTAACAGATGCATACATCTTTGGATAGTAAGTGAAGGTTTAGGCTACACTTGCATGACTCCAGTAAACAGTGCAAACAGGCAATGTTTAAAGGTATTTAGGTGGATTGGTTTAGCAAGGGAGTTAGGAATCTACGTACATTTTAAAATCATCCCTGAATTCGAGTACATCACCATGTGTGACTTCATCCACATATCTGCCAGGGCAGGATTTGGGGTTGACTGCAACATATCTGAATGTTCTGAAAGCAGTATCCAGGTCTTCACGTCATAAGTTTCGTTGAGATTCTGGTATCCTTGTATTTTCTTAAATGTGATAATCCTACCATTGGACAGTCATATCATTTTCTATGTCCTCTGTTGGCCCTTTTTCCCAGGGTGTACATTTATAACCTGAGGTTATGAACAATTAGTATAATCTAATTTCCAATACTAAGGAGAAGGATATGCTTGGTTTATCTCTAAAGTAGGTTACAACAAAATGAACATGAGCTTTGACTGAACAGAAGGTTGAGATAACCTGTGATATTTTCCAAACGTAAAAAAAAAGGAAAATTGCTGGCTAGTTAGTGTTGCATAATGTAGCTATTAATTTCAATGGGATTATGCCACAATAGAATCCTCACCGTAATTTTAAGTATGATTGCAAAAAATTACCTCAGCAGCTAAAAGAATAAATCATATTTTTTCCTACAAAATCTAGTCCAAATTTGATTTCTGTGCATAATTTATTGTACTTATCAAAATTTGGAATTTAAATATATACCTATAAATATTTAAACACATATTTCTATTTGTAATTTCCTCTGTGTTATTGTAAAATGACATAAAATCAAATATCCAAAACTATGACTGATATAATTTGTGAAGTTCCATCAAGATCAATAGTTATGATGATTAACCCCAGCTGAGGATCTGGCCCAATAAATAGCTAACTACATAATGAACAAAATAATCCAGTCTGCTATTAATTAGAAAAAGAACTAACGAACGCTTGATCCAAATGTTGGGGTTTGCAGAGGGTATTCCAAAGCACGTAGGCAGTTGTGGGCAATTTGGGATCAGATCAACATGTCAAGTTGTGGAGTTCCCACATTTCTCTGTTCTCAGCTGTAAACCCTTTGCATATTTTGGGAGTAAAGGAGGAGTCTACATTTTTTGCAGATGCTGGAAACGTGCCAGATCCTCCTATTACAAATATTTCTATGTACTGCCAAATACTCCCATTGGGAATACTCCTTGCATCCCCATAACTACTGGTTTTGCTCAGTCCATTACTGAATAAAACTAGCCACTACTCCAGCTGGAATAGTCTGGTCCAAGAAAAAGGGCACCAGGAAATCAGACACATCTAGCTGAAGAAACTGGACTATTAATAAATCCAATATGCTGAGATTTATTATGTAATTTTTGCATTACAAGGAAATATAAAGCACTGCCTCACAAGTACAAATACATTTTACTAAGGATCATGTAATGGCATGACTTGAAATAATAGCAGTATTTAAAAGTACAGTGTGAGAGAAACAGTCTGGTGATAACAGTTATAAATTTCTTTTAGACCTGTCCTTTCATCTCTCACTCACTTCAGTGGGCCAAGAGTGCAACTCTGATGTCCTAATGATTTGGGGAAAATTGGAAGTATCTCAGCTTTAAAATTTTCTATTTTTCACCTATAAGTAGTACTTGAAATCAAGTATGTTTTCCCTGGTGAATCTGGGGTAAAAAAAAAAAAAAAAAAAAAGGAATTCATATATTTGCTACCTTCTACTTTCTATATGCAATTTTTCTATTTTCTTATCATTCTGTAACAATGAAAGATGCCACATTAGTGCATAGAGCCTTAATCTTAACCTGTCAGGCACATTCATTCCTTTCACTATAAAAAACTGCATTTCACATTTTCTTTCCTTAGACCCCAAATTTGCAAACACTTAAGCATGTGCTTAATATTAAGTCTCATTTAGTACAGAATGAGAAAGCAATGAACTGCACTTAAGAGACATCAGTGCTCTACAAAAATATTTTATAACTGTTTTTCTAGACTACATTTAATTATTTTAATACCAAATTGAACTGTTTCATCTCATCTCCAGTAACCAAGAGAAATCTTGAAGCTGCTCTTTAGTCTCCTTTTGATCTGATGAATATTTTCTGGTTTTGACAATTTCTTCGAACAACTCAATGATTTAATTGCAGTTCTTTTTCCTCTAGCCTATCGACTAAGCCACTGCCATCCCACATTAAAGGCAGTGAAAATAGACTAGACTGATTTATAGGAAAAATATTTATATTTAATATTAGTGTTTCTATAGTAGGTCACTAAAGGAATAATAAAAATGGTAGGCTGTTGTTCCTGCCTTAAAAAACGGGATTTTTATTTAAGCAAATCATGTCAGTGTCTGAAGCCTACTGGATTATCTTCTAACATATGGTAAGTATTGGTTATGTGGTGTGCTGGCTTGCATTTCATTGTTGGAAAAGCATAGAAAACTGATTTTAGTATGCCTTTGCTCTTAGCAGCAGGGTATAATCATTTTTAAAAGAAATTATGGAATCAAGCATTAGCATACTGTGTAAATTTAGGATTTATGGAAGGATGTCATATATCACACACATATATTGCTTTGGGATGCTTAGAAAATCTTCAGTACCACATGTCACTGTTTTGTAGTTGTTTAAAATCATAACTAAGCACATGCAAAAAGATAGCAATGCTAGAATAGTCTTAAAAAAAAAATTACATTGTTAAGTATTTAATAAACATACTGAAACATTAATATATTATCCATTTTACAGCCACTGAACTTTAAAGAATTCCTTTCTGTGAATATGTCAGTTATCATTATCCCCAAGAGTATTAGCTAAGCCCCCGGTATTTAGCACCTTGCAACCTTGCCCTTTTTACAGGATTTGGTTCAGGTGCCTGGAGGTGGGGGGATGTGCAAGGATGGAAGTGGGGGCTTCTCGAACCCACAGAAGAGAAAATCAGCACCTTGAGCCTCCTTATGTCCCTTCACAATGGGGAAGCTCTTTTCTCCCTGTGAGAGGAAGGAGAGCTGTATCAGCAGGCGATGCCAATTGGCCACCCTGACACACCTCTGGTGGTGCAGGATGAACACACGGGGATTTTACCTGGCAAAGCACTCGGAGATGTGTCCTGCTCGGGCACTGGCACGTGGCTGCTGGATCTTCTGAAAAAACAGCCTGCACATCATCACTCTAAACAGGAAGCCAAAACTGTAACTGAAAGGTGAGAGAAAAGTACACATTACATACTTGCCAGCTCATGCTTACTCCTGATGGTAGGCTTGACTTTACCCTTCACTTTAGATTTCAGCCGCTTAATTAATCTACTAACATCAAAAGGAAAATAATCTGTTCCAAGCATTCCTTCTAAAGACTTGGTGCTTTGAAACTTCATTTCAAAATCTATCTTGCCTCTATCAAAATGAATGTAAAACTCAGAGACGAGAAGAATCCTTTCCTGTGACCCTCCACCACTGTCACTTTTGTTCCACCAGACCTCTGCAATGTGTCACCTCCCATTTGATCACTGCACTTTATTCACACTCCCATTTATTCTGCACTTGCATCTAAATAAGACTGTGTGTTATTCGTCCACACAGAGAGAGAAAAGCCACAAAGCACCAAAAGGGAGGAGGTTTGAGGGTATTGGCTGTTATGGCCTATTCTATTAGATTATAACTATCCAGGGAGTTGTCTGGAGGCCACTACAGTGTCAGATTGTGGCAGCAGACTATGAAGGGAGGGCAGAAAGTCAGGGTAGCCTCTTTTTGCATTCCACCATGGCCTGTGCTGTGCCAGTGACACCCAGCTGCCTGGGTAAGGCATTGGAAAGTAACCGGCCAAAGTCCTCTGAGCGATGGGGCTCAGAGACCTCTTGGTGGTCAAGTGCCAGACAGAAGATGGCCCTGTGGGAATAACGAATACTCCTAGTGCCTGAAGACAGACTACAGACCCAGAGGAGATGAGAGGAGAGAGCAGTGAGTTTGGACTGCCCAAGGCTGTTCTGTTTAGAGACCAGTAGAGCTGCTATTGATGCAGATGATGGTGAACAGCCATTTAGGTGAGATCACGTTGTGTTCATATAACGACTGTCTAAAGGTGATTGCTTAAGAATAAGACATCTTGACATTTCACTAGAGGCCAGCCCTGGTCTCCTGCCCTCAGCTAGGTACTTGCTTGATGGGAGACAGAAAAGTAAAGCAAGAACCAAAATGCTGGTACAGTGGATCTCCTTAAATTTAAACTGCTAACTGCTCATGAAAGGAACAGGCACAGCCAGAAGCAGAATCAATTAGTTTAAATTATAACATACAATGCCAGAGTCAGCAAACACATCAGCCACTTGTCCAAGCTACTTCAAAGAACATACTGAAGCACAAGGCTCCCATCCCATGCAACTAGCTCACTGCATTGACAGGGACTATAACTCACATCTGCAAATATTCACCCATCCTGACATAGCCCGAGACCTATCACTTAGAAATGTTCCTGCAAGAACCTTATTAATCTGTAGTAACATAGAGAAATCCCAACTTCTGCTGTTGCTCTGTGGCCCAGCATCCCCTGACGTGTTCCAGGAGCAGCCAGCCTTTCCAGGTGCAGTTGAATGGACCATGAGTTATGTTGGCTTTATGCAAGAAAGGGGGCCAAGAGTGAAGCTACAGGAAAGACATGTTTGGAGTCAGATGTGATTCTCCAAGGTCGGTCATGCCTGAGAAGTGGTTTTTTTCCTTTTAGTTTCCCTGACCTGGCCCCTAGTTCCTCACTGGTGTTTTGCAAAGCCTGGGGACCTGGGAGGGAGAGCTGACTGCCTCTGCCCAGGTGCCCAAGAGGGCAGTGCCAGCAAACAGTTCTCCGACCCATTAAATCGTTTTGAAAATGCAATTATATCTAATTAGTGTTTAGCATTGGCTGTCTTCAGTGTTTACATTGGTTTGCTTCCATGAAGTGAGATTTCTGGGTTATTTATTACTGCTAACATGTTCCACCCTGCTTTGACAGTCACCTTATGTTCTGCCAGTTTGGGTTTTTTTGTCAATTAGACTGATTTCATGTATGACTCCTTATCTTTATCTACACATTCTTTTCACTGCATCCTCTCAAGACAGGAGCTTGTCCTTGTTGCCAGATGGATTGTATTGGCTGTACTGTAGAGTAACTGCACAAAAAATAAAGGATTTGTTTACAAACAGCTTGACAGGGCTGGTCTGCGCAAGCACACAAGCTATCAAAATTTCATGTAAAACAGACCTCTTGTACTGAAGGAGAGTAAAGAAAAGCTGTGGCTCATGGTCAGGTTTATATTTGCATTTTCCATCAAGGGGTTATTTGATCCTCTCTGCAGGGAGCATTTACTTGAAAGATGGGTCTCAGCCACAAAGTGTAAATTCCATTTTCCTCTCCCCAAAAGTCTGGTGTTATTCAGAACTTTCAAGTCTTGGTCCTCCTCCATGACAAACTTAGTCTGTGGAACAAGAGCTAACTTCCTTCACATTTCAGCTGTCTCTTTAATATACGCTCTTCTCTTTCACTGTTAATCATGTCTCAGCCTCTTGCTCACATGTGACAATGTCAGCTCAAGCAACAAACTCATAATTCAAAATTACTTGGCTGTGCAACACAAGATAATCTTAAAGAACAACTGCAAATTAAATACTGTAATACAATATTCACATATATGTTATCCAATAATGTACTCTGTGATTTAAATCCTGCTACTGTCAAATTCTTTGAATCATGAAACACAGGAAACCCAGTGGACAGTTTATTCATTCTAGATATGTTTTGACATTTTGGATCAAAACATTTTTTAGTATGATTAGCTAACTTGCTTAGCAATTGTTTTCTGGGGTGTTGCATAAACCAAGAACAGTTTATCAGTTATGGTGAATTATCATTTCTAACTCAGGATTACAGAAGTATATAAAATTTGAATATTCAATAATGGAACTTCTCTAGAAAATAACATTTATAACTCATTAAGAACTAAAGGCTGTTCTGTTTTGACATTATGGGGGGCTGGGATATTGTGAATGCAGAATTCCACCAATCTTTTTTTTTTTTTTTACATTAGAATTAAGCTTAAAAAAAATTAGATTTGACTGAAGCCACGGAGGTTGCTGGCAAACCAGTGCTGTGAGTGAGTTGTGCAGCTGGATTAGATCCATTAGTCCCCAAACTGAACATTAAATAAGCTTTTGCTAATCTTAGTTCATACAATTGCATTCTGTTACAAAAGCAATATTTTAAGGGTGAACGGGAACACGTTTTCAATTTCATTGTAGACACTGAGTACACAGTCAGAACCTGGAGTGCAACACATTTAGTACTATAATCAGCTCATTGTGCTTATTTTCCTGAAGCTCTAGTAAAATTTTGGTTTTACTTTTTTATATAAATAAATAGTTAGCTAATAATGCTTTTTCAACTGCTGTTATATCATCTACAGTGAACACTTCAAAGAGACGAGAGGAGAAAAAGTGAGTATGTAAAAAAAAGCAGGTTTGTCACAGTCATGAATGTAACAACTGTGTTATCAAATTCTATATCTTATCCTTTTTTAATAAAGTTTGCTAATGGTTCAAACATGCACTCAACCATATGTGAAGAGTTTATAAAAACCCTCCAATAAAGCTATTTTTGTATAAACATAAACTCTTGGTGTCAGCTGTGACCTGAGCCCCAACCTTCTCTCCTGTCCACTTTTAAATGGGGCCAAACTCAGTGAGTTGGTGCCATTGTTTTCTTTGGAGAAAAATGAGAGCTACCACAGATGTATACAGGAGCAGGACTGGTTTCTCTGGGAACCACCAGGAAGAACCTGGGGCTCCTGCATGGGAGCAGCTGATGTCTGCCATCAACAAGGAGGGACAGGGAAGGGACATGGTGCTTCAGAGAGATAAACCCTGATTTCCACTTTATTCTCCCAAGGTCCAAGAAGTCTTTTGCTTCACCCAACTTCCTTCTATACTGGGGAATATTTTTCTGCATTGCAAGACTAAAGTTTTAAATATTAAGTGTTGTTTTGCAGGGAAAAACAAGAAGTCAACACTGATGATGTTTTTCAGGGTCTCATTTTCCCATATATATTAACATCATGCCTCACATTTCAGTGACTTTTATTCAAACTTACTACAGCTGAGTTGCAAAATGTTGTCTTTGTCCTTAAAACCATGACAGAGAACTTTATCTGCATTCAGATGCCTACTGGTTTGTGGTATTTCAATAATAAAACAGCAGGATTGAAGGCTCATGATGAGAAATCTGACTAATTACCTGTTAGATGATAGATGGTTGTAACTCGGCAGTGCCAGTCACTGAAAACAAAACACTTCTAGATATCAATCAGCTTCCTGACAAATTCAATTTCCATCACATTCAGTGGACAATAAATGTGAATTTTACCTCAGCACTATATAGCTTTGACTTTTAACTTTCCAACACGCATAATGATATTTTAATAAAGTAGAGCTTTTTGTAAAGTAAATTGGTATTTAAATACCTGACATATTCATATTTCAGGCTCAAAGCTGGTGGAAATAATTAGTTGAAAATCTGTCTTGTGTTCTACTGCAGACAGCAAAGTTGTATTTAATAGCAGTGGTTTTGTTTTCTCCATATATTTTTATTTAAGACCAATTATTTACAACACTTGTAATGGAGGTTCCGTCTTTTTACAGCATCTTATCCATCAATGAGTCAATGAGTTGGGTGCAGATTCTCCTTATAACTCAAAAAACAAAATGTCCAATTACCACCATGACATACCAGCATGTGGGTAAAGTTAAAACAAAGAGGGATTGGAGCATGGAAGTTTAAGATGGGCTTGAAGAAACACCTCTCTTTCTTTCCATGTAGAGACTAATTGCATTGTCAACATCTGGAAGCTGTGGATAAGCCTGCCCACTTCAGAATGAATCTGAGTCCACTTACTCTGTTATAAACCACGAGAGGTCAATTACAGTGTGTTTAATATCCACGTCAACTCTGTGAGATGAGAATTAGGTTCTAGAAGTCATCAGTCCCTTTGTTACCTTGTACACAATAAACTGAAAGCTAAGAGGAAACCTTAACATTGCCCCCAGGTTATGATATGCATCCTTATATCACTACAACTAATCACTCTGGTGAGCCACACTCTGCCCCATGCATCACACATGAGCAGAGCAGACATTGCAGGCTCCGTCTCAAACTTCTGAAATCCTCATGTCTCATGGGATACAAAGTCAGAGCAAATAATTTATCTCTGCTTTCTGGCAGTTGACATCAATACAACAACAAAAAAAAAAAAGAAGGGTAGCAAAATTTACATTTATACTTGGTTTAGAGCACTGTGGCTTTCCTATTTTATTTCCTCTAATGAAAAAAAATGGAAAAAATAAGATCAACCCTTAATAAAATTGTCCTTCTTTGAGGTGGGGACAGGAGGCACAGCCTTTTCAATGTGCTCTGTCAGCTGCCAGGGCACAGCGAAGCTCTGAGGACCCGCCATAGGTGTCCGCCCAGCCCTCAGTGCAGGAGCTGCGGGGAGCTTTGTCCTTGGGAAATGGGAAAATTATTAAGCAGGAAGCATCTGGGACCTGCTTCTTTCAGGCAACATCGGGGAAAGATAACTGTGTTAGCGTAAATGATGGTCAAGGGCTTTGAGGGCTGCTCACTGGTCTGTGTGTTCAGTTTGATTGATTGGCAGGTGCTGGGACAATTCTTTTCTGCTCATTTTTCCCAACCAGAAGAAGCCTCTGTCTTTATCCAGAGCTCCCCTTACAAGCCACTTCTCATCAGTGGGTCTCTAGGTGACTGCTGGAGCAAGGATAGGCAGAACACACCTAGGTGACCCTGGGTGCCAACTGCCAGGGCTGTGGGGAGTTCTGTGCCAGAAATGAGTGGTGTGAAAAAAATACAAGGGCATGAAAGGGTTGAGAATTTTTCACTGGAGTCAGAGTTTACTCAGGAAACACCCTACAGTGCAGCCATTTCTTCTGAACTTGAGTTTCTTTTCCAGGTCCTGCCTTAGCACCTCATCACAAGCAGCCAGAAAAGCTGCCTGAGCACTGGCCATGGTGTGCAGGTTTCCCAGGGCGGTGCAGGTCACACACGTTTGGCTGTCTGGCATTACATTGGGTTTAAATGGTTTTATATTGGAAGCTGCAGCCAATTTGCCCTCCAAACCAAATCACTCTCTGCAGCCTGGCATTTTACAAGTAACTGTTGATTTCCAATTTGCAGCAATACCTGTTGTTTCTGAATTTGCAGAAACTATTTCGACTTTGTATTAAGATCCTTACTGGTACTGCCAGAGTTTCTCTCTCATTTTGTACAGTCGAGTTATCACCATAAAAAGGGCCAATGTTATCTACAAAATAAGAGGTTTAGTGCATCTGTGAAAAATTACATTCTCAATCACAGTTTATTAAAGATTATGTCACCTATCTGCATGCATGCACATACATATCTATATATTTTAAAAATGCAAGTAATCAGTTTAGAATAGCTTATTTTATTATATCCTTATTTATGTTATATATAAACAATGATGGTTGTATCAACAAATTCTTCTGCTTCTGATACCAATAGTGAATTACCAGGCTCACATTTATATACTACTTTTCATTAGAAAGTACAGAAGACTGTAATGATTTTTTTCTTAATCAAACCACTGTACAGAAGAGTCTACTTAGGCTTTTCTTAAAGCAGCCTGACATCAAAAGATTTCAAGAGGACAAAGGCTGCTTTTAAAAGCTAACGTACTATTTATGATTTCAAATAGCAGAGGTATGATTTAGCCTGCTTTATTACAGATGTTATAAATGATGTTTCACATAAGAATATTATTCCCTTATTGCTTTCCAGGTAGAGTTTCCACTGGCTTCATTAAAAGGCCTGAATATAAAACAGCTGCAGAACCATGAATGGGGTCTTGGCAAGTGAAATTGCCCACCTCCCTTTTTTTTTTTTTAAAATCGCTTGACATGGCAACATGGCAGGTATTTAATTACACTCATACGAGAACAATAAATAAAAGTCCTATGACCTTTTGTTTCAATAAAATAAAATCTACTTATTCTTTTTAACTAAAATGTCACCTCCCATTTATTTTCCTGCAACGTGGTTGCACGTGTCCAATTTTTAGGCTCAGTGCACAGCAGTGATAAGGTCAAAACCTGAGACAGGGTGATGTGATTAGCCCTGTCCTAGGCTACTTCATAAAAATGTCTGCCACACAGCACATGTTCTATCATACAAGAAAAATTGTTTACAAAAGGCTTCACACAAACAGAGTTGTATGAACATGCAGAGGGTACTACCCTGACTTTTTACAGTCTCCTCCCCTGATTTTTACAAATGCAATTGGGACAGGAGTGGGGGGAAAGCAGAATTTTAAAGTGGGTAAATAGAAAACAAAACTGGACACTGCTAAAAACCATAAATTGATGTGGGTGGTCTGGAGGCTCAAATAACTGTTGCAGACAACCTTCTGAAGCCAAGGTGCGATTCATCAATCCCATAATACTTGCAATATGCAATATTTTCCCTGCTTTGGAACAGGCACTAACCCAAACAAAACCTGACCTGATGAGGTTTGGTTCACAGAGGTCTCATCTCTCCATGACAATAGGTGGAATTACAAGCACCAGTACCAAGTACTAATATGGCACCATAGACAGAGACTTTATTTATCATGCAGAGAGTGAAAACAAAGCTTTCTACTAGATTTATTAGTAAAAGGGAACAGAAGACTCTAGTATGGACAAACGGTATGTTCCCTACATCTCAGCTGCCAGGACTTCCTGCCCTCAGGCTTAGATATATTTATCTGGTTATAATTCAGTAAAGTTGTGTGATTTCAAGCCATTCCAAACAAACAAAATATCTAGGATATCATTCGAGGATGTCCTGACAACGCAATATTTCCCATTTCAGTTTAAAATAAAAAATGGAGATGCTAATTAAATGCTCTCATAAAGATGAGTCCTTCTTTTCTGAAATTGTTTTTATTAATTTCATTTTTTTAACAGTTTAAGGACTGTATAAATTAAAATTATGACAGTTTTATCTGAATGAAATTATTATAACATGTATATCACTAAAAGAGAGAGAAAAGCATAGGGAATATATATATATATATTCAGAGCTTGATTGTGGTGTTTCTTTGTATTCAAAGGCCTCTTTGACTTCACTGGAAATTTTACATATGTGACAGTTGCAGAAATGAGTCCTCAAATTGTAGAGAAATCAAATTTCCATGTTAAAGAGACCCTGTTTCTAATTTCACTTGGAAAAATCACAGTTTTTCATATGTCCCCCATCTCGTTATTTTTCCAGCCTTTCTAAACATTGGTGCTTTTTTGTAAGTGAGAGACACAGGGAAAAAAAAAAAAAGAGAGAAAGAAAAAGAAGACTTTATGTATACCAGGGGATAAATATGCTACTGGAACAAGTGTTTGGTGTTGAGTGTACTGTCAAGAGTAAAGAGAAACATGGGTAATACCATTAGCGCCCCAGTGCTTAAAATAAAATATTAATGGCAGCATTTCCTGAGAAATTAAATTACTAGAGAAAAAAAAGTCTTAAAAATATGCATTTCCCTGCCTTGTTGAAAGCCCTCACACAAATTATGGTCAAATTAATATCCTTTTGTCTTTAGCACACACACTTTATGACCTTGAGAGATGTTCTCATGTAAATGTCTGAGGTTTTCTTATTCAGAAGTAGCCATATTTTGCACACACTCACTGGCCAAGGAAAAGAGCACAACCATTGGCTAGGCTTGAATGGGTAAAAGTCAGTTGTTTGTTTGCAGGAGTCATGAGATGATCTAGGATCTGTTTAGCTTCTACTGAAACCTCCAAACTGGCTCAACTTTAGTCATTCTGCACTTCAGTGCATTGATTCTGAAGGGTTAAGTCTGACCAGACCAGTTTGTTCCAGCTACACCGATGGACAGTCAGACTCTGCACATGAAAACAGTGCTCTTTTTATTGCAATGCTTCACAGTTTCTCTATGGTTCACACTCAAACATTAGTAGTGACTCACTAGTTGTTAGATAACTGCAGTTCTCACTAACCTGAAAATAAAAAAAAATCGAGATCCATTCTAACAGAGGTCCTCCATATGTGAAAAATACTGGCTGCTATGCTTCTAAGAAGCCTATAATTATCTAAAATACAATTCATTATGTCAAGTCTCCAATGCACACTATATTATCAACAGGAGTAAAAAAAATTATTTCTAGATCGTGATTATTTCAAAAAGACTATTTCATGAAATAAAGGAGGGAAACATTATGACTCACACCTATCAATTTTCTATTACTTATATTCATTTCTATCTGAAAAAAAAAAAGAAAAAGGAAAAGGAAAAAAATCAGTGACCTGCCAATAAATTGAAACTGTTAGCATGTTTTATACACATTAAAATCATGTTTCAAGTAGGTTAATAATACCCCACCAGCCTCAGAAGCAGTGAAGAACACAACCTTCATTTGCCCTGACTGTGATATAAGGAAAGGCTTGCTCCTGCTGAGAATACAAGGGGGCTAAAACTTTCTTTTCTCTGGTAAGGTCACCAAGAAACATGAATATTTGGGGCATAAACCTGCATTCAGTTGACTACTGTCAAATGAGGAAAATCTGTGTACCTCACATGGTACTTAGTATCTTGTCAAACATCGGTGTGCTGACTTAAGGTCAGGCCAAGTATCTGTCTCCTACTCCAGGCTTTGCAAGAAAACTATCACTAACACTGTTATTATTAAAATTATATAAATAAGTGTGTTCCATGGTCATAAATAATTTTTCCAGCAAGATTTTTCACAGTTGTCCCCCATTTTGAGATATAATCCACCCTGCTAAATTTTAGGGACAGTTTTGCAGAACTGAGGCAAACATGGTTAAACCTAAAATCCCACAGCAGTATAATAAATATTCATCAGTACTACATTTGCCTTTATGTACTTCCCAAGCTTCAAAATAGCTAAATGACACAAATTTGTTACAGTGGTAACAGCAACACAATTATGGTTAGTGGCCTGTCGCTGCTACCATCCAAACTTCAGCTTACAATAATATAAAACTCTTGACAGGCCATTCATAGATCAAACTAAAAATATAAGGAAAAAAGAGAAATGGTTTTAACAACTGAGAGTTTATGGAAATGCCAGATGACAAGCTAGTATATGGAAGAGAAAATTAAATGTACAGTGAGGAAAAAAAAACAAAGACTGTGTGTCTTGCACATAGGTTTTATACGTACACACAATATTTACCTTTATGCTTTTAAAAATCAGTACTTTTCTTAAAGGAATGGCAAGAAATTAGGGCCCTGAAGGGATGTTTTCCTCCACATCAGAGGCCCAAACTGAGCTCAGGAGAAACAGAAGTTCATTCCACAGACATTAAAGGAATGATGTCTGCCCAGCTGGGCAGCAGGCAGTGCTGGAGGTGGACATCTCACAGGGGAACCCAGAGATAAATCCTCCTTGCAGGCAACAGTCACCTAGTAGAAAAGCTTTCACTGCCTGATCCATCACCAGAAACAAGGCGAGTAAAAGATACAGTTTAATGTTATCCGTGGTCTAGGCTTGAGTAAGGACCAGGAAAGGAGGAGGAAGAAGGGGAGTAAAGGAGCAAGAAAGAGGGATTTCCAGGGAGTGGCCAAGTCCAGTCACGATCCTTCCATAACCTGTCCAACGTGAGTTTTTCTCTCTTCACTGGCTCTTTGGAAGCAAAAACAGGTGAGCAGTAAAACCAGCTGCAGCATCCTTCCCAAGGTGACAGCCAGTCCTCCCCAGGATGGATCTCCACCAGGATGGATCTCCACCAGGATGGATCAGGCTGGCCTTGAGAAGTCTAGGGTCTTCTTAGGGATTATCTCTGAAACAAGGCTCTCCACTCAAGGAAGAAGTGCTTACCCACCTTCTCACAAAGGACTGTTTATCAGAGTGCAACAATGGGGGCTTTGGATACTAAAACATTTTTTTTTATAGAAGCCCACATTCCATAGCTCCATGTGCTAACATCCAGTGAATTACTAACACAAATAATTAAAGCTAATATATGGTTGTAAAAATAAATGAATAAAGTATATTTCATTATGCAGTATCCTTGATTTTTATGGTGTTTGTTTGATTACTCACTAATTTGCAAAATGTGGTAATGTGCAGTATGCATCCCAGTCATTAGTGAAATCATACTGTACTTTAGTCAACAGGCTGATGATCTGACATGTTGCAGAAGCAGCCCTGTATAGAAGGGCAAAATGAATTAAAGGGCCCGATTCTTACTCTTATAAAAGCCAGTTTACAACTCAGGCAGTGAAGAGCAACCACCGAGTTTCTGCAGAGAGGTTTATGATGATACAAAAGAATATTAAAGTAAATAATAATCTGAGCAAAGACACTTATGCCTTTTGGGATTTCTTTTCACATATTTTATAATCAGTATCTCTGATTAAATTTGGTGAGAGTATCTAGGTGACACCTAGAAGACAAATATAACTCAGTGCAGATCAACAGAGTAAGTTCCAACATCCAACTTTGAGAAACGTATGTTCTCTTGAACAGATATACGGGTGTTAGCATTGGCACAGCTAAAAATAAATATTAAATCCTCATCAGTCAAAATAAGGAGTACTCCGAGGTTTCACTTTCATCAGTTAACAACAACACCTATGGAAAAACATTAAGTCTAAATGATAGCATATTTATTATTTGACAAAAAACTATCTCACAAAATGTTTTGTTTTAATTCCCAGATGATTTACATAATAGATTATAGCAGCTGCTACAACAATTCCAAAGTTGTTTTTTTTCTGAGTAGTCTTTGAAACCCCTAACACTGCAAGTGTTTTTCCAGAACTTATTTTTTAAATTAGCATGTCTTGAGAAAATACCTACATGTATTTTCCTAGAACCACGCTAGCTATTGATCTCAGCTTGACAAAAGTGGAAGAATTCAACAGGTCATTTCAAAGTCACCTGTTGAACTAACAGAGAAGAAATATTTCTCCTTCACCAGCCTGGAACCTTTACAGACTAGTGGACAAAAGTTTCACAGGGCACATACGGTTGCGTTACACAGGCAGAGCAGAGTGTCCTGGCAGATTATCACTGTATTTCAACATTTTAATCTGAGCCCTAAAACAACAGGTTCTACCCTGAGTTCCTTCTCAGGCAAAACTCCTCCTGAAACAATGGTGGGCCTTTTGTTTCATTCTAGCCACGTGCAAATTTATTTTGGGATGAGCAAATAATTAATCTATTAAAAGGTTCCATGGGACATTCCAAAAGTTGCCGTGAAAAATTATTGTCAGTGCACAGCTGAGATGCTGCTTTATAGAATTAGCTCATAAAGTAGTATCGTGTGTAATTGCATTCATGTTGTCACTGTCTCTTTGTAAATCTCCAGAGATTTACAGCACCACACGCTGGAGCAAGACTATCTAATATTTATAATGTTTCGCTATTTTCAACTACTTGGAAAAAACATATAGACTTATAGAAAATCTGACACAATGTGTCAGAAATAGCAGTGTCCACGTGCAGGATCTGTAGCAGTACACAGGACGCAGGCAGACGAGATACCACAGCAATTGCAAGCCACCAAACAGCTGCATGGCATTTACTCAAAATACTTTATGCATTTAACACACTTCTTGAGCAGAATTTGAAATAGGGTCATTGTTTATTTGGGCATGTCAGAGGAGAAACTTTGTTTCTTTGCTAGACCTACAGACTATAAACAAATCTGGATTCTAAATCCCTTTCATTGTACTTCTACAGGTAAAAATAATATTTTAACTATTGACAGCTTTGGCGGGGGAAAAATTAAAAGGCTGCAGAACTTTTCCTATAGTCTAACTCAAAGTCCTGCTTGGAAGAGGACAGATTGTTCCTGCACAGCTTTCATATCAGAAGTGAGTTGTTTACAGCTTTTTGAAACATTTAGGATTTTATCTTAATATTTCTTATTTTATGACCAGAAAAACTAGGAGCATGCAGCTTTCTGATTGCTGTTGTCAGCCAGCAGGAAAATACTCAAGCAAGAGTAAAACAATTTCTTTATTATTGGTGGGGCCTTAAAATACATGTTCAAGCTTCATAAAGAACATAGCACTGATGGGAATTTTGCCAGGGTAAGAAAGGAAGAATTTGGTCCTTTCTCTGCAACTACTGACAACACTCCACAATTTTATGCTGTTAGGATTTTTTAAATGTCCTATTCTTCAGCTCACAATAGAACTAAAAAGGAGAGAGTATCTAAGTATGAAGCTACGTTTGTAAAGGAGTCTCTAAGTCCTTTACAAATGTGGGCAGAAAATTAAAAATTCCAGCAATATCTGGAAGATATTTCTAGATAAGCAAGTCCATATATTTTTAAGGGGTGGGGGTTTTTAAATAGCTGTACTTTTTGCTACAGTCAATAAGTATCATGAGAAGGAGAAATATGATATTAAGCAGTATCTGATCCTAAACTTATGGCTCCAGTGGGAACTCACTAAACCCCATTTATAGCGTATCCCAACAGAAACACTCCATTTGCTGTAGCAGTGTTTACTGCATCTGAATTCTCCTAGCAGAAAGCAGCATTTTCACAGTTGAGTTCCAATATTAGCAGTGAATTAATTATTAAGTTATATTTGTAGGGCCATGCTAAGGTTAAGGGAGCAGCAGGGGATGAGGGGGGTCAGGGTCCCTCATGGCTATTACTCCTTGGCAAAGAATATAGATTTGGTAATCTGCTCAATTTTCAACTTTTAGTCAGTCATGTGCCTGAAAAAAAATCAGTTTACTAGAAAGAACCTGACCAAATCTCTTGGGTAGTTGCTGCATTCATACAAAAATACACCTTTGGGAAAAAGAACAATAGTTTAAGAAATATCCTGAAAGCAATCATTGCCTGGATAAGGTGACTTACATGTCATTTCCATCAGCTCTGCAACATCAGTCCAGCTTTCCTGTTAGTGCTTGCATCCAAACAGACATTTTTATGTCAGAAATTAATCAATAAATTTTAACCTAGCTCAAGAATGTTACCAGTAAATAATGTGCTATGAACTAAAGCAAAACTGGAAAGAGATGAAAAGTGCCGTACCTGTACAGTCATTTGTACTCTGTCTGAAGCCTGTTCCAACTCAATAGGAGTCTCCCACTGATTTCAGTGTGGTTTGGTTCAGTCCCTTATTTCAGTCCTCATGTGTTTCGCCAGTTTAATGTAGTCACCCTTCCTGGTAGCCTTTGTCCATTGCTCCTTATAGGAGCGTTCAACAATTTGCTGTATGATTAAAAATGTCTGTGGAAGCATGAATCTTGTTGTATATTGACCAGACATACACACAGGCTAAAGAACTCCTGCAAATATTACAGCAGAAAACTGATCAAGGACCAAGAATATATTTTTATTTTAGTTTTACAAAAATATCCTAAGTATTTTAAACCAGCTAGCCAGACAATTATTAATGCTCGTATTAGGTACATCATTTCAGTGAAAGTTCTGCTGCAAGCAGTAATGGTAAATAAAAATAAATAACAAAATCAAAATGGATCAAAAATATGACTGACACTAAAAGTGCTGTAAGCAAATAACCCGCTTCACTCACCTGTGTGAAAGGTAATGATTTTGATTTCAATACAGATACTCACATTAGATATGTAACTGCCTGTATTATAACCCCACTTTCTAAACCAAATATGCCAATGAAGCATAAAGATAAGGCAAGGAAAATCCAAAATTGAATAACTAAACACTTCTTTTTATAAATAGGAAAAAATGTATAGAGTGCTGTGATGCTGGCATTGCATTTACAAAGTCTTGATTTATCAATCAAATATATTTACGTTTATTGATTTGTGTTGGTGAGCTAGTCGAAATACACTTCTATTCAGCACTTGTGTTGTCTAGTAGATGAATATTTTCAGGGCATCCCCTAGATGGTAGCTCTTTTAGATGCCAAGCAGAAACTACACTTGCTCTGTTAGGATTTTTTTTTTTTTATGTACAATACCTTAAAACCTAAAATTCCACTGCAAACCACCCTCTGTTACAGTGCTTCATGCTGACCTGGGTGTAAACTTTCACTCTTCAAGAAAGTCAAAGAAAGGTGAAATTTTAAGTGCAAAAAAAAAAAATCTATTTGCATGGGGCAGAGAGGTAATGTTCTTTCAGAAATATTGCACCTAACCAAGTTTGTTTCTAATGCAAGATGTTAGAGCTTGCTTGGCCTGCAACCTGCAAAGGTATCCTGTCAGATGTGCTATCAACTTTTTTCTATGAATTGTTAGTAAAATCTACTTGAAATAAAATGAAGGAAAGGATATACAGTAACATCTGCATAGGATTTTTTTGTCTACTTCTGAGGTGACCATTTTACATTCAGACTGTAACATGTGCACAGTAAATGGGCCTGAGAAAGAATTCTGAACCTCACAGCATTTGGTTTATATTTTTTTTGACTACAAGTGAAGTGTCTGGTACATCATTCATTTCTGACTGGAAGGTGCAGATTTGAGGACATGTTCAACCCTGCTCTAAGTTTAGACAGTTTCAGAATAAAAAGGAACTATTCCCAAAGTCCCTGCCCTCTAGGTCTGCCTTTTAGATAATGAACTTTCTGAAGGCATAGCTCAACACAAAAAAGAGGAAAGGGGGAAAAGAAAAAAAAAAGAAAGAAAATAAAGGAGAGGGGGGAGAAGAGGAATATGATAGAAAAGCACATGGTTTTGCATTTCTTCTGAGTTTATTCAGAATTATATCCGTCTGGGTGAAACAGCTAGCTACCCACCAAATCAATGGTCTGATGATTCAGGGAAATGTAGAGCTAGGTTCTTAGCTGTAAAATGCATGTAAATGAAGAAAGGGGTGCACAGAGGTGAATCTAGTTTGGTAGGATAGAGTTTTTCATAGATAAGGTATTAATCTGGAAACAATAGGCTCCTAATAAAATGCCGTTACAGCAGTTTTATTAAAACACATCTTGATATAAAGGATCAGATTCTCTCGGACTCAGCTGCAGCCCACTGAGGAACCTGAGCAAAGGCACCATTTATTAGCAGAGGCGATTCATTAGAGAAGGGGAAATTGCTGTTGGCTGGGAACTCGGTCCCGCTTCAGCTGGAAGTTTTGCTTGAGGAGCTTGCCGTGCCCGTGCCCCTGCCCGTGCCCCTGCCGACCGCTGCAGTGCGGGAGCGGCTCTCACCTCTTCCCGCGGGGAAAGAAGGACATCAGTCTGCGCTAGGAGAACGTTCCGTTGTCTCTAAAACAGTGATCCCCTGGCCAGCCTGCCTGAGCAGAGCAGCAGTACCCGCAGATGCTCAACAAATGATCGGTTAAAATACGGAACGCGGGCTCCTTCTCTTTTTTAATTTTTTTTTTTTTTTTCTTTTTGACATCAACTTCTGGGGGATTAATCCCGCTCCAGAGTTTGCCCGTGCCTTGTCATGTGAGTAACATCCTGCACAACTTAACGAGATAAACCCTGACAAGCTAATCAGGCCGGGCGGGGGCTGGCACCGCGTCCCGGGGCCGGCGGCCGCTCCGCGTCCCCGCGAGCCCGGCCGTGCGCGGATCGCTGACCGCGCCGGCGGGGAGGCAGCGGGGCCCCCCGGCCCCTGGGCCGGCTCCGAGGGCAGCGGCGCGGCCGGGCGAGGCCCGCGGGCGGTGGCGGTGCTGGGCCCCAGCCCCGCCGCCGCCCCGCCACTCGTGCGCACCCGCGGCCTCTGCGCGGGGACCTGCGTGCGGGAGCCACTGGCGTGCGGGAGCCACTGGCATGCGGTTACCGGGCTCGCTTCTCAGCGGCGCGCCCTGAACTTGGCGGTGCCCGGCTGCTCTCCCGCCCCGCTCTGCCGGGACCGTCCTCCCGCCGCCGCCCTGGGGGGCTCCCGGGCCGCGGGGCAGCCCCTGCCCCGGCTCCTTTCGCTATCGTTTTACCCGGAGAACTAGAGCGTCTAATTTATCCAGTCCTCATTTGCGACCGGTCTCCTGCTAAATTATGTCAGCCAAAGGTCAGCCGGACTCAGCGGTTCTCTTCATTTTCTTAATTTTTAAAACAAACAAAAAAAAAAAAAAAAAAAAAAAAAAAGGGAAAAAAAAGGGCGGGGGAGTGGGCTGGGGGAGGGCGGGGGAGAGAAACCAGTAAGTTATTCAAATTCAGCCTCATCTGAATAATCGTGAATTTGATCCAGTCAGAGCTGCAGACTGTACATTAAAAATAAACGTCCAGGAGGCATTTACTGAAGTTGATTTATTTTTTTAAAAAACAGGTTTTAAAAATGCAACGTCTCTCCAGCCCCTCCCCCAAAGATGGAGTGAGTTTTCAGGTACTGCACGAACCTTGCGGAGTGGTATCAGTGTGTCTGCAACAGTTAAACTGAATCCATGAACCCCCCAATCATAATTGTATCTTCACAAAGCACATATGGCAGCTGCATTCTTTGTATACTTTGTTATGGTCTGGTGTGTAATGTAAATATATAAGTTTCGACCCAAAACACAGGCTCCCTCTCCCCGTAACAGCCAAAAAAAAAAAAAAAAAAAAAAAAAAAAAAAAAAAAAAAGTTGCTTTGCAAACTTAAAGAGAATGACATTAGTGCCGTGCTACTGTCGGAGCCAGCAGTGATTATTTGGTCTGTTTGCTCCCATTCAGAGTTAATACACGACAATAGTTTTACTCTGTGCTGCTTGACGTGAAACCACTGGGGTTGGGCAATTCTGTTCCAAACAAATACAACTTCTACACCCATCCCTGGGACAGCAAGCCGAGAGCTGAGCGAGTTTTGCAATGGAGAAAAGCATCACTTACCACGACGGGGATCTAGATCTCGGCAAATGCTGCCAGTAGGTCTGAGAAGTGAAAAAAACTGGAAGGGAAGCGCAAAAAGCAGAAAGTTGGAAAGGGGGACTTGTGTGTGTGTGTATGCGTGTGTAAAAGCCAGAGGGAAATGCGAGCACAGCGCTCCCTGCTCTCCCTGGTCGCCACCAAAACAAAGATCCAGGAGTTAAGGGAGCAAAGCTGTGCCAGATCTACACACACAGCTCCTCAGGGCCAAACCTCAGCTCCTCACTCACTCCAGCTAGCGACAAGGGTTAATGCTCCGGAGGGACAGGCTAGCCGGCCCCTGACACCATTGGCTAGAAAAGAAAGCAGGTTTAAGGTAAATTTACAGGCGCTTTGCAAATTGCAAAGGGATAACTTTAAAATTAATATAACAACAACAATAATATTAATAACAGCAACAGCAGCAACAACAATAATAATAGAGCCCATTCTTGTCCAGTTGGTTGAGAAGCGAGGACACGTCCCCCTCCTCTGCCCCCGCAGCGAGCGCTACGCTGTCCCGTCCCAGCGCAGAAGCCCGAGCCCTGCGCCTGCCCCAGCCCACCGGGGGGACCTGGTTATCTCTGGAAACACAACAGAGGGACGAATCCGGGGGGGGAAAGGGCTGTGGGGGAGGGAGGAGGCGATGCAGCCATGAGCACTAAATGCAAAGGTTCGGTCTCACACTTGGAGATCAACAGTTTTCTTGGGAGCTAAATGATGCGAGCGAGTTCCCACGTGAAGGCGGGGGCATGTGGCTCAGGTGTGTGCCCGGGTGCCACTGTCCCCCTGAACGCCCTCCATGCCCCTGCAATTACTGGGGAGCTTCCCCTTCGGATAAAGGGGGAAATGGAAGAAAGAAAATAGATTGGATCGAAAGGAGGGCAAAAATATGTATGAATATACATCTGTGTAAATGTTGGAGCAAACGGTGACCACAGTGCGTGCATAAGACAAGCTTCCACTTGGGGAACCTAGGTCAGGATCTGCCCTTTCTGAAATGAACAGGCGACATGATGGACATCGGCTTTATTGTCGCCTCGTGTAGTCGGCTGGGGCGTGCAGGGAGCCTCAGCCATGCGGAGAGGGTGACCCGGGAACTCCAGGTGTTGGTCGGAGCGGCTTCCACAAGGCAGCCCCGGCAAACACACCGATGGACGCGCGTCCGTCTGCAGCGCCGGGCAGGGAGGGCAGAGGGGGCGATGAAGAGAGGTGGGCTACGGCGGAGGGGGAGAGGGACAGAGAGACTGCGGAGAGAGAATTGTCACTGGGCGATATTCAGCCAGCCTGGCTCCATCCGGAAGGGCCTTTCTGGTAACTTTGGGGATGCCGGGCCGGACCGTGCGGCCGCGGCCGTGCCCGCGCCGGAGCAAGTGCCCAGGTGTGTCCGAGTGCCCGCGCGGGCTCTGAAGGGTTCCTGCCCTTCCCCATCGCGCTCTGATGGGAAAGAAAAACCCATCTCACTAGCTAGATGCAGAAGCACATTTTTGATACCGTGGGATGTTATTTTGCCACCGTACAAAAGGTTTTAAAATCACTTTGTGACATTGAACAATGAGTACTGAGAATTACTAATATTTGTTTAAAAAAAAAAAAAATAACAACAAACCCTGCAACCTACAAACAGAATAAACACCAAGAGCCTGTGTTTCTTTCTCAGATCTATCATGCCGTGTCGATATATCAGCAATAAAATATGAAGGGCCATACAGTATGATGAGGTTTTTCCCTAAGAGGAGCGAGGCAGAAAGGAATCCATTACAAGAACCTTTCTCCCTTCCCCGGAGATGGTACTTTTGTGGTGACTGCACCCGTCGCATTTTTTTCCACATAACCCCACGAAAAGCCACTCGGCCCGGCGAGGAGGCGGGCGGGGGTTCGCTAAAAGCGCCCGGTAAAGGAGGAAGGTGGCGTTTACCCAGCGCGCCGGGGAAGGCTGGAAGCGCCCGCCTGGGCGCACCGGTTGGCAGGCGGGAGGGGTGACGAGGCGGCGGGAGCAACCCCGGCCGGGCCGGGCCGGGCCGGGCCGGACCAGGCCGTGCCGGGCGGTCCCGGGGCGCGGCTCAGGGGTGCGGGGCGGGCGCGGCCACCGGCACCGGCACCGGCACCGGCACCGGCACCGGCACCGGCACCGGCACCGGCACCGGCACCGGCACCGACCGCGGGCGGCGGC
>JAWWES010000011.1:13229625-13248986 GCA_035583135.1 Lophotriccus pileatus
GGCCCCGGGCCGCGCTCCGCCCGCGGGCACCGCCGCGCCTCCGGCCCGGCAGTCCTGCCCGTCCCCGCAGCCCTTCGCCCGGCCGGGTCCGCACGCCAGCCGCCCTCCATTTACCTTCATGTGCTTTCGGAGGGAGCTGGGGTGCGTGTAGGACTTGTCGCACATTTTGCAGAGATAGGGCTTGTCGGAAGTGTGCACATGCATGTGCTTTTTGCGGTCGCTGCTGTTTGCAAAGAGTCTGTCACAGCCCTCGAACTCACACTTAAATGGTTTTTCACCTATTGCAGAGGGAAGGGGGGGAGGGGGGAGGGAAAGGGATCTGATTAAGCAGGGCCGGCTGGATCGTTCATTGTCCCCACCGCACAGCCGGACGGAGCCCAGGGCTCCATTTCAAACACTTGCAACTTTCTAACTTCAACGAGGCTCAAATTCCAAAACCTTGCTTCTCCTCTCTACCCTTTCTGCTCCTCCAACTCCTGCTCAGCGCTCTTTTCAGAGAGCGGGAGAGCTAGATAACTTTCTTTACCCCTTTCCCTTTGGAGGGGCGAGTTTCCTTTACAATCCCAGTCCTGGGCACCTTTCTCTCATCATAACGCTCCGAGCGAGAGAACAGCCGTAGCGGGATATACACACGATCCTCAATGTCTACTTTCCGATTTTATAGCTCATTCTTGTAATATTTTACTCTTTCACCCACTCCAGCCCCCTCCCCTGTATTTTCTTGCAATATTGAAAATTATCCGACCCGGGAATACAATGAGTGAGCAGCCCCACAAACCCTTGGCAAAAGGGCTGGAGAAAGCGGCTCTGGCTTTCGGAGCTCGGGGGTCGGAGCGGGGGGAGCCTGCTCTCCCGGCCAGAGGTTGCTGCATTCCCACCTCCCACGAAGGAAAAAGTTCTCGGGGATACCGGCGCCTCCCCTCTGCACAACAATAACACACTAACTCGCCGGGCTTGGTTTATTTAAAATCGCTCCTCCGAATTAAATATTTGCCAAGCCTTGAATATTTACCAAGCCCTGACTGATGAGCTGCCTGCAATATTTAGCACAATTTCTCATCGTGCCACAGCCAAAACTGCCGAACAATAATTAATTAAAACCTATAAATTTAAACAGGACGGGTTGCTGTGATCCCCCACCCCACCCCCTCCACCCTAACAATTCCAGCAGCAAACCCTGCCGTCCTCCCTCTCTGCCTCGGCGGGGATCATTTTCTTTTTGTTGCTGCTGCTGGCGTGGCTGTGACAGAGCTCCTTTTGCAGCGAAGCTACTAGCCGGCCTCTCTCGGAAAAAGCAGTGGCCCTGGACCGTACCCCCTCCTGCCCGTCCGACTTTCAGCCAAGCCGGGCCCCCCGACCCCTCCGGCACGGCCCCGCGTCCCGCTCCGGCCCCGGCGCTCGGCGCTTCCATTCGCAGAGAGAAAAGCGACAGAGAAGGTTACCGTACCTGTATGAGTTCTTTTGTGTATTTTGAGATTCTCTGATCTGGCAAACACTTTGCCACAGCCTGGGAAAGGGCAGGGGAAAGGTTTTTCACCTGTGTGGACTCTGATGTGATTTACAAGTTTATATTTGGCCTTGAAAGGTTTCCCTTCTCTTGGACATTCTTCCCAGAAACATATGTGATTGGACTGCTCGGGTCCTCCAACGTGCTCCACCGTGACATGAGTCACCAGCTCGTGCATCGTGCTGAAAGTTTTGTTGCAGGACTTTTTGGGGTTTGACAATTGTTCGGGCTCAATCCACTTACAGATGAGTTCCTGTTTGATGGGCTGCCTCATATAACGAAAGAAGGCCCCTGCCCCGTGGTGGGCTGCCATGTTCATGTTCATGTGGCCGTAGCCGTGCAGCTGGGTCGAGGCGTAATGCTCGGAGCGGGGGCTGGTGACCTGACCGTACTGGTCGGGTCTGCCGTACATGTCTCCGGAGAAGCCCAGGCGCATCTGCCCGTTCACCACATTAGGCGAAGCGTGGCTGGTGGCTTGTTCGTGCAGCCCCGGGAAAAGTATATGTCCCGCGGCATCGGTGTGTCCGTGGGGTCCGGCGAAACTGCCGGCAGCGGAGGCGAACAGGCTGTGCTGGGCGCTGGCGGCCGCCGCCTCCCCGAAGCCGCGATTGCGGAACAGAAAGTCCCGGGTTGAGTTGAAGGCGGCGCTGGAATAGGAGCTGACATGGGTCGGGTGGTGGTGGTGCCCCAGGGCCGCCGCCGCGTAGCCGGGCGCCTGCGAGGTGAAGGCGGTCTGGCCGGCCGAGGCCAGCTCGTGGGTGCTGGGGTTGATTTTGAAGGCGCCCATGCCGTCGGCGAAGGGGTTGATCCCCAGCCCCACTTCTCTGTCCGTGACATCGGCCGTGGAGTGGTGGCGAGAGGATCCGAAGGTAGTGACTCCTATGGCGGGATACTGCGGTCCAGCATCCAGAAGCATCTTCCCAGCGTCGATGCAGCAACCAAAAAAAAAGCACGCGCGCACACACACAACGCGGAGAGAAGCAGCAGCAGCAGCGGCGGCGGCGAAAACACCCTCTTTGGAAAGTCAGCGACGATCACCACCAAAGCAACCACATCAAAAACACCCCCTTCGGCATCAGCGCAGGGGGACGGAAAAAAAGGGGGGGAGAAAAAAAAAAAAAGGCTGGTGCGGAAGGGGGACAGAGATCTTCGCAGTTGCAAATAATAATAATAAAAATGTGCCCCAAAAATATTCACCGTCTCTCTGCTTTGACTTTTCAGGGAGGTTTAAGTGGGGAGGGGGGGGGTTGGGTAAGCTCAAAAATAAACTGGCTGCAAATAACAATAACGGCGAGAGTTCAACACGGGCAGCAAAAAAAAAAAAAAAAAAAAAAATTGAAAAAAAAAACCAAAACAAAAAAGAAACTTCCTTCAGTGATTTTTTTGGCTATAGGAATGTTGCAAAGTGGCCGAGAGATTGTTTCTCTCTCCTCTTCGAGCTTCCCCACACTCACCCGATTTTTTTTTTCGGGGGGCCTTTTTTTTTTTTTTTCTCCCTCTGCAAAAAAAAAGGCGCAAATCATGCACAATATTGTCTTTTGCGGTTTATCTTCCTGGGGAGAAACTTTCACCTCCTCAGCCGGGCGGTGAACGCGAGACTGATAGCGGCAATCATTCCTGCAGATAAATGAATTGAAAAGACGACACCGTCCCCCCCCTTGATGAATGGGAGCCGGGGGCGGAGCGACGTGCGGGCGGACGTGGGCAACCATTGGCCCGGGCTGGCTCCCCCTTCCCCGCGTAGCAGCCCCCGGCCCCGCCGGCTCCCGACGCTGATTGGCCACGCCGGCTCATCCATCGCAGGTATTGTGGCGCCCTGACATCGCTCTGACAAACGGGGCTGCGGCAGAAACAACTTTTTTTTTTCTTTTCTTTTTTTTCTTTTTCTTTTTTTTTTTAATTTTTTATATATAAGCTTTTTTTTTTTTTTTTCTCTTTCTTTTTTACCTTTTTTGGTTTGGTTTGGTTTGGTTTTGTCCGTCTCCCTTTTCCCCCTACACTAAAATATTTCCAGCGCGTCTTTTTGTGTGTATGTATGCTAAGGGAACAAAAAAAAAAAAATTCTTCTATTATTATTATTAAGGTTATTTTCTCTCCCGCTCTGCCTCTCTCTGTCCCTCTCTCTCTCTCTCTCTCCCTCTCTCTCTGTCTCTCTCTCTCTCTAGCACTCTGATAATGATGGTTATGATGATTTCTTGGTGATCCAGGATTTTTGAGATCACTGAGCAACTTTTTAGGCTTTGGAAAGAGAAGCCCTGTAGGGACTCGTGTCTTTTGAAGGTGTTTTCCTCTTGTTTAAAACTGAAGCTATCGGAGAGTAGGTGCTGGGTGCACTTGATTTTATTTTTAAACACCAGGCGTGATTTCTCTGTGTAGCTGACTTTAGCCCTCCATCAGGTTTCTGAAATAAATCTTGTTTTCTGCACCCATCAAAACACAGGTGGGTGAGAACTCTTAACTTTCTAATTTTGTTGTGGTTGTTTTGCCTCCTTTTTTTTGTTATTTTCTTTCTCTTTTCTCTTTCACTGTCATTTTCTCTCACTCTTTTACAGAGTCTCTTTTATTCAGATGCAACTGTAAAATTCACAAACCTACATTATTTCTCCTGCTGCATGAAACTGCCAGATACTTCTCTCTTTAGTTTTTTTCTTTTTAAAAAAATTTAAAGTCTTCGATAGGAGCAATGTAAATTTTCTGACATTCAAACCTTTTCTAGTTCACAAATCAGTCACCCTTGTCACAGTTATTGAAATTCCTCAACTTGCCACACCAGGACGGTGGAAAAAGCAGGCGGTGTCTTTGTTGCTGACCAGGCTTTTGATCGCCAGAGAAAATTTACTTACCTTCAGATGAGTGAGCAGAAAAAGAAATAACACTCCCTTTGATTTAGTTAGAAAAATGCAGACATTTGGATTCAGTGCAAACATACAACACTTGGTTGTTTTCTAGATGCAACCCTCGATTAACCTGTCTTTCCCCAGCTCAAAGTCTATTGAAAAACTGTGGATAGTTCTTTTTTGTTCCCGCTACAAAGAGCCATTGACTATATATTAAAATGATTGTTGAAAGGTATAAGTATGGTATTTAAAAGCAGAAAGCCTTTGTGGCTTAATCAATTAAGCTAAGCAACATTTGTACAATATTTTAAAAGATGCTTCGGCACTAAAAAAAAAAAATCTCACGAAACTTTAAAATATAGACGTCTTTGTGTGAGTATGCATAGATACACTTATGTATGTGCTCATGTGTGTACATATATAAAACTAGCAAATTATTTATTTACTCAGTCGCCTGCATATTCATTAGCTCTAATTATTTTCTAGTAACGAAAACACCAAAAGCTCTCTAAGAGTCAGACTCCTTACATTTCGCCTTTGTTCAGCCCTTCACTTGCCTCCTTCGCAGCTCAATCCGAGCCCCTCCAATTCCTAGTGCCAAACAAAGAAACTTTAAACTCATCCTCTCCAATTAAAGCCGCTGGTAAGCAATCCGCAGCGCAGGTACTGGGCAGTCGGACCAGCAGCGCAGCTGCGCAAGCCCTTCTCGGGTGAGAACTGCCTCATTTCTAGTCGTATAAAATGGCCATTGCGCCTAGAAAACAAACAAACAAACAAAAAACAAGGACAATAAATAAACTTTGATACGCCTTGAAGGAATGCTTCGCTGCAGTTTATCTGCAGATGCAGTGTGCCTGTGCTCGCTGCATGGAGATAGATTTCAAAGCAGACATATCATGTAATTTTCCTTGGATCTTGGGAGGCTTTACAAGGTTTGGTGGGGTTTTATTTTTAGAATAATGCTGAGCTGAATCTACACGTTCGCATTTATTCTATCAAATCTATTTGATGGAATTGCAATAGCTTACAGCAACAGGTATACCCGCTTTAGAAGCACCTGAGTGTGGACACGGTCTTAAGGCAGGTGTTGTATTGCTTTCTGTATTTGGTGCTAAAATTAAGTGAAGGACAGAGTTGTCAGCGTTGTTGTGAACTCTTCTGGGCGATGGCATTAGGAGAGCTAGAAAGTTAGGTAATTCAGTGCTAGCCTGCCTCCCAGTGCAGGGGGAAACCAGTGATCATTCCAGGTCGGTACAAAATACACAAGAAGGCAGACGAGAAGGTATTTTTAGGAAGCATATCTAAATATACAATGTAAGAGTGAATGTAAAAAAAAAAAAATGTTGTGGGTTGTAGAAGTTATCAAGTGGGATTTGCGGTGCGCTCTCTGCAGGAAACGAAAGCTGCTCCAGTTCAAAGCCACATGCACCAACGTGACATATAAGCCATTAAAATATCATCCTGACGGCTCATTTCTGCTTCATCATACATTCCCTAACTGCTTCCAGAAAGCAAGAAAAGAAGAAATGAAGGATGACCGCCTCGATGGAAGCGCCAAAGAGGTGGTGGGTTCTTAGTGGGGGGGGGGGGGGAGTGTTGTTTTCTGCTTTCATTCTTTCTTTCTTTTCCCTTCCCCTCCACCCCCACTTTTATTTTTGCCAGTTCAGAAATGAGGGGAAACCTTCAACAGGTCGCAGGGGTAAGTGCCTGGGAGTAGGGGGTGCGTGGGCAGTGCGGGCAGCTGGCTGGCCCCCATTGCCTGCCGCAAGGGCTGGACGAGAGCTCCCTGTCGTCGAGGGGGGCCCAGCGGGAGGCGGTTTGGACACCCTGGGGAGGAAGGGCTTGGAACCCTGCGGTGCGAGGGGGCAGCTACGCGGCTGCCCCTCGCCCACGTGGGGCAGGGTCCCGACAGCACCTCTGCGGGCGGACGGAGAGACAAGAGCGCAGGAGTATCGAGAGGGGGTCCGGCACCCTCCGCCGGACGCCGGGAGACGGTCCTGCCGCCCTGAATGCAAAAGAGGGCGAGGGCTTGGCCTGGAGATCCGAGCAATGCAGGGTGCGGTGGTCTGCGGAGCTGGGCGGCGGGGTCCGCGGAGAGGGGCGTAGGCGCTCCCGGCCCCGACAGTGGCTGGGCTCGCTTCAGACGGGCAAGTGGCGAGGCCGGACCGGTTTTGCGGTCGCCCAGGCGGGGCCGGGGGCCCGGGGCGGGGGGCAGACGGCAAGGAGCGCTGACAGTGGCGAGCCCCATGGGGAGGCGTCCCGGGGGATGCGCTCCCCGCCCAGGACCTCGCCCACCGCCGCCCCCGGTGCCACGGGGGCGAGCCCGGGGGACCCGGTGCTCCAGTACCGCACGCCCTTGTTTATAGGCGGGTACGGGAGAGACGGAGCCCGGGAGCTCGGCCTGCCCCCTCCGGCCCCCACCCGCTCCCCCGCAGGCAGAGCCGGGGGGGCTGCTCAGGGAGCTGGGTGCTGCCGCCAACTTCGAGCAGAGCCCATGGAGGGGTTGAGACCCCGGTTCTGGCCCCGAGGGGCCGTCCCGCATCTGCGGCCGGATAGGAAAGGGGGGATGCTCCCAAATCCCTGCCCTGGGCGATGCCTCCGAAGGTGACCTCTGACCCAAGCCAAAATCAGTGTGCAAGCCCCTGGCCCCTGCACGGTGCAGAACCGACGGGAACTGGGGTGGGCTCCTCGTTGAGACACACGGCCCCACGCCCTGCCATTCTTTTGTCGCGCACGGTCCCTCAGCCCAGGGGACCCCGGCAGAGCGGGGAGCACGTTGGCCGGGCTAGGCTCGGGGCTTGCTCCACTCGCAGACGGGGAACTTTATTTCTGCACCTAGCCCTTCCCAGGGAACGCTCCCTCCGCCCTGCGCGGCCGCGGAAAGCACAGGTTGCGTGACAAGCCGGTGGCGGCGATGCACACACCGTCCCCGCTGCCGCCCACTCGGTCTGGCTCTCACACACCCGCCCGGGGCCGTCGGGATCCCGCGGGCGGCGGCTGCTCCTGCCCTGCTCCGCCGGTGCACCTTCGTCCGGGTGTAGGAACGAGCGTTTAGGTAAGGGCGGGGGGAGGGAGGAGGGGCGGGTCCCATCGCAGCCCCAGCCCCAGCGCGACACCCGGGGGGAACTGGTAGCCCGCACTGGTACCTAGCACTAGCGCCCCGGAGCTCGGTCCGGCCGAGATCCGACCAGTTCGGGCAGTTGGACATCCTCACTCTCTTGCTCTGCTGAAGGCACAGTGCAGATGAGAAAAGCGTGCGAGGTCGAGCCAGAGTTTTAGCCAATATTTACTCTGAAATCCGCAACTGTTTTGCCTTCCTTTTTGTCATCTGGTAACCATTTGAAATCTCAAATGCAGCCTTTCTTTTTTTTTTTTTCTTTTTTTTTTCTTTTTTTTTTCTTTTCCTGTCCAGTTTCAACAAGTTTTGGCGAACGCTTGGGAACTGAGCACTCCTCCAGCCTCATATCCTAACCAGTAAAGCTCAACTACTGCAAATCTCTCTCTAGTGGGGCAGTGTTGGCTGCTCTGACTCGGGAAAAGTGCAAGGATGAATGGAACTTGACTAGGAGTTTTAATTCCTAAGGGATTCCTAACGTTATTCTTATTTCGGCAGTAACTTTCGTCACAGCATTGAAAATATTGAGGACATCAAATTATGTATCATAGAATATGACCGTGATACGATGATGAAGTTTCATAATTAATATCATTAAGTGTTTGTCTTAGTATAGACTTTTTTTTTCAGCTCTGGAGTCCCTGTAATAATAGTAACAAGAGTAATAATAATAATAATAGCATTTTAAGTAACTGATTCTAGACCCTAGCATGCTTTTCTGTATTAAAAACAAACAAGCAAACCCCTGAGAATTTCAAAGATATCTGTAAAAATTCAGACTCGAACACTGCATCCAACCCCGGATCTGTTCTCAGGGCTATTGCTGCCGCTCAAAGAAAGCTGTGCAAAGTTCTGCCTGCAGCAGTGGCAGTGCTCTGCCTTGCAGAGAGCAAAGAGCAAGCTGAAAATTATAGGCAGGGAGAAGTGCCAGGGTGGTACTATACTAATCCTTGCTGAGACAACAACTTGTGTTGGAGGCTCGCAGAGAGTCCGGAATTTAATTTCGGGAGGGAAGGATCTGTAAACAATATAGTCGAGTTGGTAAAAAACCTGCCTTACAATAGCCTGCCAGAAGGTGAATGTCAGATCAAAGGAGAACTGAAAAGATGTCCTTTCATATTTTTTTCCCCTAAATCAGCCATGGAAACTTCATGACTCCATAAAACATGTGCTGCTTTGCTGGGGAGACAGCCTCCAGTTTCCCCTCGGAGAAAGCTTCTCTTCCCCTCTCACTGCCTAGCTTGTGTTTTGGTTTGGTTTTATGTTTTTCTGCCTTTTTTTTTTCCCTTTTCTTTTTGAATCCATGATGCCCAAGACATATAGTAGCTTACTCATTTCATATCACACACAAATGGCTTGGCTCTTAACTTTCCACCTCTCTCCCCAAACAGGAACAAAGTCAGGAAATGAGGCACAAGACTCCCCTTGTAATGAGGAAAAGAAAACGACTTTACAGAAACATCTTGGAAAAGTCAAGTAAGTTAAAATATGTCCTTTTTACAGTTCAAAGGAGAGTATTTTTTTTCAACTTAGTGTTTAACGTACTTTCATAAACACAAATCAGCGACAGAACTCCCCACTAGCAGCTGCCTAATCCTGCTCAGTGCCTATTCATTTGGAGGTTCTAGAATTAATATTTGACGACTCTCTCATTGAAACAACAACCCCTGACCCCATGTGATTGCACTGTCACATTATTCTATGACATATTCATCTTGAATTCATTTACGGACGATTTGATTGGAATGAGGTTTGACATGTATTGGATCCTATTAAAGAAGAAGACTTTGATCTTGTTGATGGGGTTTACATGATATGTATCATCTTTACCAGGGATACCAGGCTTCCACAATGTGGTGTCTAAGTAGTTAGTGACTGACAGCTTATCTGACAGGAATACCTTAATCTTGAGGTCCTGAATGAAATATTCTATTTAAAATAAGCATATGATTTGCTTGTCCTTGGGTAGCTCTAGGTCACAAAATGTGAGAGGCAAACCTAGACATAAACCGTTGCTTCTCTGGTAGGTAGCTTCCCATTGTCCGGAAACCCTGAAGTAAAGAAGTCCCCATAAGTAGGAATGGGACGAGAGAATAAAAACAAAGGCAGAGTGTGCTCTCAAGCTACTCGGTACCCTCTCCTCTCTGAGGTGATGCCGGGATTACTGAAAACTTTCTTGCACCACATCTTCCTAACAAGCAATGCCTTCTGCCAGAGCAGGCAGAGACTCGGGCTCACGTCCTGAGTCTGTCTTCCTCATCCCTTCCTACCCAGTGCGGGTTTAGGGGATAAGGAATTGCATGGAGTGAGTTCTCAGTCCTCTATGTTTCTATTCCTCGGGGTTTTTTCCTTTCTCGCAGTAAAGATTAGGGCTTTTTCAGATTGATCCGCTCACCTCCTCTCGTTCAGAAGTTGAAGCCTAAAGATAACCCTCAGAACGCCTGTCTGAAGTGTTCAGAGCATCCTGTTCCATCCCGGTCCTCGGGCACAGGCTGGCTAGTTTCCAGCTGGCTCGTGGGGAAGGGAAGTTTCCGCAAAGGCGGAAGTGGGAGAACACGGGGTGAGTGAAGGTCACATTTTACTCTTTCCGATGTTTCACAGGGGCAGGAGCTGTGCCTTCCACGGAGCACGATTACAAGGGAGAGCAGGATTTGGCTCTGTCTTCTGTTAGCAATAGTGAAAAGCGTCTTGATGTGTAGGTAGATTACTACCAAAAACCAAGGAAAAGGTAAAGCTGTTGAGCAACTGGGGCTGTTCCCTCCTAGCAAGGAGAGGTGCAGCCGTTTTCACGCCGCAGGCCCGGCAGCCCGGCGCGGGGCAGGGGTGCGTGCAGACAGAGGCTGAAAGGTTAGGGCTGCCCGCCTCTGCCCCGCACCCCCGAGGTGTGGGCAGGCGGAGATCTGGGTCCGGCATGGCAGGGCGGAAAGCAGGGAGACAGCTCAGCCCTACTCCCAGGGCACAGCCCCGACGTGCGGGGCTCCTGCCTTTTCCCAGAGATTGTCCGGCCAGCCTCTCCCTGAGAGAGCCGGGTCAGAGGCAAGGGAGGACAGCTGGAGTAACGAGAACCTCGTCTGTACAACATATCACCTCTTTAGAGCAACCTCCAGCACGGGTGAGCTTTGGGGCCGGGGGGCTGCGGACGGGGTCGCAAACATAGCAGCAACAGGAAAATTTGTGCCCAGGATTAAGCTGCCAATCTATTGGCCCTGCAGAAGCTGATGTTGACACATTTGAGAGTTTGCCGAGAGCCCGGCATGTCTGGTCAATCACGGCTCAGGCCGCTGCCAAGAAGCAGGAGACATCGGTCATCTCTCTAGTGGCAGCAGTGTGAGCTCGAGCTGCCAAAGGGCTGCATAGACAGGCGTTCAAGTTTTCAAACATTGTGGGAGATGCGCGGAGCCCGGCCGGGCCTGGGGCCGCTTCCCTCCTCTTCCCCATTTCTCCGCCTCCTGCAGTCATGTGGCGGCCCCCGCCCCACTCCTCCACCCACGCAACCGGGGCTCACACCAACCTCACCTAACAGTGACGGACACCGAGTGCCAGGTTCTCCTGCACTGTCTGAGAAAGGGTGTGAGAGACATCCCTGAATGAGGGGCACGCTGAGAGCCATGAGTGTCTGGAGAGAAATCATCACAACGTTTGAAATGAACTTAGGGCAAAGCGGTTATGACATTTTTTTTTAATTGACAAACTGTTCCAGATGTTTTCTCCCTTGACTGAGAAGTGTCAGATTTGATGGATAACAAGTATGTAGAGATGCAGTGTTTTAAGGAGGTATGAGGAAAGCAGCTTTATTTGGGATTCACACTCTCAGTACATTTGTAAGTAACAGATTCATACTTCCTAACGTTTGTCTCTTCCGTGCACTCCTATTGAGATGGTCATGAATAGGACTGTCAAATCCATTTCGTAGAGCAAGTAGACTAGAAAGTTGAGATATTGTGAGGATGGTGTGTGGTTTAAATTGCCTGCGTAAACACGTTATGTAAGGATGGAGAGCTAATTGCATCATTTGTCACCTTTCATCATCTCCACTCAGAAAGATGCACGCAAGGATGTATCTATGGATACCTACCTGCATATCAGCCTTGTGTTACAGAGAAAATATGATAAATGCAAGCAGAGCCAAAATTACAGCCAACTCAGAGTATGTGAAGTTGTGAGAAAAATGTCCCCTATGTGGTTATGTATGTGCTACTCTTTAATCTTATGGTTTCCAGTTGGCTGGTAGCTTCTGTTATAAAAGTAGCTGGGTTGACATTGCCAAACCGTTTCTTGTTTTACTACATCAGAAAAAAAAATATTAATCACCAAAACTGATACATTCTTATGGAAATGTAAAAATATATGCTGTGAGCTTTACCTGGCATGGACCTGGTAAAGTATCCACTAGCAAGTTAAGAGCAAATCAATGTATTAAAGTACTTAGTTTGACACGGTGGATAGAGAATTAATTGTTGCTTTATTTCATAAGACCGAGAGATTGTTGGGGGAGCTGTTCTTATGTCATGATCCGAGCATGTGCTAAATACAGTGGGCAGATATTTAGAGATCTGTTTTTATTTCTTGGAGCAGAAGAGGCTTTCCCCATGTTTCATGTACTTTTTTTAAGTTCACAATCCCCTTCTTAAAAACTTAAGCAGGTGCTTCCTTCTGTGCTGAAGCCCTAAGCTTTTCTAAACCTTTAAGGCCTCAGTGTATTCAGCTGAAACCCAAACCTACACTTTCATTACTAGCACGCAAACCCTGCAGACCGTGTTATTCCCTTCAGGTGAGAATCATCAGAAACGAGTCCGTTAGGAATGTTTGGCAATGTTTTTTCTCCAAGCCAAGGATGAGGATTTTACGTAGAATTACCCTGTAAGTGTGTGTGAGAGAAAGTGAGAGAGAGGGAAAGGGAGAGAGACTCCCTCTTCTGGGTTAAACACTCAGATTCAGCCTGAACATCACGATTTCTCGCATTGCTCCGGCGTCCAGTAACGAGATAACTGCTAAAACTTGTCAAAGGCGGGGAAGGGAACGAGAAGTCTCCCATGAATCCTTTGTCCGGGCTCAGGAACCGGCGCGGTAGCCTAGTCCCGGCCGGACACGCCCGGCCAGCGAGTGGATGGCCCCAGCCGCGGGCTCTGCGGGGAAGGACCGCTCCCCGCGATGGCAACAAGTGCCAGGGACCCTCTGGGAGATCGGGACCGGGACCGGGACCGGGACCGCGACCGCGACCGCTCCGGCGGGGCCGCCCCGACTCGCGCTGCTCTGTGCGGGCGTGGGGGGCCGGGGGGCTGGCAGGGCTCTGCCGGGGGAGAACCCCCCCCCTCGGGGAGGGACAGCGGGAACGGGCAGAGGCGCGGGGAGAGGCCGGCGTGGCTTTGTTCCGGCGGCCGCAGCGGCGGGGCCGGGTCGGGGCGGCCCCGGGGCAGAGCCCCCCGCGCCGCTCCGGGGGAAGGGGGCGCCCGGCGGCGGCGCATGCGCGGCGCAGCCCCGACTCGCGCACACCCCCCCCCCCGCCGCTCGGAGCGATAACCCTGCGAGGCGGTGGCGGGACCTGTCACCGGTGACGTCACGGCGGCGGCGGCCAATGGGCGCGGGGCAGAGCCGGGGCCGGGCTGGGCCCGCGCGCGGTGGCCGCGCTGTGAGGGGCTGCCGCGGCCCCGGGCAGGACGGGCCGCGCCGGGGGAACCTCCCCGGCCCCGCCGGCCCCCCCGAGCACGCCCGCTGGCAGCGCCGCCCGTGCGCCCCCGCTGCCAGGGCAGTGGGACTGGGAAACTTTTTGGGTTTTTTTTTTTTGGGGGGGGGAGAAAGAAAAGAAAAAAAAAAAAAAGAAAAAGTTGTTTTTTGCCCCCCTCCTCTCTGTGTGTCTCTCTCCTCCCGCTGTCAGGTGACTTTTTAGCGTTAGAAGCTAATGAGCGTGGATGCTCTGGGGATCCCAGTGATGGACCCTGCTGCTCTCTCCAGGCGGAAAACGGCGCTGAGATTAGTAGACTTGGCGGGGGCTCCTCGCCACCACCACCACCCCCCTCAGAGCATGACAGGCTTCCCGGGCCTCGCCAGGCGCCCCCACACCACTCAGCCGGGGGAGCACGCCACCGAGTGCCGCCTCGGGCCGCAGCCGCTCCGGCCAGAACACATGGGGCACCGCCACCATCCTCATCCTCCTCCTCAGCATCACCCCGCGGCCCTTAAGCTCAGCCCTGCCCCTCATCCCCACCACCAGCTCCACCACCACCACCACCACCATCATCATCATCATCATCATCATCATATGGCAGGCCAAGCCGAGGTGGTCTCTAGTCAAACGGGAGCATTTGGCCCGGCGCAGTCACCAGCAGCCCTTTACCCCGTCTCTCACCCAGCCCAGGCTCTGGCAGCAGGTAGGGACTTCTTCATACGCAGAGACCTGCCTGCCCCACTCATGCCAGGGCTGACTGAGCAGCACCCCCCTGCAAGTTCTCACCACGGACTATTTGTCTCAACAACAGGTAGCTACCCCGGACACCATGGTCACCACCACCACCACTCAGAAGCTGGGAATCCCTCTCTGTTCACTGGACTCCATGAGCAGCCTCCCCATGCAGCTCCAGGTGGCCATCTAAACGGACAGCTCAGACTGGGGTTACCTGGAGAAATGTACGCCAGGTCCGAACATTTCACTCAAGTACCAGCCTCCAGGACAGATCATTTTGCTGCTTCTTCGCTTCATAACTACGGTGGTATGAACCTGAACGTGAACCTGGCTCCACACCACGGCCCGGGCGCCTTCTTTCGTTACATGAGGCAGCCCATCAAACAGGAACTCATCTGTAAGTGGATTGAGTTGGACCAGACTCCTAAAAAATTATGCTCGAAAACTTTCAGCACGATGCACGAGCTGGTGACTCATGTCACGGTGGAGCACGTTGGAGGACCCGAGCAGTCCAATCACATATGTTTCTGGGAAGAATGTCCAAGAGAAGGGAAACCTTTCAAGGCCAAATATAAACTTGTAAATCACATCAGAGTCCACACAGGTGAAAAACCTTTCCCCTGCCCTTTCCCAGGCTGTGGCAAAGTGTTTGCCAGATCAGAGAATCTCAAAATACACAAAAGAACTCATACAGGTCAGTATGTAAAGCTCTCTTTACTCTCTTTCTCTCGGTTATTCAGCATACTGTTTTGCTTTTCTTTTTTTTTTTTTTTTTTTTTTAATGTATCCTTTGAGTTGTTATTGAATGCACGCCAAGTACTTCTGGAAAATAAATTCTCGGATTTGTTTTCTTCTTTACCGTTTGGAGAAGGGGGAGAAAAAGGAGGGGGGAAGGGGACAGCAAGTGCAAATCTTAGAATTCTCGCCCATATTTTTTTCTGGTTGTGCAGAGAGGATGCTGTAATGTTTATGTGGGTAGATCTGTGTAAATATCAAGTGATATAGCGACTATTTCTGCTTATTCACACAGGCGAGGATTTTTTTTTCCGATTTAAAGTATTCAGGGGAAAAAATGAAATCATTGTGCAAGCTCACAAATTAAAAGTGAACAATGGAAGTTACAACTTGTCTAGTCAGTTTTGACTGATGTCGCTGAGATGCTGCTGCTCGAACATTGTGAGAATAACACAGCTGCGACCTTTTCGTTCAACAGTTCTGTTTTGGGCAGGGGGAGTTTCAAATGTTTGATCTGAATAACACTGACATTTTTAATGAGCATTGCCTTCCAACGACTTTCCGCATTCGCAAATATGGGGAGCTGCAAGTTCTGATTCTCATGAGGGAAAAAAAAAAATGGAAAGAAACCCTGGTATTGTTTCGGCCTGTACATTTTGAAATGTCATTTGCAGATCTGTTAAGCGAAATTGGGACATGTGTCAGAAACATCTGTTAGTTCTAGTTAACAGAAAATAAAGTAACTCGATGGACGATCTTGCAAAACTACGTTTGAACTCTTCCGGCTAGGAAAGCATTTATAATTAATGAAATTGCACGTAGAAAGTTTTCACACTTCCAGGAGCAGCTTGTGAAGTTGTATTAATTAGTTTAGCAGCCGGTGTTTGTACTCTGTAGCACTGGCTTGTCTTTTTTTTTTTTTTTTTTTTTTTTTTTTTTTTTTTTTTTTTTTTTTTTTTCCCCTCCCCTCTGAAGAAGAAGATAAGAAATAAGCCCTTTTTGGAAAATTTAATCTGTTCCAGTGTAGGGTTTTCCACCTCCCACCCCCTTCTGTATAGCCTTATGCACTGCGAGGGAAACTACATAATCCTATTGTAAGATCTGCTTACAGCCAAACGATTTTTTTCGCCTTCCAGTTCATAAAACTCCCCTTCCCCCATGCTCGGTGCAGGGCTTGACCTTCCAGGAGTCGCATTTTTTATGATAGAGCTCAACGTGATATAATATGCAGAACATATACTAATTTCGTATCGCTATCTTCTAAACATAGCACTGAGATTTTACAGCGACCGTCACTCGTCACCTCATTATTTTTCCATCGCTCTATGAGGAGCAAGTCTGTGTGCCGGGCGGGAGGTGGGGGAGGAGGGAGACGATAGCACAGTTGCGTTCTTCAGCTGCCTTCTCGGCCCCTTTTTCGAGGAAAAAGGGGTATCCCCGGGTCATGTAACTTGTATCCGAGCCAGTTCCTTGTTGAATCAGCACAGGTACAGCTATTAACCGGGAGAGCTCATCTCTTAATGACAGTGTTTTTCTTAAGTAAACAAACTTTTACTGCTCTTTAACGGCCTCACTGTTTGAAGTCTCTGAAGCAGAAAATGGTTAAATTCTTGGGAAAACTGACCTACATCGGAGACGTAGGTTCAGGGCAAATCCGAGATCGGAGATTTGCGTTTATTAAACACCATTCTGCGCGTCTGTACTTTTGGCTTTAACTTTCCCGGTGATTAATTGCTGTATTGTGCAAACTCCTGCGGGGCCTTTATGGTTCCACCGTTTCTATTAAACACCCAGAAATTGTCAGAAAAGCAATGTTTCTGAAACCCTAATAGAACTCACTACGAATTATTCATGAAGACAGTTCTAGATTCAACAGGAAAATTATTGCCTCCTTAAATATTAATGACTTCTGATTTCTCCGAGGCTGGGGAGCAGGCAGAGGGATATCTGGAGATATGCGAGTTTTCCAGGTTGGAGGATAAGGCCGTTAAGGCGGCAGCAGCGGGACGAGCAGGACGGGCTGGGATCACTTCGCCGCCTTCCCAGAGGGCCAGAAACAATAGTGCGAGCCGTGGGACGGAGCCCCGCTCCCTCCCTGTGGCCCCCGTCTCCCCGCGCCTCGCCCTCAGCCCGGAGGCCACTGCCTCCGGCTTCCCCCCACCACAACTCACCCGGAGAAGTTGGTAAATACCTTAATCCACTCCCGGAGACGGGGGATTATGCCACCAATTCCAAGCTGAATTTCACTGAACACTTTTGCCCAGCTACAAGTGTGGGGGTAAAATGGCGGTTCAGGTCCTACTCGTCTCCATCGCCCGCGGAACTTTCTGCGTGGCTGCAGCTCAGTGCCCGGGCTGCGGCAGCCGCGACCTGTGCAATGTCCTCTCCCTGCCGGGTAGGGATTTCCACGTAAGAAAACCTGCTCTCGCGAAAGGAATACTTGCAAATGTCTCGGATGACTCCTCTTTATTGAGGCGTTCAGGGAATGCAACCCGGGCAGCTGAGAAAATGCTGCCCTCTTCCCACTTGAAACCCGGCTGCACTGACGGACCTTTCAGTGGCTCTTTCAGGGGGTTAAGCGAAGTTGAACATTTTTCAACTCTCGGCGAAGCGCAGTGCGCCGCAGCCCTCTTTTACCTGAATGGAACTCACTTTGCACAAGCGGAGTGCTTATGAGGATGGCTTTCCCTGGGGTCTCCTAACTTACTGCTTGCTTGTACTACACTAATATCCTTGATTTGTTGTCTCAACTTAGATGCTGAAGGTCAAATTGTTTCCTTACGTGAAACTCTAATTAGATTATATGCCGGCGTGTGTCTATGCATTTGCACCGCTATATGTCGACCGTATTTGGTTACAGAATCCTCATCGTTTTGTAAGAGACCTTATTTTTAACCTCTTCCCCCCCCTTCCCTCCAACGCCAGATATTTACCCATGCAAGTGTTAAGAGTGCAGGATGTGAGTGCTCCTCATTGATTATTACAGTGTGGAAAGGACATACTTTAAACCATGAGCCGTGAGCTTTTCCCACCCACCTTGCATAAAGTGCATTCATGTGAAATATTTGGAATGCCTTCCTTTATTTGCCTCCGCTCACAGCCGAAGCCGATGTGGGCTGAGTCTCTCCTAAATTTAATCATGACAAACTAAGAGGAAAAAAAACCACATACGCGCAATCCAAGAAATTAAAAAAAAAAACCAAACCAAACCAAACCAAAAACAAAACCAAAACACACACACACACACACAAAAACCAAATAAAAACAAACACACAAACCCAAATACTGGAAGTCCTTTTGACCACATACGCCATGATGGTGAACACAGTGGCTTTGTTTGCACTTCACGTTAAGCTTCGACCATGTATTTTTGTGGAGTCCTCTCCTTCCTGATACTTTCTGGCTTTTGAGGGATGAGAAAGTTATTTTCATACTCGCTGGTACAGGACCTGGGTAACCCTTGGCTAGCAGGGTTTTGCAGTTTGCTATTGTCAGCGACAATAATGCCGTCAACATTTCATCCTGAAGCTGTCTGTGGCGTGTTTCCTTGAAAACCTCCTGTATATCGTGTACTATGCCAGGTCCACATGATTAGAGGTTAAACTTTCACACGACTCCAGCAACACGATTGTATTTCTGTTATGCGTAACGTCACTTATCATATTACCAGCCAAATTAATGCTGAATGCAATTCCTTCCATGACTGTAGGTTCAAATGAAAAGGGAATCCTACCCTCGCGACAGTGCCGTGCACCGGCCTAGTCATCCTTCTGCTGAATCTTTATCGTTCTGCCCTCACAATCAATGTCTTTCTGAAATACTTTGTGCCTGTACACACGGTATTAGCAACCCGGAGAGCGGGGAAAAGGAGGGGGATGTGGATCTTCCATGGCAGTGTAATCAGTGCAAGTAAGAAGTGGATTAAACGTGATCTAGCCAGGCTATGAAAAATATTTCCACGTGCACCTGAGGGACTGTGAGAAATGTATTTAACGTAAAAAACTTCAAAGGGATAAAGCACTGACCGCTCTTTCTGAAGGACTTCGGAGGCCGCGGGGACAGCACACATTTGCTCGGAACAAGCACTTGGCCTCTTAAGTTTTCCTTGTTTCGGAGCTTTGTCTTTTGCACAAATCACCACGTTGACACACAGGGCAGGGGACAGGGAAGGAGAAGCTGGCCGGACAGGGTGCTCTGCGTGCGGAGCCGGCCGCGCAGCGGGGTGGGCACGGAGCGGCGGCTCCGGGGGACGTTCGGCGGGGCCGGCGGGGAAGGGCAGGGCCAGTGAGAGAAGCCTCCGCGGGGAGAGGAGCCGTGCCAGGGCCGGAGAGAGGGGTCCGGGAGGCTGTGGGCTGGGGAGGTGCCGGGATGCGCCGCTTTCGGCCCTGCCGCCGCCTCTAATGGCTGTGCTCGCCCATTGCCTCCTGCAGGGGAGAAGCCGTTCAAATGTGAATTCGAGGGCTGTGACAGGCGCTTCGCCAACAGCAGCGACAGGAAGAAGCACTCGCATGTCCACACCAGCGACAAGCCCTACAACTGCAAAGTGAGAGGCTGCGACAAGTCCTACACCCACCCCAGCTCCCTGAGAAAACACATGAAAGTGCACTGCAAATCCCCTCCTCCCAGCTCCGGCTACGAGTCCTCCACGCCCTCCTTGGTGTCCCCCTCCTCGGACTCCGGCCGAGAGCCCCCCGCCTCCTGCTCCCACGCTGAGCCCTCCGCGCCCGCGCAGCCCGCCGCCAACCTGAGCGAAGGGTCCGTGGGTCA
>JAWWES010000011.1:13249086-13273490 GCA_035583135.1 Lophotriccus pileatus
CTCCCACGCTGAGCCCGCCGCGCCCGCGCAGCCCGCCGCCAACCTGCGCGAATGGTACGTGTGTCAAGGCGCGGGGCCCCGCGGCCCCCCCGCCGCCTCCCCGCCGCCGCGCCCCCCCGCCGGGCCCCGGCCCCGCTGCTGAGGGCGCGCCGTGGGCGGTGGCCGGGCCCGGCCGGGCCGGGGAGCGCCGCGCCGGGCACGGGGGAGCCGAGCGGGAGCGGCGGCGAGAAGCTCTTGGCGGAGGGAGAGCTGGGCTGCGGAACGCGCGGGTGGGCTGGCGGCGGGGCCCGGCCTGCGCCCCGGCACCGCGCACACGGGAGGGCTGCGCCCGCCTCGGCCGGGGCGCTGCCGCCTCCTCCCGCCGTGCCACACACACACCCTCTGACCGCCTTGCTCCAGTCTGTTTACAAGCCAACTGATTTGCATCTCTTTTCCTTTTTTCTTTTCCTTTTTCTTTTCCTCTTTCTTTCTTTCCCTCTTTCTTTTCCTTTATCCCTTTTTCCCTTTTCCTTTTTCCCTTTTCCCTTTTCCTTTTCCCTTTTCTTTTTTCCCTTTTCCCTTTCCCTTTTCCCTTTTCCTTTTCCCTTTTCTTTTTTCCCTTTTCCCTTTTCCCTTTTTCCCTTTTTCCCTTCCCTTCCCTTCCCAAGAGATTTCATACAGATTTTGGCTGTACAGATTTTCTCTTGTCAACAGTACTGTGTGCTGCCACTGTTCTGTTCACCCACGATTTTCTGTGAGAGTGTGTTTTTTAAGAAATATATATATATAAACTATTGTTACCGATTTGTACAAAATGGATCCATTAAATTCTTTGATTAATTAACCCGTTCGATGGATGTTTCTGTAAAGAATCTCCTTTTCCCTCTTTCTGTATATAAATACATATATATATATTTCCTCTACACCCCCCCCCAATAGTCGTTAATAAAGAAAGGCCCAGGGGGGTGCAGTGATTGACTGTCCATTTTAGCTCCCACTGGTAATGACTTCTAATACTTAAACATGCCCATCCCCACCCAGAGTGTGGTTCCTGTTGAACCGTGGGCGCTGAAGCTCCTGAGGGGGTTCTGATGGGGGTGGGGAGGGGGGAAGTGGGAGACCACTCTCTGACGTCACTGCCAGGGCGGGGGCCAGGCAGCCCCCCCGAAGCGCGGGGACCCGGAGCCGCTGCTCCACTGTCTGCCCTGCGAGGAGCCCCGGTGAGAACAAACTGGTCCCAGAACGCGGCTTTAGCATCTCCATCCTCCCCCAGTCTCAAACCTACAGGGTCCACTACACTGATTCAGAGAAAGAAGGGAGGGGGAAACCAACCTAACAAACCCCAAAATAAATAACCAAACCTGTCCACTGGGGTAGCCTGAGACTACTGAATGGTGCCGGTTTAATTACTTTAATGTTGTTTAAGAATACCAGGCAGTATAGGCAAATAAATAGCATGGGCTGCTGGAAACGGTTTCTATGGCTTGCGTAGTACAGACAGAAGGCTGCTATAACCGCATCCTCTCATGTCCGACAGATCACCTCTATACCCAGGTGACTGAGGTTAGTGTGTGTGTACAACTGCACACACATACACATGTGTAAATCGGTATCTATAAATATAGTTTTTCCCTGTAGCTATAAAAGCAAGGGGAAAATTAATAGCTGGTCAGTGACTAAAAATATCCCCACGCCCAGTGCTTCCCTTATTGATGCATCTGTATTTTCCTCCCATGGCAGCAAGTCGGGATTCCCTTCTTCACTCACCCCAACTCGACAACTTTTTTGTTGAAATACCATGAATACTGACAACAGCATGTCGCTAGCGGGAATACACGTAGGGAATTAGCTAGGCGAGAGCAATGTGCAAAAGAGGACCCTAAACAGGGGAGAGTTGTGCCCCTCCGCAGACCCTGAAACTTGTGTCATGGAAATCGAGAGGTGTAGAAGGCAGATGTGAGCAGGGAGGATGTTTCCGTGATGTCCTGATATCTGTTTATTTCTTTATTTCTCTATTTACAGAAGTATTTGGATGTGCAGGCTAATCACCTTTAATTTTTCATTTGCTTGTTACAGATGTCTACCCCGTTGCTCTCAAGGTAATCTAGACAGACGCAGCTGAAAGCCTGAATCTTTTGCCTTAGACATCAAAGCAAGCTCGCACAAAGAAGTATTTCTTCACAACGGTGAATCTTCATGGTAAGTTAGGATTTCTATGGCAATAGGCAAGTCATACTTAAATAGTGAAAGGCGAAGTCTGGAGCCCGTCCAGTCTTTTCATTAAGGACATAATATTTACGTCTAACAGGCCCTTTTTCTTGTGTATACAAGTATATATTTTTGTTTGACGCAAACTAAATCATTTTCATTTAATTTCCGGTAAACAAAACCCACGCGAACAGGGCACTTGTTCCAGACCATAATAAAAATGGATAAGACTGTCAGGAAGAAAAGGCCCGCTTGAACCGTCGCCTCAGCTCACTTTTGTTTCTGCTTTCTGCCAGGATCAGAGAATGCATTCGGGATTTGAGGGCGAGTTTCTAAAGGCAAGGAAATGGTTTTTAAGGGGGGAAAGAAAAGGAGAAAGGTCTAATCAAGCTCGGGTTGTTCAAAGAGCCTGATTTTGGGGTTGAAAGTGTGAGTTTTATGGTGCATCAGCATGCCACGTTAGGATCGCTATGGTAATGAGGAGAGCAATAGCAAGCGGCCTTCAAAGGAGGCACACTCCATTTGAGACAGTCTATTAAGATACATTTGCACTGACCTTTGGTTTCATGCTAGCTTAATACACTCAATCTGCTCCCCGCTAGATATAGACTTCCTCCACCTAATGCACTTCGGCGGAGCTGGGCTTTGCTGGGTTTCGCCCTCCCCCCGAGACAGGCTCCGTTCCGGCGCTGTAGTCCCGGTCCCCTTCTCCCCAAAGTAAGGGACTGACAGCCCCCTAGGCTCGGGGGAATCTCCCGCCCGCTCTCCTCAGCCTTTCTGACCAGCTTCTCGTAGCAAAACTGGCCACAAAGCCGGAGAATTACTTCCTTCTCTTTCCCCCTCCATCCCCGGCAGGGGAAGATAGGATGGGTACTGAAAGACCCTCCTCCTTGGGCTGCCTGGGGCTTCCTTGGCTCCAGGGAGTAGGTGTGCTGATGGAAGTGCCCCAGGACCCGGGAAAGTGGGGCGAGGCACGGGGGGAACTGCCTGTGCCCCCATTTACACCCTGCCCGGCCCGGCTGTCGCTTCGCGGCACCGAGCGGAGGCTCCGCGGTGCGGGGGAACTTGACACCCGCATGGCCGGGGCCATGGGCGCTGGGCCATGGGCCCGGGAAAGTTAGAAGTCCATGTTCCAGTAATTGTCTTGTTGTTTATTTTATCCAAGTACCCTAGTGAATAGGAGAAAAATAAACACGGGGGGGGAAAATTCAAACAGTTGAGTCGTCTTTAGTGCCAGCCCTTGTGGTTGAATAAAAAGGATGGTCCAATTTCTATTGAGCTGAGAAATCTTTGAAGTGGGAGTTATTATCTGAGAAATTCCTGCTCGTCGTCCTAACAACGCTGATGAAACGTAAAAGGTTCTTTGTCAGCGATTTGTTCTCCTCTCTGTCAAACTCACCCTGCCCGTTAGCTTTAAACCGTTTCTAAAGAGATAAAAATCAAACTTTTAAAGATAACTTTAGGGGCCCAGAGAGTGCAGAAAATACCAAACTATCGAATCCTGTGTATAGACATACATCTGGATATATGTGGCTGTGTCTACGTGAAAGTCTGTGTACAAACGTCCATAGATGTCTGTATGACCTTACAGTTCGAAAGTTGAAACTATGTCCATTTTTTTTGCATTTCATCCTCCAAATTTTCCATCTAATAAATTATTCCTACACACACTCTGCACAGAATGAGAATCTTGGGCGAAGGCAGAAATGCTGAGTTTCACTAACACCATGTTACCAGCAAATGTTTTCTTTCCAGTAGAGTGAAAACAAGAGCGTAGACATAAGAGTAAAATCTTTGATAATTTTAATGGTCCGGATACCTATCAAGCATGTATATAGTGCAACATATCGAAGTGGTTAATGCATTCAAAGTGATGGCTTCCATATGCTCTCATGTTTTATTGTCTGTGAGTGTAAGAATAGTTGAACTGCACCCCTTTTGTATCTTCATTTTATAAACATAACGGTGTTGTACTGAAATGATTCCCTAATCAAGTTTTATTTAGTAGTTTCTCATTGGAGATCATGCAATACTCTGTTTGGAATATGAATTCCTTGAAGTTGTAACTCATCAGTGCACTTCTGTTTTAGTTGTTACAGAATGATCTGAGCCCAATCCCGCCATTCTAAGTCAATCCATTAATTTAATGGGACTTTTCCTGGGTAAAGACCGAGTCAATTTGCAGTGGAGTGGGTATTATTATTATTATTATTATTATTAATAATAATTTTGGATCTTGTCATATTTATGGGAAAATCTAGTGCATTCTTTCCGAACTGTGCAGAGAAGAAGCCTCTGAAAAATGTAGCTCACAAAAAAAGACATTTGCAATGTTGATATGCTGTATTTCTGTCCAAACTTCTTATATTCCTTATTTTTCTTCATCATATGTTTGGTAATGAAGGAATGTTCTGTTGTGTGCTTGAACATACTATTTATTTTTAATATTTGGATTTTTTACAATAAATATTTATAAACGTTTCATTTCTATGGTTATTTTTACAAATGTGCACTTTTAAAATATGTGTTGGTATACTGATAATACCGAGCCATTCCTAAAACACTGTGTAATCCGCCTTGGCTTTCTGTTGATTTTCATATTAGTTGACAAAAAATTTCCGCAAACCTGTGTACTATTAATGTGGTGTACAATCAAGTATTAATGCGTGGGGTTTTCTGTTGGTCTTTAACCTTTTTTAATGTTAATCGTTTTAGGTTGGCATTTTTATTAAAAGAACAAAACAAAACAGTTCTGTGGCTTCATTTCTGAGACAATATTTTTCAGATTGCAGACTTCAAACGAATTGTACTTTAAGCAATGACCGAAGTATAGAGTGTAAAAACAGAGACCAGCGTGACCCAAGTGGAGCCCAGTCCCTCTGGGGTGTGTGTCCCGGTTACCTCTGCAGTGGCACCCTGGCTCCTGCACGGGCAGCGTGCGGCTCTGGGGTCACTAACACTGGGGATGTTGGTCACTAACACTCTGGGCGTTGGCGACAGTTTTCAGCGAGGTCACCCTGAGGGGCTGCTGCTCCTCTCCACCCCGAGGGGTTGTTGTTTCGCAGGATGCAAGTGATCTTTTGAAGAATTACCCCCGCAGAATGAGCCCCTGTCACAGTGACACTTTTTGTAAGGTTCCTAGGAGGAATCAGAGCATTTTTTTTTTTTTTTAAGAGAGGAAATTCTGTAGTCAGCTAAAGTAGTCTGAAAGTAAGTCTTCTTTGCCTCGCATATTCTCCTAAACGCTGTTAATACGTTACAGGGTTCCGCAGCTCTCGAACCTGCCCAGAGTTTTCCTCGCACGACAAACACGACTCCCAGCTTTGCTGTTTGGAGGGCTGGAGCCGCCTCGGGCACAGCGCGGCCCGAACCCGGCGGGCGCCTTGCGCATGCGCTGCCTTGAATCCTTTTAAAAAAGGAAAACTTGAAAGAAGTTGCCTAACACGGAGAGATGAAAAAAAGTTGGCTTTGGCTGCCAGCAATATTGTCAATAAAGAATACATTTGACTACATGAAGGGAGAGAGAGAAAGAAAGACAGAAAATAATTTAAGAAATAATAGAATTGGAGAAAAGGGAACGAAGGGAAACATTTTTGCTGGCCTGTAGAAGACAAAAACTGGCCCATAAAGGAAAGGAGGGCTAACAGTACATGCTAATTAAAGAATACAATTCTATGGTCTATAATGATTGAGCGAAGACATGTACTTATTACACTTGACTGTCAACAAGGGAAGGAATGTCCCCTCAGACAACATGGTGAGAGACGTGTGGGCATTATTAGTGGCCCTTTTATAGACATTGCCTTTTCTTTCTCAGTGCTGACAAACCATTTTGGAGGGAACCATCCCCTGTTGCTTCCTATCATCGATCCCCATGCAAGTCCCTGCATTGTGCAAGTGCATTAATTAAAGACCATTCATTTAACAAAAGCACATTGTATGTTCAGGAAAGGAAGATTAGAAATATGAATCAGTAACCGAGACCCGTTTCCGCCGCCTTACCGGGAGAAGCAGAGAGGAAGGAGGTGCACCGTGCAGTTAAACACCCTGCACCTCCCGGACGGAGCGACGCTCAGTCCCGGTTAGGCTTTTTGGGAGAGAAACCCTGAAATTGATTACAATTGAAAACAACAAAAAAGGGTTGTCAAGTGTCTCTGTGGGCGCCGGATTTCTCGACCCTGCTCGGCTCCTCGCCAGCCGCCCGCCCCATGGGGCCGCCCAGCCCGGCACGGCCCGGATCGGTCCGGCGCCCCTTCCCGGGGCCGGGCCCCTCCATTCGGGCGCGACCGCGCCCAGGGTTGGTGTGCGTGTGTACACACATCCCCACAAACATTTGTTATGTCGATGGGTTTTTTCCAGCTGCACGTAGAGGCACAGACACACGGACCTGCGTCCATCCCTCCCCATCCCTCCGCTGCCCAGATTTTTCCAGTACGAAGGAAAAACGGCCTGGTCCCTCAGATTCGGTCGCGACACGAGCGTGTCTTCTCGTGAGAAGGTAGAAGGAAAACACAGGGAGAAAGAGGTTATGAGGGAGTGGGGGAAGGACAGAAGACGGATTCCCAGTATCACCCACATGACTTGCTAAGCGGCTCCAGCTTCTCTAAAACCTCTGGGCCATATGTTGGTTTATTTACACCCTTTGTCTTTTCGTGTGTCGCCTACTGAAATAATATTCCTGGGATACAAATGAAAGTAAGCTAGAGTAAACAAACAAGGGGAGCGCCTGCTTAAGGGATATGTAACATTTCTGAGATCCCAACAGAGTATATCGTTCCCATGGTTATAATGGGGCCAGGATAGTAATTAGAGATTTTAGTTAAAACCCATAGATTTTTAATGCCGAATGACACATTGACTCCATTTTCTTCCATATGATTTAGAGTTTTTGCAGAATTGAACTATGAGAGGAGAAGGAGTCACTGTAAAATCAACTTTTTAACAGTTAAAAAAAAAAAAAAAGGCACAGCAGATTAAGGTGTTCCTAATGATGACAATAGCTCAGAGAAACCTCCACGACTTCCCTTGAGGCTGACTTTATTCACAACTTCTTCTACATTAGGATCCATCCCGCTATGAGACCAGGACCACATTGGCTCCTCTGCATCAGGCGCCGAGATCCCGCGGGGTGAAAAGGGTGCGGGCACCAGCTCTCGCGTTTGGAAATCCGCGCATCATCTTCGTTTTCTTCTTCATTCAAGGCAGCAAACCCCTTGGCCAGGCTGGAGCATACCAGGCTATGAGGAAACCTTTTTTTTTTTTTTTTTTTTTTAAATAAATAGGATGCTCTAACAAATCGGCAGATTTTTAGTTGTTTGGTTTTTTTCTTTCTTTCCTCCCATGTCAGTGTTACCCACAGAATTGACTCGATACTGTCGTAAGATCTGTCTTCCTGTCATTGCTGCTGTGCCTGGACTGGGGAAGCCACACCGGGGTGCCGGGTTGAGCCCCCGGTGGCAGGAGCCGGGGTGAGCCTTGAGGGGCTGCACCGCCAGCCCAAGCTGGGGGAACCCCCGAGAGCACTTGCCAGCGCCCAGCAGCTCCCTCTTGCCCCCTTCTCTCATCGCTGCTGCCGATGAGGATACCTGCTACAGGACGCCCTGAAAGTCAGACAAAGGCACGGACACCACCATTCCCCAACCACCTCCAGGCTGTTTCGAGAAGACACACAAAAAATTAGTCTCCAACTTTTGCCTAGTCACTGCTGGCTTAAATTATCCTCTGTCCTGGATGAGGGCAATAGTGAAGCAATTGGAGTTCCTTGCTCCACCTCCTGCTCCTGCGAGCGGCCGGGAAACAGGGTGCATCTGAACTTGGACAAAACTGGGCTGCCCTCCTGCAGCCCTCCCTCTTTCCTCGTTCCGGGGAGTCCCGGAGTGGGGAGTCAAAGGGAGGTTTCAAGGGGGGAGGTTTTGTTATTCCCCGCCTGAGGACAGATTAATCCTCGCATATACTTGATAAAGATGATCTTGCTGGGAGGAAGAGGGGAAAAAAAACCGGTAAGAAAAGAAAGGAGTCACTGGATTGTTATTGTCTAGAAAACAGGCCACCTTTAAAAACCTGTTGTAGAAATAGAGAGACTCCTTTAAGTGTGAAATATCATTTCATTGTAAATTGTCAAAAAAGAGTCGGTAATCCAACTTCCGGAAACTGTTCTGAATTATTTCAGCAGACTCTTTTAAAAGAGGATTAGCAGGGCTTTAGGGGCAAAATCCTTCTGTTTTATTCAATCTCTGATTTTATGTTATAATTACTAGATGTAAAGACTCGCGAATTAGTATGCAGGCGTCGTTCAGACATTATGCAGGTGCTATTCTAATCATTCAGCTTTTTAATTAAGGAACGAGGTAAGAAAACAGAATCATAAAAACACTTTTGTGAGAGCTGAGAAAATCGTGAGCGACTGCATGAATAAAGCCTTTATACCTTATCCTGACAGGTCAGACACCAATTGCCTGACTTACGACCTTTTCTTGCTGAAACAATGGTTAACAGCTTTCTCACCTTGTTCCCATTATAGCCTTTATTCTCGTTGAGAATTTATGGAAATGGCCCTAAAATGCTTACACTAAAGAGGGATGCAAAAAGGTATTGCAATTTTAATTGATGCCTGTCCCGTACAAAGATACTTTAATTCGGGTCGTTCAGGAACCGGGGGACTCAACTCGGTACGAGGATTTGGGTAGATCGAAACGGTTTGAAACATTTAAATTCTCCTCCAGGAGAGGAGGGGACACAAACAAACAAAAAAGCCACCCAAAGTTGCCGGAATACCCGGGCAGCCGGCGCGGCTGGGACGGCGCCGGGTCCCCCCTTTGTTCAGCGCATCAGAAGGCATCGTGTTCCTTGATCCCGCGATGCAAACTTAAAGCCTTTGTCGGGCTTTGTTATTATTATTTAATTTCTTTCCCTCGCCTTCCTCCTCTCCCCTCCTCTGCACCCTCCCTACGCCTGGCACGACTGCATCACGTGTATTAACATATGAATGAAACAACCAGAGCCAATGCACTTAAGGTAATACCTATGCTCCGTTCTCGCCTGATTATCTTTTTATAGAAAGTTACATTAACTAATGACATTTACATAAATATGAATAATTAGTAAGGTAAGTAATTCTGCTCCGACGGGGGAAGGCGGAGTAGGGAAGAGCCTGAGACCTGAACCCAATTTTCGTCTCCGCAGACCTGGGCTCTGCTTCGCCCTGGTATCGGACAGGAGGCACAGAGTCCTCCTCAGGGAGGAGGGGAACTGTCACATTTATATTGTTTTCTCTCTCTCTCTCTTTTTTTTTTTTTTCCTTAATGCGAAACTTTTCTCTTGTGTCCCTCTTTTATCTTCCCTCCAGACCTCCAGTTCTGAGCAGAGTTCAGTGGCTGTAAATGATAGGTTCCCAAAAGCATCAATCCGCGCTTCTCTAGTACTTGGCCGAGAACAATGCAAGTATTAGGATATCAGCAGCACTCGAAATGATCACGCGTTAAATTATTTTGCTTTCACGGATGAGGGGGCTTTTTTCCAATGTAAATCAAGCGCTTTAGTTATTAAGTCTGAACACTAATCTCCAACAACCTTTACATAATGTGGCAGAATGTGCCACACCACTTCGCACCTGCACTCTGAATAGAGCCGCCTTTTCAATGTAAGACACGCTTGTTGCCCCTGGGCTCCAAAGGAGTTGTGTGAATAAGTCAAGCTTTTTGAATACCCCTACTCGCTTTCTCTTCCTCCTTTGATCACAGAAAATGTCTTCTAATTTGTCCTTTTTCATTGTAACAACGTTTTCAAGTCTCTTTTTATTTTCCAAACCACATATTTATAAAGAACATAAATCGCCCCAGAAAACAAAAGTTCTCTCCTCGCCAACTGGCCGAGTAGCCTATGACCACTTTGTTATTCACAAGCAGAAGGGGAAAACAAGGTTCTCGCAAAGACTGTTGCTTCTCGAGTTTATCCTAAACAAACGTCTAACTTTGGGACGGGACGCAGGGAAAGAAACATGTTTGTTCCCCTCAAAAATAAGGGCTGATCCATTTGCCTTGGAGATCCGCCCGCTGCTCTCTCCAGGCTGGTGGCCAGCTGCATTTCAACCTTCTACCGGCGATAAATGGCGAGGAGGAGGGCAGAAGGCAGGAGGGAGTGATGTCTCTCCTTGACCACCAGAGTGACTGAAGTCTCCGCCAACTTCCTGAGCCCACCAGAGAGGTCAGGGTGAAACCAGCTGTAGCGAGCGGGTTTGCACACATTGATTCTTAGTTGAGCTGCCTACTTTAACGACCTTCGACGATAATGAACTCTAATTTATAAATCCGAGAAAGACGTCAAAATTAATAGGGAGAAGAACTGCTAAAAGACATAGGCAGGGTCCTTTCTCCCCCAGCCCGCCAGCTCCCCGACTCTTTTTCCTCCAAGGAGTCCGGCAGCGGCTGCACCGGCACCGAGCGCTCGGTGCCCGGCCCGGCAGCTCCAGGCTGTCCTGCCCGCTCTGCAGCCCCGAATCAGCTGCGGGGGGCAGAGGCGAGAACCCAGCAGGGATTCCACCCCCTGCTTGCTTTCACCTCAGCCCCGTCTCAGACATCTCCGAGGTGCTTTGCCCGAGTGTCTGCTTAGGAGCAGTAGGTTAATGGCATTTTAGTGAAGTTGGTCTCTCTGCAGGCTAAGCCCAACCTAGGAGTTTCTCACTCCTCCTTCTCACAGACGGGTTTCCGGACGACTCTTAAACATCCCTATTCATTAGTACGTTAATCAAGGCTGTAATCCCAGCGAAGAGGTGCCCATGCATTCCTGCTGCAGCTAAAGCCGCCTCTCGAGCGTGCACCTATGAAGCCCCGCGCAGCGCCCGCTCCCCCCTCTGACGGGTGCTTCCACCGAGAGGCTGTTTCCTTACATTACCGTAGGCTCCTCGTAAGAAAACCAACAAACCCTTCTAATACAGTTTAAAACACTTTGATGTCTTGCCAAGAAACACACTTCCTTCAAGAGACAAGTCAACATTTGTTTTTCACATTAAATGGCATTTAGTTGCCACTGAAAAAATGATGCTGAAGGACCACTTTTTAATTCGATGTATAACAACCGCGGGGGTCTAAGAGAAAATAACGGCGAAAGCTATAGACACAAATAACTAAATTACCAAAACGTTAGTATATCTCCTAGGTTCATTAATATGTAACAGACTCCCCAGTTAATCTCCAAAAGCCAGTGTTCCCCCTCTAAAATAGCACTCTGGGACGAATTGTACAGGAGATCAATCACTGCTAATGCAGTAAGGTTTACTGCAAGGGGGGAAAAAGCTATTTACACCTTCAAATAGAAGCTTTTGAGATTTAAGAGTAAGGGTCATACATCACCAAGAATAAATGATTATGAATTGGTAAACGCGCCCTCCAGCCATTAGCTATGCGACGCGATTTATCATTTCTGGGTGTTTTTCTTTTTTAAATCATCTGGCTGTTTGAAAAGAAAAGCATGACGGAGAAAAAAAACACCGCGGGAAAGTTTGTTTTTGCATATACTATAAGTCATCAAAACATGGCTATTCAGAAATAAACGGGGTCACTTATGAACTGCTTAACGAGAGACAATAAAGCCCTTTCATTGTACACTTTTATGACTCAGGGATCGGTGGGCTTCTCCCAGCCCAGCCTCTGGCCGTCTCTGCCTTTTTTCCTCCTTTCCTTGCAAGTTACAAACCCAGGAGTGTTGTAAGAAATCATTTACGCCCTAAAAAAAAAGGGTTGCCAGTGTCTTTCCTTCCCCTGACATATATCTGATTTACATCACAGGGGACATTTTGCCAGTTTTAACAATTGCCAGTCGTTATCCAAGATGGTCACGAACAGCTGTGTGGAGGACCCGCCCTGGCAGCAGATGTGGGATGGTGGGACAGGACACATCTTGTTCCTTGTCTCCATCAGGGAAAAAAAAAAAAAAAAAAGAAAAAAAGAAAAAGATGAGGGCTCGTTTGGGTGGAAAACCTTGCAGCCCAGATCGGTGGAAGCCGGCTCTGCCCCTCTGGCGATATCTGGATTTCTTGTGTGCACGTCATTGAATTATCATATTATCATTGAAACTGCTTCGCAAACCCGAGTAAACCTTTCTCCACTTAGACTCTGCTCAGGGCGGTGGGAATGTTACTCATCAAATTAAATAATCTATAATAAAACACATACTTCAGAGATGGGAAAGACTGACAGCGTGCTGCCGAAGGGCGGGAGGATGAGAGCTGACGACCCCCCGCTCCGTCTGCTGGGGGGCCGGGGTGGCGATTCCCAAGGCCGGGCAGCACTCCCGCCGGCCGTGCCCTGCGGCCCCGGGCTTGGGGTGGGCACCGAGATCTGCCTTCGCGGGAGACGGCCGGGACAACCGACGGGGAGGGGGAGCTTCAAAACCGGGGTCCTGGGTGGGAAATCACCTACCATCTCGTCACAATCTCTTTCGCCCCATAAACAACTCAGCTCCAGGCCAGGGGCGAGATGCTGGCGGTGGACAGTGAAGGCCGTCGAGGGCCACCTATCTGGAGCACCTCTGGACGTGGCCTTCAGAAACGTGGAAGCTAGGGGAGATTCTTCAGGCCTCTTGGGGAGGTGTGTTAGGGACCTTCGCTAGGGAGAGCCTCCAGGGAAAATGTAAAGTTCCTTAAACTCTTACATCCCGCTACCCCGATACGTCGTGTTTCAATTGTGACAAGTGCCTGTTTTCTTAGGGTAAGAGATTTAATATGTCTGGTGAAAGGGTCTGTGGCAGTGAGGCTCACAGCAGGTAACCAGCTCTGCTAGGGGGCTTTTTAGTCCCACTTCTAACCCTCCTAACATACTTGCAGGATTTGGGAATAAAGCGACTTGGTTGTAGTCTCGAGGACGAGCTGAGATTTCTGGTTTGTTTTACAAGCTCGTTACAGGCACATTTGGCCAAAGGGCACTATTTTATTTAAAGACAAAACACAGAGCCCATTCTGGGAAATGCTGGGCTTTTGCAAAACTCTTCTCCGTGGCTTATTGTCTACTGGGTGGCTTTGGAAAAAAAGAACTCCAAACAGAAAACCCAAACCCGCGGCAGTTGCACGCGATGGGTTCCAAATGCCTTGTTGGAGCCACCTGAAGATATTTATCGGGCGATGCTGTCCCCTCTCCTCTCCTGGGCGTCTCCCTGCTCTCCACGGTTAGCAGCGAAGAGCTTCTGCGCCAGCCGCGGAGAGCCGCGGAGAGACGAGGGGGAGGGCGCAAGTGGCGCAGGATTCCCTCCGGGCGGCAGCCCCGTGCCCCTCGCCCACTAGAACAGTGGCCACCTCTCCGTGGACTTCTCTAGTGAGTGTGAACAAGTGTGCGTTGTGCTGAGAAGCGGGGGGGTTGTGGAAACCTTCCCCGGGTCCAGCCGCTGGGGTGCGGAGGGGGACAGGCAGGGCTGACCCTGCCCGGCTCTGCCCGCAGCCCCGGCTTACCCGCAATCGGGGGCCCCGGCCCTGCGCAGCCACCTCAGCCCGCGCCAAACAGCGCCTGCTGCTCTCCTCTCATGTCGAGACGAGGAGTGATAATAAACATGAAATTCCCCTTTGTCACAGGAAAGCGAAAGGAAGCTGAGTCTGTTCCCTGCCTCCCCGGGATCCCTACTGGAATGTCCACTACTTGGTCCACCAAAGAGGACTGAGGTGCAAGACCTTTCCTTCTGAAATCCTCTTTTCTTTTAGAAGCCCAGTTTACAACGCAGAGGAAGGAAAAAAAAATATTCTGAGATAATCTGGTTCTTTAGAATAGATGAGATTGTCTCCTTGAATATCTAATTTTGCAATTCCAGTTCGAAGTACAGCCATTTCTTCTTTATTACATCATTCTGCATTTTATTTCTATAATTTTATGTTTTACTGCTGTTCCTGTGAAAGTCTATATTTTCAGTGTTATAGAAAGTCTCTGAAGATCCATAAGATTATTATTTATCTGACTTTCTGTGTCTGCAAGTGCTGTATACATTATATAATTGCCTTAAAATGTTTTCATAAATTACATTCAGAAATGTGTCATAGTAAATTACCTTTGTAATAAAATGTAAAAAATGCAAATGGCTGTTGTCTTTATTACGTTTTAAACCATTGGTTTATCTGCACTATTTCACTTGTCAGTTGCACAATATGTTGTATAAAGGGAAAGCACAGTTTGATAACAGATAGATGGAACCTCGTGTGTAATCTAGCAGGCACGTACAGTTTGGGTCATTTCCTTATCTCCCGCAGAAAAGACATTATCCCCCTCATATTTACATACTTTTCAATATTTGTCAAACAATCATAAATTATAAATTAATGAAATGTTCGACAGTCTTCAGAGATCAGACTAATGAAGACATTTACCTTTTTGGTGATTTGGATTCTCATCTTTGTAAGTTTAATGACATTTAGACTCTCACGGTTTATTAGGCTTTATTAGATTTGTCCTTCACTCCTGCTGTCATTCAGATGTCTCTGCATAAACATCACCTGCTTCAGGTACAAGAACAAATCGTTTTCTTCCAGAAAGGCTCTGGAACAGCAGCGACACCACGCCTGGGCGCGGAGGGGTGCGGAGCGGGGTGCCGAGGGTCGCGCAGGCCACGCGAGGCTGTCCTCGCCCGGCGCCACCGGCTGATAGCCACCTCGGCCGGGCTGGCAGCCCCACTGCCCGGCCAACCCCGGCGGTCGGAGTTGCTAAACGCCCTCCCCAGCCAAGGAACCATCTGCCTTTGGTTACGCTGGAGCCCGGGCCCAGCCCGCAGGCGGGCGCACCCACCCCGACCCCTCGAGGCCCTCCCTATCGGGTTCCTGAGCGACGCCTGAGCGTGCCAAAAACATGTGTCAGCTCTTAGTGTGTTGTTTTTTCGTTTCTTATTTTTGTGACGAGGTGTTCTTGGTGCTGCAGAGCGCTGGCCTGGCGGCGTTGCCCGGCCGGGCAAGGCAACATGGCCCCGCTCGGCGTGGCTCAGGAAACTCGCTCTGATGGATGGTACCTGCCTCCCCAACACGATTAGGCTGCAGAAATTAGGTTGTCCCCAGAAAGGTCAGCACTCGTCGCCCTCCACCTTTGCCTGGAGAGGCACACGCTAAATCCCGCTGGCCAGACCCTGGCGCCATTTTCCTGGGAACAAAGACGCGGGGCTTCCCGGCGTCGCCGCCGCCCTTTAATCGAGTTTCCTAATTGCATTACTCCGTTCGCAAATGTCAGGAGCATGTGTTGGGGCACGCTGCCCCCCCTCTCTCCGCATGCCCCCCTCCCCGGGGACAGCCCGGCGTGCCTCGACGGCCTTCTCGGCTCCGCGCCTCTCCCCGGCTCCAGGAGCGGGCAGCGGGAACGGGCAACCTCTGCACTCCATCAAACAGAGATCGGGTCTAACTAAACCTCGCGCCACGAACCTCGAACATTATTTGCAGAGGCTTCCAAATATTTCCAAACAACGCTTTTTTTTAAAACACAACGGAGAGTTATTAAAGCGCTTGTTGGTAAAGTGAGCATGTGTTCTGCAATCATCAAAAATTGATATGTACCGCCAGTAAAGTAATTATGCACCATCCTGAGGATACGAGAACAGTACATTGTTAATCCACTTGCACACCCGTTGACTTGCAGCATCAGGCTGCAAATAGCTTAATTAAGTCATACACGTGGAATATAACCATATTGTTACATTGCATTATGCACACTATATCTCAATTTATTGGGACAATTAATGCTAGTGATAGACCTCGGGCGAAAAATATTAACCGCAAAGCACTAAAGTTGCATTCTGGTGACATTTGCAGAACGGGAAATAAACACTGAAACAAGGCACAGCCTTCGAGAAGTGGGAGGACCTGCCCGTACTTAGCAGGCACTTTGGGCTTCCGAACGGAACGATCTTCACTATTCTCCGTTCCCTAGCTGTGTTCTGACTTGCGAAAGCACTCGGAGGATCAAACACGCTCATTATTCTTTACTCCAGGGAAGTCTGGATTGAAGCTCCGAGATCTGTCCTCAGAAGATATGAAATCCAGAGCAAGGGGCCTTTGGGCCAGAGCGAGTTTTCCCGCAGGGCTGAGAAAGTGTAACACAGAAGGTCTATGATACCAGGGCGGGGACTGAACACCAGAGTTTCATGGGCAGCCCAGAGCTGGGAGGGCACACTAGAGAGTCTAATAGCTTGCTCACTCGTGAACGTGATCATATGACGGTATTTCTCACAGGGGAGCAGCGAGGATGCATCCCGGGGTGCGATCTTGGGCTGGCTCCGGGCCCACAGTGCCCAGAGTGGGGCACAGGCGTCCCCGTGCTCCCGGGTCCCGATGGAATCGGGGCACAACGGGTAAAGTGTGGGCAGCGTCTAGTCAGTGGCCAGGATGGGGATGATCTGTTGGTGGCCAAGGTGGGCACACCCAGCCCGGCCAGCTGGTGTTCAGGCCCCCGCCCCGGGCCAACCTGCTCCCTCACGGCCCCAAACAGGGATGCCCCCCCGCGTCGTGGTCCCCCGAGGGAGCCGGGGGGGTGAAGCTGACTCCAGTAGTGCTCACAGCATCACGTCTCCCCGGGGGGTCTCCAAGCGCTCTTGGAGCGGGAGTCAGCCGGGAGTCAGCGGCGCTGGGAGAGGAGGGGGAACCTGTCCGGCGCAGGGGGCAGAGGTGGGGAGGAAGCGCCGAGGGAGCAGCTCCGAGGGGCAGCGGTGCTCTGTCCTGTCAGACTTTGTTCGGGTCATTTGCGTAAGCAGGCACAGGTACGCTTCTGGCAGCATGCAGTTGGGACGCACCCCTTATCCCCGGATTTACCCCTTTTTCTGCAAAATCGCTCAGATTCGATGTTATCATATAGGGAACAAAATATTCCCAAATCAAAACCAAAATCTCTTTTTCTGACTGATAGAACTGCCTCCTCTAAATTTTCTGAATGCCCTTCGATGGTGTGCTCTCATTCCCATCGGGATGAAATCTGTTCAAGTTTTCCCAGCCTGTGATCCTTGGAGACGCAAAGGGCGATTTCCAACCTCTCGAGGACTTTGATTTAACGGATTTCTCAAGCGTTTCGGGAAAAAGGCATCCAGAAGGTCACCTGGATTCCCCTAGACGTCTCTCCTGCCGGCGTCGAGGTGATCCGTTAAGTGCAGCCAGGGTTGGAGACAGGAACACCGATTAGACCCATGCGCTGGGCAACAGCGGGGGTTGCCGAAGGTCAGGGGTTGCCAAGTGGGACACACGTGTCCACTCACACCCCGGTGGCCGGCGCTCCTCAACTCCCTGCGCACACACGAGTGGGTGAGCTGGTTTTCCCCAAGTTTTTCCCACCAGCAAGTTTTTACTCTTATTTCAGCTCTTCTCGAAAGCGACTCTGACAGCGGGGCAAACGACTGCAAATTGGTTTCTCCTCCTAACCACTGTCGTGACTAGTGCCGTGTTCACCCCAGCAGACTCCGTCGGGGAACCAGCCCCGGGCACGGAGGTCATTTGGCGTTAGGAAACCGCGCAATAGACTTGCTCTTTGAAAGGTGACTTTGTCCAGTGCGCGACTCGCACACTCGGATAGACAGGCTAACCCACGCTCTTTCCTCTGCTCTGTATCAGGCTTTCAGCGGAGTTGCGCGTTATTCTCCTTCTATTTCGTTTAATCGTTTACTAATTAAGCCAAATATTAGATTTTAAATCCCCACTGCCCTAGGGAAACAGCCGGCTCTAGGGGATAACCCTCGGCTCCCAGGGTCTGCGCGCAGCATTCCCTGCCTCAGACTGGACCACCGGCAGGACGTTCCGGCCCCCTTGGAGCGCTGGCAGCACCTGCCGCCCACCCCTGTGGGCACGGCGGCTCCCTGGTCGCGGAGGGACGCGCAGCCCCCCGCGGGGACACGCGCACCGGCCGCCGCGCTGCCTGTGCGGAGTGGCGGGCGCTGCCCGGCCGTCGGGGCACAGGTGGCTGCGACCATCGGGGTGGCCGGTCCGGCCTCTCCAGCCCCATCTGCGCGGCCCAGCCCGGGGATGGAGGGCCTCGGTCCAGCACCCAAGATCCCGGTCCCGCGGCGCGGGGCAGAAGTGAAAGGGGGGGGGTCATCTCGGCGTTAGGCACTTGCGGGTGGCTGCAGCCTTCCCTCCCATGTGTAGGCGCGGACACATGTTCTGCAGGATAGAGAGAACTATGAAAGGAGGGGCAAGAGGCGAGAGGAGCCCGTGCAGCACAGGCAGGGCTGGCAGGCTGTTTTGGCCCGCACTGCTCCTCCAGATTCTTCTCGCCCCTCCAGAGCCAACACTACCTCCTCCGGTCCAGCGGCAACAGAAATTGTCCTTATTACTAAAGCAGGTGGACACAGCCTCTGTCCCAGGCTATGGCACTACATCTCTGCCCTCGCTTATAGCCAGGACAACTTTCCGGAAGCCAATGGCAGCCTCTGAGTGCTACTGAAATCACAGGAATTACAAAGTTTATTACACCAGAGGAGATTAGAGTTCACTGGTGGTTTTAGGGCTGTTTGTGAATGTTTCGTAACACTAAACAAAGCCCACACCGAATTCACAGCCCTGCTCTGCACAGTCTCTAGCCTGTGGTATTTATTTTTCCTATAATTATTAATCGCTGTTATTATCAAGATCTATCTATTACTTAGGAGGACAAGAGTTGATTCCCAGAACAGACTTCAGCTGCAATCCCTGTGGTCCTTTGAGACTTGTCCTTTCTGGTTACGGCCGGGAAGCCCTCCCTGGAGACGAGAGATGAGGTACTAGTAAATTAAAAGGCAACACCTTGCCCAGTGGCTATGAATGTCGTGTCTTTTTAAAACCAAACAAGCAAGCAAACAAAAAAAACCCCAAAGAAACAAAAATCCTGCCTTGTTCTTTTTCCAGAGGAGGAAAGAAAACTGGTTCGTGACACATGAATTGCAAAAGTTTCACTTTTGTTTATTTGTTTGTTGAGACAATTTTAAGGGGGGGCAGTGGGACAAAGCACGATAAACATAATAGGAAGCTAGAAGTCTGAGGACTGTAACTTCAGTGGCTTGGTTTAAAGCGGGCAGACTGTCTACCTTTGGCCATCTGGCTGGTTTAAGCTTTTGCCCCCATGCTGTATGATTTTAGCTTAAAATCTCTTCCGTTGCAGTGCCGCTTTTATTGAATTCATCAAAAGCAAACTTTGCCTGAGATTTTTTTTTTTTTTTTTTTTTTTTAAGAAGGGCTAAAATAATAAGTCGACCACTGTGACATTCTCTGGGCTTAGGCCATTTTTCATAACGCAGCTGATACGCTTTTGTGCAGCTAAGGCGGCCAAACAGATGAATAACGAGAAAAGTCTCTCAAAAACTAAAGCTTCCAGCTTTTCCCATCTTTAAAAAGTTAAGTAAAATGAGAGGTGCATGCAGAAAAACCCCCCTCCCAAATCCAAAACCCGAATCCCATCACGCCAAAGATCAGGGCAATACTTTTATACCTCTGAATGGTAACGACGCCTTTTAAACAACTTACTGCACACACGCGCACGCACACACACACACACGCACACACACAGTCGCACAAAACTTTAAAGCTTGTGAAACTGCCCAGGTGGTGTTTATAGGACCGTAGCCAGTGGGTTGTAAAGAAATCCGAGACATTTGAAGGAGATTAGACTAGTTAGAAATACATGACAAAACAATTTTTTCCCCCTAATTTTACTCCTGTTTCACTGTATCCACCGTGTTTAATGCAGGGCTTGAAGGGTCAAGTTGTCTGCAGCACTAAAGAAGAGTCCCACAAATTGTGGTGGTTTGGCAGGCGGGGGTAAGTTTATTATTATTTTTAACGTGTTTTCTCATGAGTGTATGCTTGCGTTTAAAGTTTGTGTTGCAAAGAAAATATGCCCTCGTGATTTTAATGTCATTTTAGCCATAAACTATTTTTGTGCTCAGAATCACGTCTCTAATGTTGTTGATGTTCTTTCTGGAATTTTGTCAAAAGCAAAAAAATCCTCCAGCTTCTCCCAGCAGCAGAGACAGGCAGATCCAGACCCCACGGTGTGGGACTGGGAGGCGAGTGCCTCTATGCCACAAGGCAACAAGTAAGAATTTCACAAGATTTCGCCTGGGTTCAGAATAATCATTTGTGTTTGGCGGCTTGTTAGGGATTTTATTTTTGGTTTGATTTCTTTTTCATCCCACTGTCATTTATTATTTATTTATTTATTTTGCACGTGCCACCCCCAAACCTGAGTGCTTTAAGACCACAGCTGTGAACCCCGATTTATTATGAAAACTACTGTACATACAGCCTTGGTGGAAACGCAGCCATTGGTTCAAATAAAATGACTATTGATTCAAAGTACGAGCCCTCCAGGCTGAACCGAGAAGGAAGGAATGGGTCATCTTTTTTTTTTTTTTTTTTTTTTTTTAGATAGCAGGGAAATGTTTCCTATGAGAAATAATACGGTTTGCTTGGAAAAATCTGTAGGCAGATCCCCCTCAGAAATAAATTCCAGCCTTTGCTATTCAAAACATGGCTTTATTTTATTGCGACGACGTGGGGAGGAATGAGGATAATAAAGTAACTCGGTTCCTCCTCCCCCCTCCTCCCCACGCACTTTCAATGAGAAGCCAAAGTGCACTTCCCTTCCACTGGTCTCCTCTCGCCCAGTTTCTCCGGAGCTGCTCAACGCATCGAGCCGGTCGGCGATGAGCAGCCCATCTTCGTTTGTCCGGGGGATGGGGAGAGAGAGGAAGAAAATGCAAGGAAAGAACTAGACACCAAGGAAAAGAGGAAAGAAAAAAAGGGGGGGAGAGGGGAAGGGACGGGGTCAGAACAGGACAAAAAGCACCAGCTTATTGGAAGGCACTTGTTAGCAACGGGAGGTGATGGTGCAGGAGCTGCACCCCGGGCACCCTCGGAGCCTCCAACCCTTCCACCCGGGAGCTGTCTGGAAGCGATCACAGCCGGCTCACAACTAATAATGCCCTTCGCAGAGGTTTGGTCTGCAGTGCTCGCAGAAAATGCAACTTTTGCCCCATTGGTTAGCTAGGTGAATTAGCACACACTGCAACTGAACAGTACTTGACCTTTGCCTTTATGTTTGCTCAAATGTTTGCCTAAAACACAATCACCCTTGACAAGAGAGCATGCTACCGTGTGACACTGCCTATTCAATAGATAGATGTTCCCTGCCACACACAACCCAGTTCAGCATTTTAAATAGCTTAGGTATTTGTAAAAGCCGTATAAATTAATGTCTGATGATTGCCAGTTGCTGGTTAAAGAGCCGACTATTTAACACGTAGAATAAGAGTCGGCTTAGAAACGCCCCAACCAGACCAAACCAAAGGACCGGCTGGACAGGGATATAAGGTCAGAAAAGCGAACTTGTGGCCACGGCCATCAACAGATTCTTATTGTGCCCCGTTCACAGCGTGGTTTGTCGAGCTGCACTAGCAGCTGGGCTTTGGGACCGGCTATGGCAAACATAGCACGTATTATGTCACATATCCTCTCAGTTCAGGCGCTGTCCGGAGACTGCTGACGGCAGAGATGTGCGGAATGAGCTGCAACCGCGCACCTGAGAAATTCATAGGTGGCACAGGCGAAAGGATTGAGGCAGGCAGGCTACCCTGATGTAAATCTGACTTATCCCTCACAAATCTCTCTCGCTGAAACTGAGCAAACATCACAAAACTTTAGGGGGGGGGGGAAAAAAAGTTCCCACTTGGGGAGAGAGTGTGAATTTGATCGCTGAAGCCTGGAGTCCAAGGCATCGCCTTGAAGCCTGCACGGAAGAGACCTTGGAGCCTGTTGCCGGGCAGGATCCGGGCGGCTCTAGGTGGCTGCCGGGCGGGCAGGGCGGCGGCCGGGGCTCCGCGCTCCGCGTCAGAGGCTGCGGCAGGACGGGACAGGACGGGACGGGACGGGACGGGCAGCGGCAGGGGGAGTGAAGCAGAAAATAGTCACCTTTCATAAAAACAGTCACACTTCATATTTATCAGGCAAAGCAGCATTCATTAATAAAATGACACCTGATGTGCGGCTTTTGTTTCAAAGGATATTTTATTATTTGGAAACCTGATAAAGCCGTTCTTTGGAACAGAATATTTATACCAAATGCAGTTTCTGATGTAAGCGGATACCTGCACATCCTGCTAGTACTTTCAATCAGTAAGATATTGCGTAGTCCAACAGGAAAAGTACAAGTGATATTGCAAACGGTTGCTCTGCTTTGATTTACCTTTACTGTCTTCATCTGGAGACTTTTTTTTTTGATGATCAATTTTTTACTGTCTTTCAATTTTGGGAAACACCACTTCCCCTCCTTCTCTCACTCTGTGTTTTATTTTCACGGCATGATTTAGTCAAGAGCATTTTGAAAAAATTGATTCATGTTTATACGAACATCCTGCTTCAGATCTAACGTTAACTTGGCATTAAACCCAAGCAGATAGGCTGAAACCAGCAACAAAGCTTAGACAAAACGGAGCAAGATTGAATGGCACCGAGTGAAATATTCAGCTATTACTCGTTGCCAGTTAGACAGAGAATTTATTTCTATAAATAATTTCAATTTTTTAAATCAACAATTATGTTATCTCGTTTACAACTACGTAGAAAATGATGTTTAGAAAAATAGCAATCGGACTTCCCCAGTAGGATATTTGTAATCGAAAGGAATCCAAATCTAATTTATTTAGAGTCTGGGCTGCTCCCCAGTGAATGTACTTCCGATCACACGGACACGCGTGGGGTGCGTGTCCATCCCCGCTCCCCCCGGTTCCCCCGGGGGGTTGCCGGAGTCAAACTGACAGCAAAGGTCAGAGCCCGCGGAGCGCCTTCCGCCGCTCCGCACGGAGCTCCTGCGCGGAGAACAGCCCTGGCTTGGCACTCCTCGGTTCGCTCTGCTCTGCTTTCTGACAGAGTCAAACTTGACCCCGTGGAACAACCTTCCCCACAGGCTGAAATGATACCTTGGATTCTTTGCCTCTGTGTGGCTGGGTTTTGATGTGGACACATGTTCACTTAAGCTTGTAAGTCACTAGTGACCTAGAATAACGTAGCACGTACCCCTAGAGGCAAAACAACCGAAGTGAACTTTAAGGCCAGATGATATTCGAAGCGAAGTTGCGTGGAAACAGCCGGGACTCGTTTCAGCCAGAGAGAACAGGGATCAAACCCGCGGGGACGGGCTGTGCGTGGCTTCACCCACGCACAACTGCACATGCCAGGCACCGCCTCGGCTTGTCGCAAAGGAACTCGTTGGAAAATTTTACCTGAAAGAAACGGGAATTGAGGAAGCAGTTGAGTGAAATGGGCATCAACACCGGGAGAGTTTTTAGGAGTGTTTAGGTGTGTTTTCCACGATTTTGCTGGGATTTAGAGTCCTTTGGAAGGAGAAATCATTGGTTAAAAGAGAGACAGATTATTCTGCGCTGGGACTGTCAATAATGATTTCAAAATAAAACCATTTATTGAAAAAGGGAACGATCTCTATATCAGAATTTATTTATATTCCTTTAGGTATAGAAAAACAAGCGTGTCTATTTTTTTCCCTACAGTCAAGGAAAAAAAAAAAAAGTGTTATAACCTCTATTTCAAAGAAAGGCTTGGTATGTTCCCTAAGCTATTGTTGTTTTTGGTTAGTTTCGGCCGAAAGCTCTTTTACATTTGTAGCTTTTTCTGCGGAAAACGTGATTCTCTGTGCACCTCGAGAAAAGGTTTGAGGTGGTTTTTTTTGGTTTGTTTTTTTTTGGTTGTGGGTGTTTGTTCCCCCCCCCCAGCAGTCCAGTTCTGCTCAGAAATTCTGCTCGTTCTGTGCAATAAAGAGCTCTTCCAGAGCAGAGGGCACAGCTCAGCATCATCACCTGTTTCAGGAATACCCATATGGCTTGTTTTGCCTTTATATCTTTAATTTCTAAAGGATGAGTTTTGCTGGCAGGAAGATCAAGGAAGTGTCTCTCTTTTATATTTGCTATGCTGTGCAGGTATCTGTAATTAGAATAAGACACCCAGTACAATGAGCATCTATTGTATGAGAGTTTGAAGCACGACAGTTCTTCTTCTGGTTCAGAATCGCTGCCTACAGTTATTCTCCGATTTCCGATGCCTATTATGTATACAATCGAGCCTATAATTACCTGCTGATTTCTTTGTAGTAGTTAAAGAGAGTTTGTACTGCTCGGGCAATATTGTCCAGTCGTTATGTCTCCAGAAGCTGTCATGAAAGCTTGAATATACTCTGTAGAGTCTGCAAGTAATCAATGAAATTTACGACCTCTCTCCCCTCTTCTCCCCCTCTTCCCCC
>JAWWES010000011.1:13277219-13324262 GCA_035583135.1 Lophotriccus pileatus
ACCCCCGCCCCCCGACCCAGGAATGCTGGCATTGTCCATGCTTTTCTGAATCTGATTTACCATATCATAACCCCTAGGAAGAAGAAAACATCAATATCCCGAAGGAATGGAGATGTTTCTATGGAAAACCTAGGAATTTTAGTCCATAACAGATCTGGTGTAAAAATCAAAGAGATCAAAGGCGGCGCTCCCAGGAGTATAGATGCGTCTCTGAATTAAAGATGGACGATGCAGACTACAAAGTACTTTTTTTCCACCCTTCTTTATTCAGGCCTCTGTTTCCATTTCAAGGGAGGCGCTGTCCCAACATCATATCTGAGCCCAGACAGTCACCGGGAACAATGCTCGTGAAGGGGGAGAAACGCTAAAGAAAGCAAATCATAATAACCATCCGGCCTGGCAGGATTGTTTCCATTACAAACCCGAGTGCAATAATTAATTACGAAATTGAGGAAAAAAAAAAAAAAAAAAAAAAAAAAAAAGGAAGGAGGGAGAAGCTCAAGTGAAACGATTAATATAGATGGCAAAGGCTGCAGCAATTGGTGCTTGGGGCTCTGTGGTTTGGGGTGCAGGCTGGCTGCTCTCCGCTGCTGCCTGCATCCCAGCATCCCAGGCCGGAGGACCCCCGGGCTCTCAGCGTCTCCCCGCCGGCTGCCCTGGCCACAGGGGTTCAGTGCGGGGAGGGGCAGATCAACCTGCGCGGGTGCGGGCTCTGCCTGCGGAAGGTGAACGCGGCCATACGCGCCCTCTGAGCCGGACAGGACGCTGCACTCGTGATCGATGGGCAGCTCCCAGGGTGGCTCCGGGTCTTCTCAGGCTGGCATCAGTCCACTGAGTGCCACAAACAAAGCAAAAACACGTTTAAAACGTGACGGGGACAGTCAGCTCGCCCATCTACCAGCAGTCACTTCATCACGAGCCGCCCGGATCCTCTGTGCCAGCCGGGGCGATGCCGGAGACACGGCTGTCCCCTTGGGGTGCGGGTTACCTTGCATACTCGTGTCCCCGCCCAACCACCCCTTCCGAAACGTGATGCTCTTTCCGTGTAGACATCCCTGGGCTTTTTTTTTTTTTTTCTTTTTTTTTTTTTCCAGTGACTTGGAAGCGTGGGGGGAGAAATGCATTGTTTAGAGCCCAAGAAGATGAATATTAGAGAAGTCAATTAAGTTGTTTGGAAACACGTGTAGGAAAAAAAACCACCTCTGAGACTACTGTTATGGAGAAAGCCAATTAAAATGGTTTGATAAGCATATGTATTAGCAACAAGTGTAGCACAGGGGTCAGAAACAACACTAAGTAAACAGAGTTGACAGAAGAGTGAATCTTTTGTGGCGGGTGCGCAGCTGTCCGGCCTCCCTTTGTCCGGGCGGAGGCTGGGTGCATGCTCCCTGCTGCCCTCTCCCCAACTCAATGCACAAAAACAGATTGGGATGTTCTGCATGCATAGGCAACATTGCAGCTCCAGTCCTCCCTTTTCTGTTCCTTCTTTAGGAGACAGGGCTCTCCAGACATTTTTTCCTGACAGTAACAAAGCGGGGCTGTAAAACAGTTCAGAATAGGAGGGGAGAAAGAAGAGAAAGGAGTCCCCGAGGGGGAAAAAAGCGCCATGTCATGGGACAAAAGAATAGGAAGTTGAAAATAGAAATAAAACTGAAAGCAAGAATTATCTTGTTAAACAGAGGTGCTTTTTTTTTTTTTTGTCCAGAGTCGTCTTTGTGAAAGTTTTTAAAGTATCACAACGTGGAACAAGTGTGTAAGTCCCCACACTTACTTCAGTCAAAGATTCATGAGCTTCCGAGAGCCTTGATGGCTTATTTACGTGTCAGCAAATTCTGCAGCTTAAATACGTTTTAAAAAACAGACCTAGGGTTAGTCGGAGTCCCGCAGACATGGCTTTAAACGTGCAGGGCGGGAAGGGATTCCACTTAGGCCAGGGAAAGGAAATGAAAAGATCAAGAAGCAACGAGCCAGTTTCTTTTATTCCAAGTCTGGAGGATAAACACAGGCAAGGTTGCTTTCTGCCGAGTTCTGCTCACACAGGGGCTGGATGTAAATGCGTCAGGATGGGGCCAGGAACACCCCGTTCAGTGACAGAAAATACTCTTCCTGGCAGGAGAGCTGAGGTGCCAGGGCTGAGCTGCTTTGGCCGTATCAGCCGGGCTGAGGGTCGGGGCTGTCACCCAGGTAGTTTTCTCTCTTGGGGATCAGATAGATACTGTCGTGTGAAAACGCATTATTTTCTCCTGCCACCATTTTTCAAGATGCACATTTACGGGGTGATGACCCGGCATCATTACCTTGAACTCACCTTTGTTTCTTACTTGTCTTTCTTGGTTTACTTTTACTGGAGAAAAAAAAAATAGTTAAAAAAAAAGGAGTGGGGGAGGAACCAAGCCGGGAGCAGCAACAAAGTTCTAAGAACAAACAGACCTCCTCCCTGAGTCTGCTCATCCTCCATGTCCAATATGGAGCCTTGATCGTCTTTCCCGAGAAACCTTCTGGGAGACAACTTTTGTTAAACCGGAGCTGACAGGGAAACCTCAGGAGAAGCAGTACAATTTGGTTCCCAGGGACAACACGTGTTGCCCAATGTTTCCCAAATTGTCCTCAGTACTGTCAGAGTAGCTGCGGAGAGCCCCTTTTGCAGTCCCCTGAGAAAGTGATAGCTCTTGCGCGCTTTTGATCCTGGACTCTGGATTAGTCAAGTTTCGGTTCGGAAAAGACAAATGCGAAAGCCTACATTTTATGACTTGGGGATCTGAATATGAATCTTCGGTCTGGGCATGAGAACACACCAGCCCACTGCAAATCAGAGAGGGAAAATCATTATAGCCTGTCATTGGGGTTGTTCTGTCTTTGAAGCGGAGTCCAAGAGTAAACTTTTCTGATGAATCGAAGTCGTTAAACTTTAGTGCAGATGAGTTATGGCTCAGTTTCTAAAATAGTACAAATGTTTAATGAAAATCGTCTCATCTGTGGCCTTTTAGAATCGCCTTGTTTCACCAGCGAAAATTCAGTTTGAGAGATCTCACCCTTTTCTAAATGTCATCTTCACAGTAAATTCCATTTACTAACATTATCAATTTTCTTTTTCGTGTCTGTCACTCTCATGATTTAAAGAGACTCTTTGTCTCAAAGATTTCACAATCGGAAAAAGCTGACTCGAGTCACACTGCTGAGTGATTTCAGAAGCGTGGGCAAACAGCCCCTGGGGCATGTGCGTCGCGGTAAAAGCCCATCGAAGAGACTCGCGGGGCCCGGTCCCGCCGGCCTGGCCGGCTGCGGGTGGGGGTGCGGGACCCCCGCATGCTCAGGTGGGAGCCGCGGGAGCGCTGCTCCTCGGGCTCTTCTCGGCCGCCGAGTGTCGGGCGGCTCTCGGGGCACCGCCGTACGGTGGACGTGCATGTGCGGGATTGTCTCCCACCCGCGCTCAGCCCTCCCCAGTGCGGCCGGCCCGGGGCGAGGCACCTTCCCCGGCGCTTCGCCCGCTCCCCCTGCCCGCCCGCGACAGCCGGAGCTCTGGGGTGGGTAGGGCGCGCATCGACATGAACTTCAGTGAAACCAGATGCCAGCGTCTAAATTAATACTAGTGTTTTGCAGATTCTATAAATATTAAGGCATCGAATTAATTAAGTTCTGTGGCTTTCTTTAAGTCGAATGCTATCGCTTTATTCCCATTGATGGGAGGCGGGTCAGCGCACTCGGTCACAGTGATCAGATACTTTCCAGAAGTTTATCTGTACATCAGAACACGTTCTGAACCGATTCCAGGAACACTCAGCTTCTCATCCATGAAGGCTTCAAGCTTTGCAGAGCACAGTATAAATAGAGCAGACTAGGCTTTATTTGCAGCAGAGTAGACCCCAGCCCTCCCAAACTGGTCATTTGAAGGAGGGGTTGGATTTTTTTTCTTTTTTTTTTAGATTCTTTCCCGTGACCCCGCCCCGTCACAGCTAGGTAAAGTCAATAGGCAGAGTCTAAATTACAAATGTTTCTATGGGAGAGGGATTGGCTGGGGACCTGTCTCGTTCATCTCCTTGCAAACAAAAATTAAAAAGTTTCCTAGAGCACAGGAAAGTCCTGATGACCTTACAATTCACCCCGCGCATTAAAACAGTGGCTGCACGGCTGCCTGCCTGAGAAGAAAAAGCAATAGATTTCAGAGGAAATTGAAACGAGGACATTTCTGCTGAGAACGGATTTGGTCTGGTACATCTTTTGGATCAGATCAAGACAACTGGGTTTGATTTTGCTTGGCTTTACAGGGAACACGGGAAAGAGAAAACCGCACCAAAGTGGGGCCCAGGGCTTCAGAAGTGAGCAGCTGATGAGCCCTTCTCTCCGCGCCAGAGCGGTGCCTTACGCTAAGCAGAGAAGGCAGGTACAGCTGAGCCCTACTCCTGGCTTTCGCAGCACGTGGCAACACCGGAGGAGGAGAAGGAGGTGGTCTCTGAACGAGCTGTGTACCTCTTTGCTAAAAGAGAAGCACTCACCCCCGCCCCGGTTCTCTGGAGCCACGAATGGACCCCGTGTCCCGCCCCCTCCCGCGGAGCTTCAAAGATTGTCCTTCCGCGCGGGTTTCCGCCGGCTCTGGCCACTGCTTGCTTTCCCTGAAATAGCAATCCCATCTGGCGCAGGGGGATCTCTCCGAAAGGAACTGCTCCCTGCATAGTGGCATTACAAAGGGGAGAACAAGCCAGCAAACTGCCAGAGCCCTTTAGGGGAGAAAAAGGCAGGTTAATAGAGGGGCAGAGGCAGGGTTTCTCTGGCTGCTGGGGATCTCAAGGAGCGGGGAGGCTTTTCAGCAGACTTTCAAACAAACCACCGAAGCAGGGAGAAACTTGCTTCAGTAACCTTCAGTACTGGGTAGCATCGTCTCAGCAGCAGGAATGAGCGCGCAGCAACTTAGCCTGTATTTCCCACGTGTTTAGTCCCATGATTACCATTACCCCTGCGTGCCTCCCCTTGCGCGTCCTCATTCAGTTAATAAAAGGAGAAGGAAAAAAGAGAAGAGAACTGTCCCAGAGGCCTTTAGAAAGCTAAGTGCATCCCTGGGTTTGTGTCAGGCAGAGCGCTGCGCTCCGCGCCGCGCTGCTCGCCCTGGGCCGGGGCCAACCCTGCGTGCCGCCTCTCACCTCCACCCCGACATTGTGTCCGTCGCGACACGATCGTGCCCCTCCAGCGCAACACCCGCCTGCGAGTTCAGGGTGGGAGGTTGGAGGCAGCTCCGGTCCAGAGCGATTCTGCCGACCGACATCATCGGAAGTGGGAAGGTTTTCTGTTTTCTCATGGCCAGATCAGGGGCTTGGGCTCGGCCACGCTCTCCAGGACTTTCTCAGGAATGTAAATATTTCAGTCTTTCCTATGAGAAGAAAAAAAAAACCAAAGAAACGCAAAACAAATCCTGGCCGGGGTAAGTCCCCGTGCGGGAGTTTGCTGACCCCATCCAGTCCCTCCCTGCCATCACATCCCTTCGCTCAGGGACATCGGCGAGCTCTGATGGTAAAAGGAGAAATTACTTCATTGCCAAGGGTCACATACATAGTAGCAAAGTGCTGTTAATATTTTCATTACACTAAAAAAAATAACTCGATTGAAGGATACGGTTTATTGGAATAATACGAATGTATTTCAAAGAAATCAAATACCCAGAGTTACTCAATATTCAGACACTCGAGGCTACAAAGCGAGGTGCAAACAAAGCTTTTTGCAGCAGAATAGAAGTAATGTGCGGCACCTGAAGTAAAACACTGCTGGGGAGCTGTGCCAGACACTACTAATTAACCTACTTTTCAACTGAGTAGATGTCAACTTTTTGTAAGCGAGGAGCGAGACGCTCTCCTCCTTGGATTTCATCCTCGCCCATCGCGGTCCTTCGAGGCCCCCCGGCCCCGCGGAGGTTCCGGGCACCCCGGGCAGGGCGGTGCTCCTGCTTGATGTCCTTGGCCCTGGCGGGGAGACCCCTCTGTGCTCTGAAACTGAGCAGCATCAGTCAGGCAAGAGAGGCGGTTTGACTTCATTTTCCGTGTGCAGTCCCGGTTGCAATTGCTCTTTCCCCACGAGTGGCCCTCTGTACTCTTGACGTTACAGGGCAGTGGGTGGCCATGAACAACTGGGGGCAGCCCATCCCAGCCCTCGGACTTTGAGTAAAGAAGCCGTTCTCCGCTTGGGAAAGCAGTCCCTTACTAAGGAGATGTAACACGCTGTTATTTTAACAAACTCATCAGAGCAGGAAGACAAAGCTAAATTTGCCTCTACACACCCAGGGGCGCCTTTGAGGGTTTCTTTAGCTCAACAACATGAAACCCTCCTAAATAGTGCCTGCAGTACCACCCCCCTTCCCTCCCAGTCCAAAACGCCTGAATTTCTCACACAGCCCCAAATAAAGAGGAAGACCTAGCCTTTCTCTCTACCGTGTCTTTCCTAAAGCAGCAGCAAAATAAATTACCCTACCTCACCCAAGCCTACACAGCCCCTTAACTAGGTACAGACTTGTGTCAATTTATATCACCTGTGGATCTGGCCCATGGCTATATATATGTATGTATGAGGGAGTGTTACTACTTTTCTTTTGAATGTTCCTGCTAAGGGAGAGGAGGAGAGCTAGAAGGTTGCTGGTAGGTAATTTAGACCTGGGTTTTATATGTAATGGAATATTGGAAAACTGTACAAGAAATCAGCAATTTCAATTGTGGCTTTAAGGCATGATTTGTGAGGAAGCATAGCACAGAAAAGATTTAGTGTAGAGAGGACAAAGCTTAGAAGAACTGAGTATAGAAAAAGTTATTGGTGGGGAAAGGACTGAACCACAACTGAATGTTTTCTTTTGCCAGAGTTGGCAGCAGAAGGGAGTGGACTTAAATTGTAGCAAAGGTGGTTTGAGGTAGAGGTTAGGTTGAGGTTTCCAGTTACAAGGATAGCTGAGTGTTGGAATCGACTTAGGGAGATTTTGGAGTCTCTACTCATGGTAGAGAAGCCTCTGCTAGCGATGACATGAGTGTAGGGATCCTGCCTGGAGACAGAAGAGTAATTCTTCAGTCTCTCTAGCTATAACCCATATATTTTAGGTAAGAGAAATGACAGATTTTGCACCCCTCCTCCCCCCTTCAAATAACTCAATCTTGTAGCATCACTGGGCTAAAGAAGAAGAGGCTCAGACTGTGTACAACTGCTCTGACATTGCTCCCAGCAAGGGGGACTAGCTTTGAGTATACAAGTGCAGGCTTTGGCAGCGGAGGATTACTATTTTTTCATATTAGTATAGTATTTTAGGTATTTAATGATGTACTTACCATATGAAACAATAATGGGCAAACTAAGTGATAAAGTAAACTCTGCAACATGGGAAGACTGGGTACTGCAACTCCACCTAGGAGCTGCTCTTGTGAGGTCCCCTGCTGTGCATCACTGAGGTGGTTTTAGACCATGTTCTGAGGTGCAGGGACATCTTTAACTTAAGAAATCCTTTTACTGTGCAGGTGACCGCTTTTATAAAAGAAGTAAGAATCTGACTTTGGAAATCAGCACGGGTGCTAACAGCTCTGAATATCAATGTAAGTGTGTTTTTTTTTTTTTTTTTTAAAATTTTAAATTTCCAGATTTCTAATTCATCTACCCACCAGGTCACTAGAAACAAAATTCAGCATGTGTCCAAATGCTGAAAACTAAACTGATTTTATAACTGTATGCCTCTGAAATCAAACAAATAAGTTTTTCTGAACTGTGGGCTGAGGAAAAAATATGTTATCTTGGAGCTTGAATTCTCAATGTATTGAAGGAAGTGTGCAAGGAGTGGTGAAAAATATGGAGGGAGCTATTTGTAATGGAAAGCAGAACAAAACTTTACAGTGCTCTTGCCTGGAATTTAGTTGTCATCCAAGTGTTTCCTATGAAAAGTAACATTCCAGATATATCCACCTGGTAGCAATGGGTACAGCTTTAGAGTTTTAGAGTTTTTTTTTTTTTTTTTTTTTTTTTTTTTTTTTTTCTTCCCATATATGAACCTGAAAACATTCTTTCTACTGGGACACAACCTGTTTGGGGAAGAACTCCCACTCTTTCCTCTGCTTTGATATAAGATTTTTTTTTTTTCATTTACTAACATACTTATGGAAATAATTTGCAAACATATTGTATCTTTTAAAGTTAGAGATATTATGCCATTTGTTCTTATGCAGACTCCTAAGTGAAGTCATTGTGGGGGTCCTGCTTAAACAGTGGATGTGAAGAAAGCTTCATGGATTTCATAGGTTCATGGGTATGGATTTTGCTACAGCATTTCCTCTCCTGCCTGTGCACAATTGTGCATTAATTTTTCACTTTTGATTTAAAAGAAATAACAAAAAAATTGAGTTTAGCAGCCTCAGTCACAGAGATTACTATATAAAAATAGCTTCCAAACATAAACTAATGCATTCTTGCTATTTTGTGTTTGAGGGAAGCTGAAACAAACTGTTGGTATGAACAACTCCATGTATTTTTACAGGTTGTTAATTCAGACAGAGGCAAAAATTAGATTGGAAGGAATGCTGTATTAAATAAATACCATACGTGTGACTCAGCAGCATGTTGTTTCTTTTCATATTTAATTGTACCTAGGCTTCAAGACATGTCATTTACCTTAAGCTACCAGGAAATGTCCATTTTTTTTTTTTTAAATGCAGTAAAATTTAGGGATTTCAGTCCTAATTGCTCCATGAAAGTATCCAGAATACTAGCTACATGACAGAAAGAAAAAACTTTATATGTGATAATTTTATTTTGTAAAGTTTTCCGTGCATCTGTTTTAAGAAGATAAACACAAGCACATGAGCAGTGCACCAATTACAATGCCAGACAGTCGTTTGTATTGATTAGGTCATTTACAATGGAGTTCTGGCAAGTGTAAATGTCTGCTGTGCTGCTTACAGCTTCTCTTGGGCACAATAAGATTTGTGAAAGTGTTTTCTACTTGGTGTTTCTTGAACAAACATTTTCTTTGGAGGAGTCGGGGATCTGTGTCTTATTCTTGTTTGTTCTCCCTGAGCACAAATGACAACATAATTATTGCATGCAAGGTAGTGGTGGTGTTGAGGGACTTTCAGCATATTTGTGACTTGTATCTTTATTTTTTCTCTTCCTCTGGCTAAAATTTTTCAGAAATGTATTAATTGTCTGTATAGCTCATACATAAACCCTACAATTTATGAAATTACTATTATTATGGAGGATGGATAGTGACATTTTTGCTTTCATATACCAAGAATTTATTTGTTCTCATGTTGATCTTATGAAGTCTCACAGCTCTCTGTCTAGGAAACAGACTTGCACTTTGGAGTTTGTCTGTATAGACACCCACAGGAAAGGGGTTGTTTTTTTAGTTGGTTTTTTTTTTTTTTTTTTTTTTTTTTTTCTTGTTTTACTTGGTGGAAAAGTACTCTTGTGTAACAATAAATAGGAAAATCTACCATGCTGCTACTTATATAAAAAATGGCAGATTAAAATGTGATACAGGGTGGTACTTTCTGCAACTGAGAGTAGGATTTCTTAAGCTCTTTACTACCACCTACCATAAGTTATTTAATGAACTATCTGAACATGTTCACTGCTGAAATTAAAATAAATTCTGGGAATCTGAAGATACACAAACAGGGGAAACTTCCCTTTTTTGGTTGATCTACAAGTTGCAGAGAACTCTGAATAGAAAGATTGTGCAGCAAGAGCTTTCTTCTACTGCAGTGCACTGTGATCCTGAGGTGCTGTAGGAAGCTGAGGCAAAAGCCTTGGCTACATAGATGGGATGGCTGATGGTGGCCTCAAACAGCTCTCCAGACCTACTGAAAGACAGGTGGTAATTGTGCCCAGTGCTTCTCATATTCTTTGAGCTATGAGGGAGCAGGAGTATATGCGCAACCCATTACATCACATGCTCCCTGGCACCCTGTTTGCTTATTATCCAGAGAACATGACAGAGGCATGCCATGATGAAAACAGCGGAAAGGAGATGGAAAAGGGCTCATGTTTGAGCCTTGCCCTAACACAGTCACAGTGAGGGTCATGACATAGGCTGCAAGCTGGATCTTAGGCATGCTCTTGAGTTCCACAGACTGAAGGCAGCAGCTTGGCCTTTCCAGGCTTTCTTCCTGACTCCAAGGTTGATACCCAGTTTGGTAAAGAACCGGTAATCTCTTTTGACATATCACAGTATAGTTCAGAATTTAGTGGCCAAGGATTGACAGCACCAGAGAGCACTGTTGGAAAAAAAAAAATAAATCCCCGAATACTCAAGCTAGCAGAATTCCTGGATCATCCACTTTTAGGCAACTTAAGTCATGAGCTGTAGGAATTTGGCAGAGAGCTTATTTTGATAATTATTGTCTCAGGTCCATGTACACCAGAGGTGTAACTAAAAATAACCTCTGTAAATCCCAATACACAATTCCTCCAGAATCTTGTGATGAGATGCATTTGTATGGATGCTGATGTTTTTTTGAGCTGCCTTTGGCTTCTGTGCCCTATGAAGCTGAGGTGGTCAGAGAAATATAGTAGCTGGGACATCTGATTCTGTTGAAGAGCTGGTGATAGTTGGCTAATCTTATTCTGCAAGACCTGGTTCGCTTTGCTCTTTGATCCACACCTTGAGACTGACTGTTCAAGTATGTACCCTCAGTAAGGGAACTGCTGCTGGGTGAGGAGGGAAAATGACTGGCTGCTGCTTTGTGGAACACAACTTTGCTGATTGCTTCCTTGAAAAGCATTCCTTTAGCAGCTGTGGCACTGGGTACAATGGCTTAATTTCAAAGAAGCAAAGTTGTTAGTAATATAAGGCCTGGGTTTTGTGGTGTTCTCTGCAGCTCATACTGGCAGGTCTGTTCCTTACTGTTTGCGGCAGAGGACAAAGCAAAAGGTCTCTCAAAGTCCTCCTAAAAGGATTTCACTGGGAATTCCCCTATTTCACATACATTGTCTGTTCAATGAATCTTTGTTTGACTTATTCTTGTCCTACATTCAAGACTTTTTTGGGAGAGTGGAACGTGCCTTTGTTCTCTAGGAAAAGATTTTTTTTTTTTTTTTAAATTTCCCCTCCCATTGTTACTTTTCTTAAACCCTAAACGTAATTTCCTGGTTACTGTGTCACCCTTGTCTTGTTTGGTATGCCCTGAAATGGACTTGTTTTACCGTGGTTTGCTGTGAACTCTGAGTTTGATTTAGTTATTTTTGCTTTGGCTTGCATATGTTTTTGAGTGTTATTGACTGTATCATTCATCCCACTATATCACATGCCAAACTTTTTTTTCCTGAACATTAGCTAGATATACAGGCAGTGAGCTAAATTTCCAGACCAAAGATTTCTGATATTTTAGGGATATTCTAGAGGGATATTCTTCAGATCACTGTCGCATTGGTGAACAGCAAGGACTTGGGCAGACTTCAGATTTATGTGTAGCAAAAAAAAAAAAAAAAAAGGGAGCCTCTAGATATATGTCTGGCCTAATTCTGGTATGGTCCAGTGAGCTGTGCAGTGTTCTGCTTGATTTACTTCAGTATAAACAGTGTTTGATCTCTTCTCCCATGTTGGTCTGGTGCCCCCTCCTTAAGTAAGGAAGTCAGGAGAAATTTTGATCCCTATAGTCAGAGCAGTGACCTGGCCTCCTTCAACTTGTTTTATTTGAGGGACTCCACAGCCAAATCTCCTACGTTCAATTGGATGCTGCTGCTTCCAGAACGTGCTGTTCATGTTCACCCCACTGTGCTGGCACTTCTCTGCATGCCTTCAGTATGTTGTTACGAATACCCCAAGATACATGGGTAGCCTTTACCAGAGTCTACATGAATTTCTTCTTTATTTTTAATGGATCACATAGATCTGATAAACAAATGTTTTGTTTTCATCTAAATCATAGACCTGAGTGCTTCTTTTGGCTGTTTGCTTGTTTATATGTGAGTTCTGCAAAAAATCAGTACTGCAGGAAGAAAATACCTTTCAGATGTGCTTTCTCTGGAGGGGAAAAAAAAAATTCTCATCATTTTCCAACATTATGCATAGTTATGGTATTCCGATTTAATTACATACAGAATAAATATAACACAGACCCCAAACTGGTGAGATCAGCTTTCAATCACAGCAGGCCATAAGCTCTAGTAATTAACCATACCTCCACAAACCATCCCTGCTAATAAATCCAGGGAAAAAAGAACACAGCAGAGAAAAGAAAGGAGAAATGAAAAATACAAGATTTTATAGCAAAGGGCCAAACAGCACCCTGATGTATACACAGTGCATCCCTCAGAAAACACACAGTGGTAAAGCATTTGTTTTCCAAACTGAAATGCCTGAAGCTGGGGATGTGTAGGCAGGAGAGGAGGTCTTTCTTTGAAATGAAGACGTGTTGGGGAGCTGAATAGGGATGCTGTGGGGTGACTGAACTCCCCGTGCCTTCACCCATCAGCCCTGAGCCCCTGGGGGAGCGCAGAAGAGGGTGGGTCCCAGGGAGGTACCTGGTTAGTGCTTTGTGGAGGAGCTGGCTCAAGGCAAGGCCTCTGGGAGCTGGCAGCACCACTGCAAAGCCCGAGTCAAGAGACTGAGAGTAGATAGAGGCTGTGCTCTCCCTTGTGGATTGGTAGGGCTTCCCATGGAACATCACTGTTCCTTTTCCATGGTGGTTAAAATTTCCCACTCTGCTTTTGCTGTGGCACATGCAGCCTTCAAAAGTTCCCAAACTAGAGTCTTAACAAAAGGATACAAAGCAGGGAGTCATTCTTCAGTTAAAAACAAACAAAATTAAAGAAATTCTAAATGAAACAATGGGAATTGTAGAAAGATCACCTGTTTCATTTCAGTCAGGCCCCCAGAGATATTAAACACACTTACTTCACAGACTTAATTGCCTCAGGATGAGGCAATCCTGTATATCTTTTTTAGAACCATTAATAACCTACTTCACCTGATTGCAGCAAGTATTTTATTAGAGGATTTGTCAAATGGTAAATGCAAGGACTTTATGCACAGATAAACAACAAAAATTGACCAAATTTAGCCTCCACTTACAGCTAAAGCTCATTTTTATTTTAATCTTCCATTTAATTTGAAACTTAATAGCTTTTCAAAAATTAAACCTACGTGATTGTCCTACAACACTTATTTTGATTAAATCAAATATGCTCATTTCTACAATGCTCAGGGCCTTGTTGTGGAGCATTGTCGAATATGTGCAATTTATATTTGCTCTTTTTATTCATTACATGACAAGCAGAAATTCTTAAGGGACAATAAAAACTAGCCATCCACAATTTATGTTAGTCCTCAAATTTAGATATATTTATCCACAAGCACAGAGTGCCATCCTTCAAAGGAAGCCAAGGCGTGCACACAATTGGAATGTCTCGTTACCTGGACTGTAGAAAAAAGTCTGCAAATTTCAGGGTGTTTTGGTGACAAGATAAAACAATACAATGATGCTGCAAAAAATGAAGCTGCCACACCAGTAGGATTAGATGTTTCTAGCAGGCAAAGTGTTTGTGAGCAAGAGGATGTCACTGCTGTGTGACATTCAACCCTGGCTGGCCATGCTGAGAAAGAGGGGGGCAAACTGCTGGGGAATCCAGAGGAGAACAGCAAACAAAAGCAGGAACTTAGCAAATTTCTCCTTCCAGGAAAGATTGCAATAATTTACTTTCTTTAATATTAGAAGGAGGAGAATGAGGGACCTCATCTGTGTTTTGGGATGGAGAGGTGATAATGAAGAAAAGGCCGTCCATTGTTTGTTTCTGTGTAACTCTTTTCAAAATTGGCCGATATTTACAGGAAGGAAAGATTAGGTTGGATATTAAGGAACAATTTCTAGCTGCTGGGATGGTGAAACAGGGGACAGGTTGTCAAGGTACAAATTTGAAATTTGAAAATCCAAGTCAGACTTCTGCTGTTTGGAGGCCGTTTGGAGACAGGTCACCCAGCTCCAGCTCTGGGGCTGGGCTGGGCTGGTGCTCCTCAGCACCATTCACGTGGCTCTGTCCTACAGCAAGGTCAGGCAAACATACATGTGATACAGCTGAGAGACTTGCCTGTAAATTAACAGGAGTGTGTCTGAGCCTTAGTATCCAATACACATTTCTGGCTGGGAGTTAAGACATGGATGGAGAATGATGTCTGTCTCTCCTGCTCTACAGAGCTGATACATCTTCTGCTGAAGCCACTTCTAACAGAATTTTGTATTACAAATTTACACTGCCAATTTTTCTTACTTTTCTTAAAATAAACAAGCCCATGGCTTTGTCACTACCTTCCTTAATCCTAAATATTCTTATATAAAATACCACTGTGGTACCTCATAGTGTTCGTGATTTACTTTCTCACGTCACTACCTTTTGCATGATCAGCCTGCATCCCTCACAGAGCTCTGCAACCCCCAAAAGTCCCTCTTTTGTCTTCTGATAGGGGATATAGTGGGAAAAGTGGAAATCAAAAAGAGGATGTGATTAGGAAATAAAGCTCTTGGACAATATGGCATTGGCTCTTCTTAGGCTCATTATTTTGGTTTTCAGTTGAAATACATGTTAATTAAGTTAAAAAACATTATATCAGAACATTCCTGTGCCTATTAAAATTGGTGTTCTGATATACCTGCAGATTCACAGAGAACTTTCTTGTATACATTTGAATGGAAGCTCAAGAAGTGGTTATTAAAAAGAAAGGAAATTATTGCAGAAAAAAATATTTCCTTATGAAATACATTATGACTTTGCTGTTGTTTATTGGTAATTTTAAGAACATTGTGGAAAATAAGGGCTGAGTATGAAGCCTGTGTTGGTGAAGATTAAAGATTCCCCCTTAATTCCTGATGAATTATTCTGAAAGGAAAATACCGTGTCTCAGCAGTAGATTCTGGATATCTGCTTGCTCTTTGGCAGGGGAAGACAGAGACAGGGACTGTTCAGCCTCACGCTGTCTGTGTTCTGAGGAGAGTGCACTGACAGTTCATCAGACAAGCTCACCCCTTTGACTAGCTGGCCAAAGGAGGAAGATATTGTCATGTACAAAATGCCCTTTAGCCCTAAGCTTCTCCTGAAGCTTCTAAATTTCAATTAGAAACCTAACCTCAGGCATCATTAATGCATTTCTTTTTCAAACCAACCATTATTGCATTAAAATGACATGGGATATGCGCACTTACACTGCAAAGGGAACATGATGAAGGGAGAAAAATCGGCCTTTAATAATATTAGTATATCATCAGTCACAAACTTAATAGCATTAATTTTCAGTGATAAAAATTCAACTGATTCCAGTGCAGGATAGTCCTTTACTAATCAACAGAAGCCAACCAGGCACATCCTACAGGTGGTTAGTTCTGCCCTGTCTTTTTTACAAATAGCTTGTGCCTTTATTTTCTCCAGTAAGTGTTCTTAACACTGAAGGACATTCACTCCCCCAGGAAGTGTCCTGTCTTCCACACTCACTGACTTGGGCTGCCTTTTGGTTTCTTGTTTACTTTCTAACAGTTGTTCATGTTACTTTTTGACTGGTGACACATCTTTGAAGAGAGGATGGAGAATACAGCTCAGAAAGGTTTGTAGGTAGGCTGTTTGCATGTGCTCTGCTCACCAGGCTTCCAACTCAACATCCCTTGGTGGGTTGGATTTGAACTTGATCCTTCTGGCTTTCAGTCCAAATGTCTTCTAGGATGTTACCTCCCAGGCACACCAAAAAGAGTCTTTCTTTAGCTGTTTGTTGAAACCAAGCTGCTGCAGTCACTGAATGTTGTGGAGTGCTCAAGCCTGGTTAACTAGTGCTCTGCAAATGCCTGTCCCCCTCACAGGGAAAGGAATGACTGGTTTCAGAATGGGAATGGTACCAAAATGTGTGTCATTAGATGAAAATGCAAGGAAGTTACGTGCATGTTCAGACAGATTTTCCAAGTAATTTATTACTTTTTTTTTTTTAAGATAAGGAAAGAAAAATGTGCAAGCTGGAATACTTTATAGCAGCTCTGAAGAGATTTTTAGTGTGGGTGTTTACATTCTGTTTAAGACTCATATTAGGTTATTTATGCTCTGTTTCAATCTTGGCCTAAGATATCAGTAAGAAGCTTATAATTTTGCAGTGATCTACAACTCTCTGGAGACTCAGACTTCTGTTGGAACATTAGCTTTAATAGAAAACAAGGTGTTTTCTGCACTTAAGACACTGTGTCATAAAACTATAGGACTGGAGAAAACCTCCAGAAGTAAGCCAGTCAATGCTCATTTCCCAACTATGGCTAAACCCATGTCTTTAGTGTTGGTGTTGAACTGTATATAGGAGACAGCTTGGGAATGGGAAGAGAAGTCTGGAGAACTAACAGCATCAATTGATTTCCTGGGTTAGGATCCAGGAAGGGAGAGTGATTGGGGTATGAAAGTTATAATTTAAATTTATACTTTAATATATACTAAGGAAGCATGCCCTTAAGAGCCTCAGCATAACAGTTGTGATATCCTAAGAGCAGCAGTACTCCTACTACTTCTCCCACTTAACTTTTGAAGGACACCCTTCTCATTTTGTTGTGGTTGCTGCTCAGGAGTAATGATGACAGAAAGTCTCTGTGTTATTACTTTTTATGACTTCACATAGTGTTCTTTTGGCTCTGCTAAATTCTGAGACCATTTTGCCATAGCTTTAAATGGGATCCCTTTCTCTTCAAGGAGGTGTGGAGAACAGATTTTAAAGGATTAGAAGACAGATCAAGAGAAGTCTTCATTTAAGACTTCCTTGTATGGAGAACAGGTTTTTTTGTTTTCTTTTGCAAATGGTTTTGGTGTCTCTGTGTGGGCAGCTTTCATGGTGCAGAGCTGGAAAAGCATTCATAAGGAACAGGGGAGAACTAAAACAAAGTCTCAGAAGAGAATTGCTGTTATTTAGGAAAGTAATCAAGACTACTGTTGCAGGAAAGCCAATTTATGCCTAATAACATTTTTGCCTTTGCTTTAAAGAAGTATTCTTCATCAATAGAAAAAAATATTTATTTTTCTAAACAGAACTGTTTCCCCATGAATTCTAGATAATAGAGTTCTGAAGTACTCCAGGTGCTCCAGGAATGCAGCACATCCAGACGTGCTCAGTTCTGTTGTACTGTCTTTGTGGAATGGAAATTTTTCTCTATTTGAACTCTGCATTTTTGCTTTGACTCTAAAACACTGGGAGCTTGATACAAACTGTTTTATGTGGAGCTTTTAACAAGATCTTCATGATCTGAATTTCCCATCTCTGCTGAGCAACTCATCAAAGCTTTAATCAAAATTATTGCATTCTGCAATCTGTATTTTAGGTATCTCTGGCAAACAGAAGTAGACCATTAAAGTTCTTCTCCAAGGTTTTAATTTGTAACAATGATGAAAATATAAAAAAAAATGCATTCAAAGTACATCCTTCTAAGAACAGTAGCAATACTCTGTAGATGACCTTAATTAGTGGATCAAATTTCTTCTCCCTTACAATGAAATAATAAACACCCAGGTACTACTTTTAACTTTTGTAGGCACAATTGAATGAACTCATATCACAAATACAGAGCTCCACAATCTACCATCATTTAAGCTATTAGCCCTTTTTTTCTCCACTTAGCTGAGACTGAAGATGACACCCTTTTTTTTTTTTTTTTTTTTTTTTGTCATGACCAACATAATTTTTGCTCTTGGGACTGATTTTATTTTGGTTAAAAATATCTGACATAGTCATGCACAAATATGTTATAAGCTGGAACATATTAACTTAATGCAAACTTTTAAAATTTTCAGAAAATTGCATTATTTTATGCAAATGATGATTTCTTTTTGCCTGAATATTAAATCCAAAAGCAAGTAGATGATCTACCTCTGCTTATACAAGAGTTTTGTGAGAAACACCATCATTCTTAATGTTTGGAATAACCTGTTTTGTAGTGGAAAGAAGCGGGGAAAGATAATTAGTATTTTATGTTCCTGTACTTTAGTATACACCTTCCAAGTGAAAGTAGGTCCTTTCTTTGGGACAAAGCCTATTCTGAATATTTCCTCCCTGGCCAGGGAAGACACTTCCATTGCCTGTGAAGGGCTTTGTTCAGTTCTTCAAGAAATTCTGAATCATCTCTGTTTATTGTCCTCGTGAAAATGCACGCTCAAGCACCGTCTTCAGCAAGCCTCAGTGAGACTAATCTTGACTTCTGTAGACACTGCTGTTTCCTTCAGAGTGCCCTTTTGCTTAACGAGTATGTGAAGGCATCAGCAGGATTACTGTGGAAGCAGATGCCGCTCTAGTTTTAGCATATGTATAGTATGTTGTGCTATTTTATTAGTCACTGGCACTTTGAGTTCTTAATTCATTTGTCTTGACACCAACATACTTGAACAAGACTGGAGTGGTGTGACGAGGTTAGGGGCAAAGGAGACGACATGGGAGATGAAATCTCAGGCAAACGTCAGTTAATGCAGCATGTGCCCTTGTGTTCCCCAAACCTTCTGAGTGGAGATAGTAAAGGATGTTGCTGAATTGTGTAGGGCCTTCAACTTATATCTCATCTCAAACAGAAGTAGTCTGTATTATAAATGTAAAAGAGTAGAAATCATAACAATTGCACAGAAATACTCCACAATTAAAAAGTAAAATCTTTGAAGATATGAACATTGCTGCTTTTGTTTCTTGGCAGAAGGCACTTGTTAGGTAATATTTTCTTTTTTGTAAAAAGTTATTGCTGCAGTAGCTGAGACTGTTTTTTTACTTCTGGTTGGCAGAGGAAAGATGTAAATTTATTTGTGCTTTTACAGCATTTATTTGCCTATTTATATTTATGCACTTAATATTTTGCTGTTGTGGCATTAGACTAGTAGAACAACTTCAAGCCATTGAAGCACTCATATTATTCATTTTCTGAAAAAAAAAAAAGCAGATGAGGTGTCACTGTGTTCATCAGGCACCTCTGTTGGAAATAAAATTGCTCAGGTGGTGTTTCTTAGCTCCTGAACTCAGGTATCTCTGAAGAAGTATTGTGCTTTCTCCTCAGTGTTATGTTGAGAGAAATGTTTAATGATTTCAGGATAATCTAGTGTTTAAAACAGTAATGTCAGCTCCTTTCAGCTTCTTGGCTGGCTGATACTGTGCTTCATGGTCTAATTCATGTTCTTTAATCAACACAGTATTATTAATTGCATATCATCTGTATGTTTGGAGTGTTCTTTTAAAAACTGGCTAATTGTCATATAGTGGCACAAAATAAATGCATATAAAACCACCAAGCACCAGGTATCAAAATACCTTAACATTTATTCACCGTCTTAATATAACATCTGAGAATGGAAGAGCTTAACAGTTCAAAATCACCCAAAGTAAAAGCTTTTCTACACATTACATATTTAAGTTCTGAAACCTTTTGCCACAGGATGCTGAGAATGTCCTAAGAGTTGAACAACTGATTGGACAACTTAATAGAAGAAAACACTACCAAGAGCTAGAAACATTGGTTTCAATGTTCAGGAAGTCTCTGTGCAAAAAATGGTTGGAATTGAGAGTGTTTCTATTTGTCTCCCAGTGCACTTGGCCTCACTCTCCAGGCACCCACCCCCAAGTTGTTGGAAGAGGATACTCCGTGAGATAGTCCTTGGTTTTAGCTACAACAGCTCTTCCTGTCCCAAAGCAGGTTAAATGGCCAATCAGCTAAGAGAGAGGGCATATTTGTTCATGTACTAACCCAAACCCCTCTGAAGTAATTGACTCAACAAGCTGACTTCCATTATAAGGTAGTTTGAACACTGGAAATTGTAACAGCAAAAGTGTAAAAATAGCAAATTATTTCTACTACTGTGTTAAATGATTATGCTTGTGACAAAGTGTTGGCTAAAGGCTAGAATAGAAAGAGCATACCTTTCAGTTTCTTTTAAAATATTATAGTTCTCCAGTATATTTTTGTACTGACATCTGGATATTCCAATATCTGAAGTAAATAGGAACAGAAACAGAAACCACCTGTATTTCCAAACTCCATATATAGAAGATGTAAATGCTCACAGTTTTGCCTTGCTTCCTGTTTTCTTTGATTTTTTTTTTTTTCTCTTTTTCGGCTCTGCTTGTTTGCTCTATGAAAGCTTCCTAATTGCTTTATTTTTATTTTCGAGTCTCTTTAAATAAACACAGTGTTGTTATTCTGCAGATGTGTAGGGAAACCCTGACCTCTGCTGAAGCCTAAGGGAGACTTATTGTTGTTATGACTCCACTCCAGGACTTCACAGTCATAATCACTGGGTCTAGTGAATTTTTATATTTATGATGTCAGGACCAACCTAATCAAATCTAAACTTCTCTATAGGTCATGGTATGTGTTTCACTTAGTTTTCGGTGTTGAGTATTCTCCTTTTGTTCGTCTGTGTAATGGACAACACTGAAATATTGCTTTGGGTCTGGATGTGAAATTCAGCTGTCACACAATATTTGGCTCACTAGACTTCAGTAGTTAGATGAAGAATTAATTTAGACTGTTGAATTGAAATAAATTCAGTTAATTGAAGTCAGTCAATAGGAGCTCTTTGTACATATTTGAAAGAAGAATGTAGACCTTTTTAAGTCTAATCAACTACAGAACATTATTAAGTTCCCATAAGAAATGGTTTAAGTGCAACGTGATAATGAAAAATGAGAGTGAAAAAATTTTGTTCATTTTGAGTAGCTCTACAATCTAGAATCTGAAAAGAAACCACTTTACATAATGGAAGGAGATACTTACAAAGCAGTCAGACTGAAAAATACCTAGAATTATAGGGGGTGGCAAATTAGAAAAGAGCTTGTAAAGTGATACAGTGGCAAAAGTAATTTTAGGCTGGAGAGATATCTTTTTAGAAACCAAGGAGGTGCTAATGCCTTTATTATGTGAAATGGTGCCTGCAACGCCACACTGAGATCTGTGAGCCTCTGACAGTAGAAAAACATATGCAGTGAAAACAAAATGCAACAAACCTGAAACGTGCTTTGGAGGCTGGGGCAAAAGTATGTACTGTGTACCCAAATGCTGATGTTTTCACTCAGCTTTAGAAGTCCTAATTTAAGAGTCTCAAGTGCTTTAAAAGTCAGACAAATATTGACAAAATGATATGAATAACCTGATGTTTACCACCCTTTTTTTTTTTTTTTTTTGCCTTCAGATGGGTTTTAATCAGACAGAGGATTTTGAACTAAATCTTTAGATTGACTGTTTGGTTCTATCACTATCTACTAATACTGACTTTGAGAAATCCAGTGCTAAATTTCTCTGTGTACATCAGTATGCCATTTCTTCAGTCTGTCTCATTCTCATAATGAGTCTACATCTCTTGCCTTATTGTTGAAGACATTGAAATGGCTCAAGCAGCTGTACAGTTTGCTTCAAACTGCAGAAGTGTCCACGCTGGGCCAGGCTAAAGGTCCATCTAGTCCAATATCCTGTGCTCGACTATAGCCATCAACAAAAGCCTAGGGGAGAATGTAAGAACCATACTTAGAATTGCACTCTAAGCTTCTTGAGGGATTTTTTCACCTGTGGAGACGCCATGTTTCTGTTTACCAGCCCTGTTGAGTTCCTTTTCTGTTAGTATCTCCAGATGCTTTTCAAATCCATAGATTTTTGGCAGTCCCAGCGTCATCCAGAGAAAAGACTTCTTTACCTTGACTATGCACTGCGTATCAAGAATGCCTCATTTTTCTTCTGAACTTGACATTTACAAGTTTCCTCTGATGGCTAGTCAGCTCTCCTATAGGGTGATCAATCCTCCCTCATATATCCTGACCACATCATTTTTGATATGGAGCTTTACTATGCCTCTGTCAGTCATTTAAGTGTTTTTTTTTTCCAGTTCCAGGAGGCTTAGTATATGTAACCTTCCCATGCCTGGGGGCTGTTGCTGAGTTTTGTTCATACTTGTCATCCTCTCCAGACCTTTTCCTATCCTATTGTACCTATTTGACCAGCTACATTAATGTAATTGGGACTGCTCTTATTTTGATAATTTCCAATTTTGGATTCTAATCTTGCAGTGGGAGCCAAAGGGATTGAACCTTGGTCAGCTGAGATGGGCTCGCTACAAATCCGCTGCTAACATCTGATGACAAAATTGAAACTGTAGAGAGTTTCACATGTTCTCCTTCCTTTTGCTTGTGAGCAGTTTGGGCTGAACTGTTTTCCCTGGTTTGCTCAGAAGGAATTTTCAGTGATGATTATTTCTTTGTAAATGTTCAGCTTAACCTTAGTTATTAAGAAAAAACCCTTTCCATTCTTCTGAGTAACTGGACAAACCACAGTTCCCTAAATGTGAATAATAATTGTTACTTAAATAATTTTCCCCTAAAGTTCACTTTTCTGAAAAGTAATCTTAAATTCCAATCAAAGGGCAAGATTTAGATGTAATTCCCTCAAGTGTTGGAAAATCATAAGGTGAAAAATAATCAGCTGAGAATGACCACCACAAATGAATGACCACCCAAAAGAGTGATTAACGGGAAAGGCAGGAATTTAAATAATGCTGGAGCAGCACCCTGCAGATGCTTACAATTTCAGCAGAATGGCTTAACACAGGGAAAGTTCAGCATGCTCATGAGCCTTTGCAGGACTGGGGCTACATGGAGGATGTGTTTTCTCTCTCCCCAGAGCTATATAAATGATACATCTTGGATAAAATTCATCCCCGATGCACAAGTTAAAAATAGAGACTAGAAACAATTCTTTTTAGATCTAAACATTTGCACAGGATAAGGACTATTGAATATTAAAAATCTGTGAAGTAACATAAACCAGAGCTGGACAGACATTCTCAGAGGGCTCAGTAAAAACTTACAGAAACCTGAGGTAATGATCAGGATAGGAACGTTTTTTTTAAAAAAAATAACTTTCCATGAGTTCTTCAGGGTCTGGTAATTTTTATGTATTCAAAAAATATTCTCTGAATGAGATCTCAAGCTATTGGAAGCAGACTTTCTCTCTGATTTTTGGTGTGAAAAGGGCCTTCTAAAATATTGTATTTGCACACAAAGTTTATTTTGCATGAGTTTGTTTATTTCTTCTGGCTGCAGAAGGTGAATTCTGCTCCATGCTAATCAGCCTGGATGGTTAATGCCCAATTGGTGTGTTAAGTGTTTAGGTTTATAGTGCTATATAAAGAAAGCGCTAAATACAAATGAAATAAAAGCATCATTACTACAGTTTGCATTAGGTTTATAGTGTTGTGTTCTCAAGATGTGCAACTGCTTTGTGTGTAGCAATTGAAGGTTATACACTTTAGATTATAAGAAGTTCAAGCATGTGGTACAGGAAGAAACATCAAAGGTTAGACTGTTATTATTAGGACACTTCAAAGAAAAGAATTTCTGAAGCCTTTAAATTTTACGGCAGGTGCATGAAGAGGTGCCAGGTCATCGCAGGGTGGTCAGGAGAAGACTACATTGAAACTAGATTGCATAGGACTCCTTTTATCTGTCAAAGACAGTTGGGACTCCGAGTAAGAAAGAGTTTTAACAGTGATTTTGAATACTGGACATCAAGCCTCTCTAATTTCAGCTGCTCTCAGCATGGAAGCTTGCAGTCATGGTCTGTACCAGTGGGCACATCTGGGTAACAGAACAGTGGTCCTCCTGGTTGTGTCCCAGGCTCAGAGCTCCGGTGTGTTCCGTGGCGTTGCTGGGTCAGGCAGGCTGAGCACTCCCCAAAACACTTTGGGTTTTGAAGCAGATATTTGCTTCGATAATTATGGCAGTGCAGGAGGATGACCTCTGGCTCCTACTCAGTGTCTGTAATCCATTTGAAGACAAAAGTGTCATTCTGGTGTTACTTATTTAGGAGAAGTGCAAAAGGAGATTAATTATATTTGTAGTTTAAACAAACTGGCACAATAAATCCAGTACCTTCTGATTAGAGTGTGATCATATTCCCCTAATGTGATATTACAGGAAGCTATATAGACAATAATATTTTTACAATCAAATTAAGTGACAGTGATGGTTAATTTTAGCTTATTAGAGCAATATATGTTCAGAGCTTGGAAAGAAAACATTTATTTCTTTAGCTTGTACAGACTTCTCTTTCATGGAGACTTGTATTTCAGCCCCACCTGCTTTGTGCTATAATTCATCAATTTGATTCTGCTTAAGTATATTTTTCGCTGGAACATCATCAGGCAAAATAATGACTTTGTCTTAATAAAATGAAAAAACATAATGAATTATATATAGCCAACAAAAACATATTCCCTGCAACCAACTGCAAGAGGGTTTCTTTCTGCTAATGAATTAATACGTTAAACAATAATAGTTAAAAACCATTTTACATTGCTTTGATCATTCACTTACATGTCATTAAGTAGACTAAGCATTTTAGTGTGAAAAGACTGTGTTTACAAATTAGTCCAGAGGACATGTTTCACACTGAAGATCAGCACATATATTGTGTTTTATTTCAGCTGCACATGACACAACCTTAATATTAGAGCCAGATGATTAAAAGAACATTACCTGAGCCTTGAGAGTCACTGAATGAGCTATGCTAAATTGGTTGTTTTCTATTTTGTGATTAATTGTGCTTCTAAAGCATATTTTAGTGTGCTTTGTTTTTCTGTCCCCAGTCATCCCATATTATTAAAGAGAAATTCTGCATATCTCTCCTGGAGTCCAATTAAGGATTTGCATCATGACTAGATTTTTCACTTTAATTACTGTATATAAAGTAGGTTTTGACTTATTTCCATATTTATCAAACTATGCAGAAGAAGCAAAATTCATCAAATAAACAGATATCTGTGGCTATAATTGCAGCCTGCACTGAGCATGTAGGAAGAAAATATGAGGGTCCAAATTTCATTATGTAGAACATAATAAACATCTGAATAATTAAACTGTGTGTAAATCAAATGCTTGGCAGTAGTAAGAATAGAGAAGAGACACCTTAGTTTGATCAGAAAAAATACCATGTTTCTAAATGGATTAGAAAAATATGTTCTAAACATAATTCAACCAGCACTGACTAGAAACAAAAGAACCAAAGCGTTAAATTTGTGGCTTGTTATGAGGTGAGGGAGGATGTCATGTACATTCAGGAAATTCTTTCATTAATACTACAGTATGTTTAGCTCTCCCTTTCGCATGTGTATGGAAAGCATGTTGCAAATAAACTAGAGAATGCAAACTCTTACACCGAAAAGACAAGTTCAATTAGGATGTGCAGCCAGTTTGATAAACTGCCTGAAATAAAATGGCATAATTGTTAAAGCAGAAGCTTTGTCAAATTTAACTGTGAGGACTTTGTTGCTCACTTGAATATCTTCTCTTAGGTCTCAGTTAAAAAGGAATACATGGACATTTCTTTATTAAATAATTTCTAATTAGAAGCTCTAATTAATTTTTTACCCAATTTGCTATGCGGTAGTACCATAATCTGTTTCTGTTACGCACATCTTGGACCATGGTATTTTTAGTTCTATAAAAATTTCAAGGAAATTACATTTCATATAGAAGTTTGAAAATTGTTCCAAGATAAAAATAAAATTTTGAAGACCAAACCTGACTTCGGTGTAAGATTTTACTGATATTAAAGCAAAAGATAGAAACATGAAGAACGTACACTCTGATTTGCACTTAAAAAAAAAATCCACAACACAAGTCTGTTGTTCTCCCCTTTGTCAAGCAAACTTACACCTACTTACTCCATAACAAAGCTGGATTTTTTGATTGAGTTTTGAAAGATGGAATTTTAATTGCTACTTTGATTAGAATTTTTAGGTACATAAAATCTTTTTAATTTGCTGGAAAACTTCTTGAAAAAGCATTCTGTTATTGAGGGTTTTTTAAAAATATTTTTAGTGCTGTTTATGGCAAGTGAAGAGCTACTCTACTGTAATTGCATCTTTTTGTAGATACTACAGTTGTTTCTTGGAAACAAGAACTTGTTTTATTAATATATTTGGTCTGCCCTACCGAGTACACAAATAATAAGTGAAGAGGAGAAAGACAGCAACTCAGATAAGGGAGAGATAGAAAACTCAATAAAAAATGCTTTAAATGAACACCAACAAAAAGGATTTAAGCCTGTGCAAGCAAGAGAAAGGAAAGCTAATAAAAATACCTGGAGGTAAGGAATATGTTATGAAATTAATGTTGAATTTTAATCTATACCTATCTACCACTCCAATGTACTCATGCTGTAAGATAAGCAGTAGATGTGCTGATTGAGCAAAGCAAATTTCTTCTCGAGGAGGGAAGAATGGAAACATCATGGAAACATGCCTCAGCGCATTTCCTAGTTTGAGACCTTTCTTACAAGCTCCTAAACAACCACCATTCAGCAGAAAACTCCTAAGAACCTTGGGTGTTGCTGAAAGTCTGGACAAAAGCAAATGTAGGGCTCATTCTTAAATAAAGGAGGAATAATCATACAACGAGCATCCATTAGCCCTGACATCACTTTAAAGTAAGGTACTGCAAAACCTTTGACAGATGCAACACCATGACGAGCAGCTTAGGTGTGGTTAAGCTCAGCTTACCGTATTAGGCACCATTATCTGCTGTTACATCTGCAGCAATGCCTCTCGTGTGTGGCACTTAGCAAACAGCTGACATGTCAGGCTCTGGGGCAGATGAGGATGACAAGGAACGAAAGAAAGTCAGAATGACGAGAGAAAAACCCAAAGCATGCTCTTGAAATAAGGTTAGTGTAGCTGTCTGTCAGTGTGGTAGCTTTCTGCAAGGACAGTAAGCGGGATGCCAGGAGTGTAAAGGATACAACTGGGTTCAGCGTGTTTTCCCATGGCATTGCTTGTGTGTGCTCTCCTAACCCTGCCTGGTTAGTCTTCTCTGGCAGGGTAGAAAACCACTGATTGGAGGTACCAGTACAGAGTCATATTCTGACTTGTAGAGTCTCAATTAGGCAATGCTTTCTTTTATATAAAAAAACAAGAGAAAGGATAGAGGTGAGACTTCTTTTCCTTACTGGGTATGTCTGTTTTGTTTAGGATTGAGGACTATCAGTAGGAATCAAGGGAGAAGTTTGCAACACTGCTTGATGTGCTTAACTCGGTATATAATGGGAGGAAAAGCAGAGAGATAAAGAGGAAGGAATGCATGGATGGTTGCAATAACCAGTAATCATAAATATGGCAAGTTAGTCTTTCAGGAAGCTGACATACTAAATCATCCTACTGGTATAAAACTATTAACCCAACATAAATCTTTCATGATAAACAACATAATAAAGTTGTGTCTTAACCATCACTGGGGATAAAGGACTGATTTCAAGAAATTATCTTCCTAAACCTTGAAATGTTTTCCTCTGTAAGCTATACTGTAAGTATTAAAATATTGGTTTTGACCAATAGGCAAAGTCACTGAAAAGAAAACTGTTATGTGGCAGAAGCAAGGCAGGCCAGCTGTTCTGTACTTCTCACAGCCAGCACTGGTTAAAATATCTTGGGGTCACAATTTCTGGGCTGAGATTGGCAACATGAAGGAAATGTGGAAAGTGTGATATTTATTCCTGGGAATAAGAGAAGAGTGAAGGAGCAGAGAGAGCAGAAACAGCTCAGACAATACATCTGCTCTCAGCGAAGGAGGCATACAGGAGAAAGGACAACATCCTCTCTCTTGAAGAGAAACACATTATATCGAAATGCATTTAGGTTTACTGGCTCTCTTTCATCTGTTTTGAGCCTCTTCCGTCACCACTATCCTCCCCAAGGGCTCACTTTTGCATGGAAAGCATTGCATCAATGGCTGTGATACAGAGGAAATGGAGATCCACATCTCATATTTCTGGGACCTGGTTATAATTTGGTTGCAATGCAGAAAGTGGCCAACTGTGCAGTGGAGTTTATTAGACTATCCAGGTGTTTCCTGTACTTCCAGGGAAGGATCAAAGTTTGTAGTTACAAGGGTGCATAGACTATCAAAGTGTATGAAATATATCACAAATGTATTCATTGAAACTCTGTCTGAGCTACTGTTGGAACTGTACTATTAGCCTTAGAGACTTCAACATCCATATGAACATCAAACCAGATGAGGCAACATCTGTTTTCCTGGTAAGGCTGAGCAACCTAGATTTACCCAGCCACTTGACGAGCACTCATAGGGCAGGAAAAAGTATTTGATTTTCATTTGCATATGGTCTAGTTGTCAGAAATACAAACGGATACATTTTGTTTGGTTTCAACATTTTCAACTAAATTTCAATCTGAGAGCTATTTTCCTTACCTAATCTAAGTAGTATCTTCAAGATCATCAAGAAGTTATTATTTCTAGTTGTTTTTTTTTTAATTTAAGTGAAGTATAAACTTTATTTTCCTGGCTTATTGTTATCAAAGAGAAACAAATTCTCTGGGCTGTGAATAATATGGCAATCAATTGTATACTGATCTCTGTGCTTGAAAATAAGCTTGTTCAGTGATTGAAGTTCACAATCTCTGGCTTGGGAAAGTTAGATGACATTTTTTGACCTTCACATATAATATAAATTTATATATAATATTGATTGTTATCAGGAATCTTTTTTCCAGTTCCAATGTAATGTATTTTCAATCACTCCTTCTCTAGAAAAGTTCCTTATAATGTGACTGTTTTTCAGATTTAGGTGTTTAGGCACTGCAGTATTTCAAATACAATCCTCCCTGCTTCCTTTCAGTAGTCACCTTCTCTCATTTTTCTGTTGCCAATGGTAGTATGAAGACATTACATTTTCTTACTGTAATGTTGATTTCTTATTGTATTTTAGGGTGTATTAAATTCTTTAGTTAATTGTTATGCTCAAAAATATAGTTATTACTGTTATTAATTGCTATTTCTGGTCAGCTTACCCAAGGTAGTTTATTTCCAGCTATTTAAAATTTTAGCTATGCTTCATACTACATCTATTTTTATGAAGAACTCAGCCTTACAAAATGTTGTTCCTGATATTCATGATACTGTCAGGTAATGGCTCAGTACCTGACTTTTGCTGTCTTTGCCATATAGTTCCTGTTCTTCTGACTTTGAATTTGATGGTTTTGAAACCCACTGAACTGTAGTACATAGTAACAAAACACTCACAGAACATAAAGCCAATATCACTGGTGACAAAGGTTTAATAAAAGACTGCTTTTGATGGTAAAAAGTGCATACATTCATAAAACTATTTTTTCCACAAAAATGAGAGCCATGAACTATCACTGTAATTCATTATTCTGCTTATGATAATGAGACATGAAGCAAAATAAGGTGACCTGCACACCACTGAAAACTTTCTCTTGCTTTCCACAGGGTGATGCAAAGGACATTTAATGTAGTTTTAACCAGTGTTTTTTTTAGACTAGTGTAGCTCAATTTTTGAACAGCATAAAACCAAATAGATTCTTCCAGGACTTTTGGTTTAAGAGCTGAAGTGGTGCTGGAGGAAGCCCTTTGAATGCAGCAGCACATTGGCGGTGGCAGTGAAGGGCTGCTTGGTCCCTCCAGGCAGGGCCCCGCAGAGCTCTTCTCATCCACAGGGCACAGTGCCACAGAAACAACAGTACAGAAAGTTGTGCTGGAGCCCTGCAAGTGCTCAGTCCTATCTGGCTCTGAATTTTGGCTTGTTTGGTGGCTTTTTCATGTGCTAGCTTCTGATTATGATCCTCCATGTGTGACATGTGAAATAAGACTGCCCACAGTTATTTTCAATTCACATGACTACTTGTTGAGAACTTTCTCGGATTTTTGTTGGGCAAAGAGGCACATGTATCCTTTAATTGTTTTGCTATTAAGGGTGACAGCCAAAGCTTCACTTCCCTCTGTGGCTTAATCATTTATAATACAGCACAGTAAGACTTGTTGGAAAGTTGGTGCTGCAGTCATTGTGCTAGTGGAGAGAGACAAGGAGGCTTCTCCCAGCCAAGGGAATCATAAGTGAGGGAAACCTCTAAGTGGTCTCTTGGAAGACTATTGTCATGTCTCAGTGCTCAATATTTCAGACTTAAATTAGTCTTTTCCAAATGTTTAGTAGCAGTAAGCACATCTACACCTCAACTATCCATATCTTGAGTCCCTTTCAGAGCTTCAGTTACACTGAGACTGCAGAGGAACAGAGATTGCTGGAAATAAATTTTCTTTACGCTCAAAACTTTTCCAATGGTATATTTTGTAATTCAGCTGTCATTTATATAAAATATACTATTTAATTATATGAATTCCTATAAAATGTAGTTAATAAAACACACACCACTTGGAAGTTTTTCACTGGAGCTACTTATAGCACACTTATGCTTTTGGAAGGGAAGCAAAGCGAATTGGGAAAGTCTAAATGGAAACTCAGCCCTCTACCTTTTCTGAAGAATGGGGATTACATTGTGTTGATATTACTTATTTGAACATATGAAAGACACTTTGTTTTCTTATAAACATTGCAGTAAATTTCTTGTTACCTCCATTTATACAGTATCATGCTGCAGGCAAACACTGGATGTTAGTTTTTTAATGGCATAAAATATGATGCTAGATAGTAAAAGGATGTCTGAAGAAAGGAAAGTGGATGAATACCACATGGTATTGACAAATACACTCTACAGTATGAAGCCAAGTTATAAAGAGGCAACATAATCTACATAACCCCCTTTGGGGCTGTGAGTGTTAGCATCCTTACTCTCTGTGACATTTTTTTCTGGTTGTAAAATTGGCTGAAGGTCATTTTTCGTGTCCTGCTCACTTTATCAGGGTGGGTAAAAGAGAAGTCTGTTTAGACATTTTCTGATTCTTTGGTTGTCTCCTTAGTGTTAGGTGACGCAGGTGTGGTGCTGTAGCCAGGCTAAAATGATGGAGAAGGGTTAGTAGTATTCCTAATCTTCAACAGCTGCTTATGCTAGGCACAAAGAGGGATGTGAGTTTGGGATTGTGCCTGTGTGATGGAAGGAGTGAGGGCTGTATGTGCCCCGGTAGCTCTATTCAAAATTGAGAGCTGAATTCAGTGGAAAAGTGATCTGATCTGGCCTCTGATTCACAAATTCCAAAGAAGGGGCAATATGAGATAAAATTAATATATTCAGATTTCAGTACAAAAGGAAAAGACCCAGGTCTGTGCAGTGCCAGAAGCTGAGCAACACTGAGGACTGTGTGGAGCAAGGCTGTGGTGGAGGCTGTTGTGCAGGCAGCCCAGGGCCCTGTGGGCAGGAGGGGGCCAGAGATGAGAGCATCCCCTCTTGTGTGACTCTCAGCTCCTGCCACAGGGATTAAACACTGCTTTTCTGACTTTCACAGTGAATACTATAGACTATGTAGAAATCTAGAAATGTGTCTTTCAAATGATGCTGCTTCATTTTTGTGTTACTGCCCATAATGCTTCTACTGACAGATAGGTGATAGGAAAAATCCTCTGATTTGGTAGAACATTTCCTGAATGCAAGGCTCTGAACACATAGAGTTGGTTGGGTTTTATTTTTTTCCTGCATTTTTATCATGCTTGGTTGTTGCTTATTCATGCCAGTTTAAATACATTGACATAGGCTATATAGCCAGTACTCACACCCCTGCATTTTTTCTTGCAAAATACAGTATTTTTAATGCAAAGTTTTATCCCCTAGATATAATACCTTAGTGCTGGCAAATGATAGATTATCATTTAGGTTTTAAGTGCCTTTTTTGATGTCCATCACTTCCCTTGAACTTGGACGATGACAGACTCACTATTCTTCAGTGGTTTGCATTGAAGTCCTCTCTCTACCTGCCTTTTCAGTTTACCCTGGATAGCTCCATTACAGATAATCACTAACAGCATATTTCAATGATTAAGTTAATCTATTAAAGTTAATCTTGGATTCAGAGGTTTCCACTCCTGTTTGCCTCGATAATCCTGTGCGCTTTGCACTTCCAAATAGACAGCAGTGTACCTTGAAGTTTCAGTGTTGTAAAAGAAATGGTTTTATAGCAACATCCCTCAGTGATATAAGCAAAATGAGACTTGTCATCATTCCATGAGTTAGAACTTACTATAAATAGAAAGTGTTCAAAAGGTGTTATTTAGTAGTTTGCATTATGCAGCTGTCTACTTAAATCATTTAATTTTGGCATCTAATCCAACTCCCAGTCTCCATCAGAGACAAATAAGAAACCATATGTGAAAGCATCTGTGAAAATCTTTCTTTTATTTATGATAACATTAAACAGAGGCTCTGATGTCAGTTACTTAACAATAATAGACGTTCCTTTGCACCTATAGCGCTGGGTTACTTGGGCATATCCCTCTGTGGTATCTTATACCTACTGCTGTTTCCTTCATTATATACAGATGCACAGCAGTGAAGACAGTAATAGTCTTTCTTAATTAAATAAAGTTAAATGTTAATTAGTCAGAAAAATTGATTTATTTTCAGTGCATGAAACTTTTCATTGTGTGTCTCTTCTTTTTAAAGAACAGGTTGGATATTCATTTAGGACTTTACATTTTTACTTTATTTCTGCGCTGTATTTGGACTCTTGTGGTGGGATCTAATCGTCATAGAAAAATTATAGGTCTACAGATGTTTTCAAGATGTTACTCTGTCAGTAGCAGATTATCCCCTGTAGCAAAATCTCATTAAAGTGCAATTTACAGAGCTCTGCTGATGTTGCCATCAACCAAAATTAAAGGCATTAATTTTTCAAAGTTCACAGAAGTCCTTACATAAATGATGTAGCAGTTTGCAAGAACAATTTACAGAAGTGTTATTTGCAGAATTAACCTACATTAACAGAACAAATGTTGTGAGGGTATAAGAAAGGATTGGGCAGTGAAACTGCAGCTGTTCATGATTTGTGTTAGGTAGTGGGTGCAAAGAACTGTTGAAACATAACAGTTATTCTTCCTTGATTCAAGGTTGGGTAGGTAAGTTGGATTCTGAACTCTGTCTGTGAAGAGTTAAGCTTATAATAAAGTGATCACCAGTTGGGGACACCCATGGAGACCTTAAATTCTACTTTGAAACATCTGTACTTGATATGCCTTAAAATATTCCCATTTAGAGAATGAGTTTATGTAGCTCATGTTGTGAGTATGCCTCTTCAGTACAGTACCAAATGCTTATCCAGGTATTTATTGTCATAAGATGTCTATATTTTAACTGAGCCTAGAACTTCCATGTCAAATACACTGGAAAATTTCAGGCTGCTAGTGTTTTATGGGCCAGAATAAACCTCAGAATAAACCTCAGTTAAATCAGTGGCAGGAGATGACTCATTTTCAATATTTAGAGCCATATGCATACGTAATGACCATGCTTAGTAGGATCATTCACCTGCTTTTGCAACCACCTCGAAGTGCTGGCAAACGCAGTTGTCATAGTGAAGCCTCCACAGCCACAGTTATCTCTTCCACTTTTGTACATGCTGTATTTCAATATCCAGAATTAACATCCAGCTGAGTAACCCCCTCCCTTCAACACAGAGCAGTCAAGCACGTGCTTAGAGTTAAAAGTCACCATCTCTCCAAAACTGGGAGCCAACAGACACAGACACATTTAAACCTCAGTACTTACAAGGAACACACTCCCCACTCACACATTGTTCTGGGTATTCATAGAAGTTTTTATACCACCATAACAGGCTGATATCATTAAATCAATATTTTTACTCGCCTTTTTTTTTTTTTTTTTTTTAGTCTATGGCAAACAGATAGTTGTTTAAACATGAACTGGTTAAGTTGGAACCATATCAGGATGCTTTCCAGGGAAAGGCTGAAGATGACCCTAGGTTGCAGTTACTTCTCTTTACTGTTTTGGGAAACTTTTGTCTTGAATGCTACTTTGGTTAAAAATTTAACAAAAAAATTGCCCCAAAGGTATCTCTTTATCTGTTACATGTTTCTAGAATTTCCCCATTTTATGTTCATGAAAGATCCAGAACTTCCAGAGTCTTCTGTTTTGTTTTATCAGTCAGTTAATTCAGGCTTCACCCCACATGTTACCCACATCACTGTCAGCCATTAAGTGTCTGACCCACTCCAGTGGGCAGCCATGAGCAACACTGTGCACTCCATCACTTTAGGAGTGCCTTTTCGTTGCTTCCTTTTTGTCCTTTTCAGCTGTTCTGAGTTTCCAAGGTGCTTAACATTTCTGTTGGCATTTAGGTCTTTGGTATTCTGTTTTTTCAGAAGAGATGCTGGGGGCTGCTTGTTTTTCAATATCTAGTTACTGAATTTTAGAGAGTAAAATTAATAGGAGTGCTCTTGAACAATCTTGCCAAGTCCTGAGGTGCCAAAAGGGAAGGTCTCCATGTTATGCCGGCACCACTGTGTTTGTGGCTCTGTTATGGACTGTCTGAAAAAAACGGGTGGACACGGGAGCTGCAGGGATGGCATAAGCTCACCAAAATGGCAGAATTCCCAAATATAAAACCACAACCCAGCAGACCGCTTGTGAGTCACAGTTAGCCTTGGCAATTAGACAACATGGATATTTAAATTGTCTTCAGCTCCTAGAGACAGAAAAGTAAGGGCTGGATGGGTACAAAAATGCATAGGTCATTATTGTGTCTGTGTGTGCAGAGCTGACCTATGGGGACTGAGAATGGCTTGTGGGGGTCAGGTCTGACCTGTGGGGACCAGGGCTGATCCACGAGGATTAGGGCTGACCCAGGAGCCTTCAGGTCCCTGTGGGTCTGTACACCCAGACAAAACAAAAAGGGACAGGTCAAGATATTATTTATCTTGGAAACAACTATACCGGAGAGAAATGTAGTGCATTTAGGACTCATATACTTGTATATTTTAGGCCTGGGTTTGTATGGCAGAAAACCCTTGAGTTTGCAGCAGCTGTAGAGTGGACATGGGTCTGACTGGCATCTGCCAGCCTGCTAAGGCTTCCCTGAGAGGGCCTGCAGATTGGGACCCGGAGTTATATGGCTCAAAGACCCTGTAACAAGGGTCTGACATATTAACCCCATGTGGATGCAACACTACATATAAGGCAAAATTTAAATTGAACTGCGTTTATTGCCATTTTATAAATGTTGTCTTATTTGTAGGACCTATTTAAGCAATTTATTATGGAATATGGTTGCTAGCACTATACCATGATTCACATGCATAAATTACATCAGAGATGTAAATTTCTGCTTGCTCTTGTAGTATTCAGTGGGTCTACAATTAGGCAGGACTTGCTTGATAATACAGGCCATAAATTTGTGCCTGAATATTGCCTTTAAGTTTTTGATTGAATCAGAGTGTATAATTAAAACAGTGCAAGTAGAATTGATCACAGTTGTTGGTAAGCTGCTCTGATGTTTGAACGCAAAAATAACGGTGTATTATAAGATTTTGAGTATTGGTGACTGCAGCTGAACATAGTTAAATAAAATCATCCAAAAAACCTCCAAGCAAATAAAAACCCATGCTCTGTTTCATACTGTATTTTTAATGATGTAGTTAGCAAAGAAGAGAATGCGATCTCTCATTGAAATTTTTTTGCCTCTCTTTTCCCAAGAGCTGCTGTCTTGATTTCTGTTTGTGTCCATAAATATAGTGTTGCTTTTCAAACAGTAAATGCATCAGATTTTCTTCATATTCCAGCTGCTTCTGAGTGATTAGTATAAATCATACTGACTTTCAATAGGAACATTTTCACATTTGTGAAATTATGCAATGGAAGAACAGTTTGCAAAGGAAAAATATTGTGAAACCACACCTCTTTAGCAATGTATCTGTATTCCGCAATACATTTTATTGTCTGTCTCTTTTGTGTAGAAAATGTGTGATAAATATTGGTCATCATCATTGTCCCTTTTCTTTCACATATATGATAATATTTAGACTTTAAAGAGTTAATACACAAGACTATTTTAACAACTAGTAAACACGTGTTCCTGATTTGCAGGAAATATGTGGTTTTTTCCATTCCTGTAAACTGTTCCCCAAAAAGCCTTACCTTTATGTTGCTTTTGCAAAGCAGTGCTGCTCAGCTGAAGTTCCTATATACAAACCACTCTGATTCTTTAAAGAGCAGCAACCTCGTGGCTCCCTCTGAGCTGCTTCACCAGCAGCTGGGCCGTACCTCCATCAGCTCCCAACCTTGTGTGTGGCCAGCCCGAGCTTGGCTCCAAACCCACCAGTGAGGGTGTTCAAAGGAGGCCGTGCACGATGCTCCCACAGGCTGGGGGCTGCCGGCGGCAAACTCAGAGAGCCTGTTTTAAGTTACTGCAGTCTGCGGCAACACCCTTGGGACCTCCGCGATAGCTGGGGAGCCGAGGAATGCGATGCCCGCAGTTCGCGCCGGCCCCGCTCCCACGGCCGCTCGGAGACCTCCTCCGCTCCCCGTGATGGGGAGAGTGGCCGTGAGGGTGGCACTGCCTCCTTCCCGGCATCGTCCCGCTGTGGGAAACCTCCCTGGCGCTGGGCATCGCCTGGCGGGGCTGACCTGGGAGCGCATGGGAGGACGGGAGCGCTCTCTCGTTTTGGTTTCCCAATTAGCCGGATCCCTATGAAGCTGAAAGAAGGCATTTAAAAGTAGTTGGAGATAATGTGCTGTCAAACTGCACAATCTTTATTATTATACTCCCCTAGAAAATAAGCAGGAACCAGTATAAATGTGTTATATTAATATTTAACACACATTTGGCTATGTAAACCTAGAATGTGTTTTAAAAAGATGGCACAACGAGGAAAACGTGAATGTTTGCAAAGAAAACAGTATTCCTTGCAGCTTTTGGTTAAATGCTTAAACTTAACTTGTGCTTGACTTTGCAGAAAATCTGATAACCATATGAATACTTGTGCCTTATGGAAAGCCATGAAATCTAAAAGCATGAACCGCTGTTCACTATTAACAAGTAAAACCCTATTCTTTTTCTCTATAAGGTCCTGATTAATGGACAGAAACCTTCTTCCTTGTTTTTTCAAATTCTTTTTGCAGTTCCTTAAATGTGAGACAGACAATAAATTACTTGCACAGATCCTACTACATACCAGTTCCTATTTGGAGCTTGACTGAGAAGCAGAAACAAATATGGGTATTGTAAAAACCACATTGGGTACAAAGACTGCACACGGATTGCCACTTATAGTCAACAGCTGGGAATAATATGGGTCTTTATTAATCTGAATATTAGTGGTTGCCATTTTGTTTCTTTTTTTTATGATTTTGACAAAATGGTGGGGGGAAGGATATGAGGGATTTCTTGCTGATAAGGATGCTTTTAAGACTCACTTTGTCACAGTTTGCTTACCCGTTTTAAATGGAGTGCTCCTTTTATTTTCCTTTTAACAGCCCAAAACTTCTGTAATTAGAAAGAGAGAACTGAATTTAGAGCTGTACCAAAAATGGCAGTCCTGATCTGCAGTGCATTAGGAAAGGAGACAATGGGATGAAGCAGGCAGGAGAGTGGGGACAAGAAATTTATTACTGGGCATTGCCTAATGAGATGAAAATTCCTTGGGATTTTCAAATAAGCACCACAGAAAAGCAGTAATACCAGTGTTCATCTGCACAAACCTTCCCACGCTTCAATTTTTGTATAATAACTGTGTCTTGTTATGGGAGGACATGGACAGCACAGGGAGGAAGGATGTGACTGTGGTTAAAGTGAGTATTGGATGCAGGAAACCTGACCTCTGATTCCATCTTTGGCAGTTTCAGTCAGTGATAATTCACTCTCAGTGTGCCTCAGTTTCCCTGTTTGCAGAAAAGTGTTGATTGTATGACTAGCCACAGGGGACAGCTGAAATGTACATTTTGGTAGATAAAGCCCTAATACATATTTTGAAGTAAGGTATAACCTAAGTGCATCATGTTATTTCTAGCTAAAATCTCTGCTCGTGACTTAAACAAAATTCTCTGTGACCTCCTGGAGAAGAGCTGCAAAGGTCAAGGCTATTACATTTGGACCATTATTACACTCCAGGTCCAGGAATAAGGAAATAAATCACAGATAATGAGAAAAAGTTTCACAGAGGTTTTTTGCAAATGGAACATTTTCTTGAAAAAGGACATTTTCATACACTACAGAACTAATGACAGTTTTACTTTATATTTCTAATGTTTGTACTTCGTACTGGAAAGAAGTGAGTGCTGCAGAGCCCTCCAAATCCCCTTCTTTTTTAGTGTGTCTGCTTTTTGTGACTATAGGCTTAGACATGATCTGCAAGATTTAAATTCAAACAAAAGATGATGAAAACAAGAGGTGAAAGTGGTTTTTGTTTTCTATCAACTAGCTCTCTATGCTCTGCTTTTTATGTCATTGTTTTAATAATTTAGCTAAATTGCTAGGAAAACAGACAGTGTTTAAATCAATGTAACAGCCTGGTGTGGACACCAGTGCATTAGCTATAAAGATATTTATTACAGTATAGCTTTAACGAAAACAAGTGGCAGTGGTACAAATAAACTCTGTACCAATAATATTCTGTTTGTGATATGAGGTGGCACCGATTCTGGCCAAGGAATTTTCCCAATTGATTTAATTATTTTGGTGCAGAAAGTGTACAGAGGCAAGGCCTAAGGTGTGTGTGTGTGTGTGTGTGTGTGGTCGATCTAACATGAAGAAAAAAGCTGTATTAATACGATGTATTTTGACTGATAGGTTGGATTGATTCTAAAGAAATTGGGAAGAATTTTAGCAAGGGAGATATTTACCTTTTGGGACAAGTATATTTGTTACTTCTTTTTCTTTTTTTTTTTTTTTTTAAATATGTCACATTAAGTAGCGTTTTTGGTTTAGTAGTATTTCCACACTTCAAATTTGTGCTGTGAAAATACATGAAAATCTTTTCACTGTGAAAAGTTTACAAGATTGCTTTTCCAAGTAGCTCATTAAGAATTATCTTATTGTATTTATTCAGAGATTTATATGGGAAGAAAAAATATTTCCAGCATTTGGGAAGTAGATCTCTTAAGAATAAAAGGTTTTATATAAAATGTTAGTATTTGAACTGACTCATTTACTTGCTGAAGTTTGAGAACTTGTGTCATATCTGTAGAATACAGTGCATCTTTCTCCTTTTATGCTTCTGTTCCCTGATTCTATTCCATTTATCATATTACAAGAGTCTGGGAGTAACTTTGTGAGGAATAAGAAACATTGCATCTCTTATGATAGACAAAATCCTTCTGAAGCCCTAATAAGGTGAAAGCTTGGAATCTACCATGTACATGAGGGAATTATTTAAATTTTCTTTTCAAATGACAAGATTTGGTATGGTTGTCCCACAGTTTCTGCTGCTTACTATTTTTAATTATATTGCTCATGAAGTAATCACACAATGGCAAACCACGTTTTAATACAAACACACCGAAGGATAGAATTAAGGTTGAATGTTCATCATTAACTGTGCCTATCCTCATTTTTATGTGCTTAACTCTGCAGCTTTAATATTGCATTAACTTGGTTTTTAGAGAGAACGTTTTGCCCTAAGTATAAGAAAAGTGTTGATCTTTTATGTTGTCAGCCAGGGCAGATGCAAATCCTTCTACTTTTTATTGAAGAATTAACCATCTCCCTCTGGAGCACAAATGCCAGCAGTACTGGTATAATTTTATTTTTAAGGCTATGGCCTGTAGTAAGCTGATTGAATGGTATAATATGTTCTATTCAAATCTGACTTCTTATGCACTTCATTTCATAATGCCTTTGAAAATATATCATGTTCCAAGCTGAATACAAGTTATGCATAAAAAAGCTGTTTGTTACATAGCTTGGAAAATGTGGAATCAATTACTATTGGAGTTAAGAAAACCAGGAGCCTTTTCGATAGAAAAAAAAAATATTTAGTTTGTAGTAATAATATCAAGTTACAGTGCAACAAATTCCTTTCCCTTAAAAAACTAGTTCAGTTTTAGTTCAAAACAATAACTCAAGAGATAGTGAGTACCTCAATTAATAGTATGTCAATTTGTTTTACCATCTGCATGTATTTACTAACCCAGGATATCTCAGAAGGTCTGCCCTAAAAATCACCATGTTTACTCAGCTGAAAACAAATCTGAAGATCCCATTTCATTTTCAAGCCATCAGGAGTAAGTTCCATGTGTTGACAGATCCTTCAGGTTTTATTTATGGAGCAGCATTTGCGTGAGAGATAATAGGCTAAGAATAACCATTACCTCACCTAATTGTTGTCTCCTTAAGGCTTCTAAAAATGAATTTGGGGTTGGAGAGCAGGCAGCACAGGCGGTGTTAGGAGTCCACCAACTGGTACCGTCTGTGTTAGTTACTACTAATCCAATCACTTGGGATCAGATGGTCCTGCAACAGCTTCTTCCCCCGTACACAGAGAGACAGTTTTAGAACAGATAGATCTAAGGGTGTGTGGTAGACATGTAACAGTTATGTAATAGCTACATTAATAACAGCTAATAGGTAATAATAGTAATAATAAAATTAAAGATTCATAAATAAAGCATGCAAGGAAGGCGTGCAACAGAGAGCAGGCCAACAAGTAATTTTTTTTTTAAAGGTGCATTTTAACCGTATCCAAGCAAAACAGTTCTTTTTCTTTGTACTCACTGAATGTTATTTCTTTTGAGCAACGTGTGTCAGTGCTTGCCTGATACTCCCAGCCTGGCCCTGTAGCCTGGCTGGATGCACTAAGCCAAGCACAGAGAACTTGACCACAAGCTTGGGCAGGTTACGAAGTTAGAGGGGCAGCAGATGTGGGGCAACTGTTTGGGAACTGGATGGGGAAGGGGGTAGTATTGGGTATAGGAAACATAGGAGAGGGGAAGTGATGGGCATTTGATAAACAGGGAAAGGGAAATTTCTGTGTCTGCTCAAACACAACAGCAGTAGATCCCCTTGCATAAGACCTATAGGGCATTTATAAGAACCTTGAAATCCTCTTCCTAGTTGCCATCCTCATAAAAAAATTACAGTGCTAGAGGAAAGAATGTTTTCACACCTTACTTCTTGCTTTCTTCCCCTATGAACATTGTTCTTTCAAAACACTCAGCTTTTGAGATCCCCTGAAATGATGAGATCTTAGTAGCACCTTGGGTATGCTTGGGGCCAAACAGAATTCTGTTGTGTCTGCCACAATGGCTTCGTTCAGGGGAAAATAACAACCCCATGCTTTCCCCAGGAATGCTGCTGAAAGCTTAAAAAAACTGCTGAAGATTTGTGAGGAAGTTTGACTTTTTCCTAACACATGGTTTAGACTCCAAAACAAAGACTTCTTAATTTTTAGTTCTTGTGTTTTTCTTAAGAAAATGAAAAATATTTGAAGGGAAGCAATGTAACTAATGCAACTTTATGTAACTAATATATATGGCATATCTGACTTCCTCTAGAAGGCAAGAAAAGAAACTTCACAGGTTATTTAGTAAAAAAGCAGAGGACTGAGATAAAAGTAAGAATATTTTTTCTTTATGGAGACCTGTGTCACCAATAACACTGAACAGGTGATAATAGAAAGCTGTGGAGGGATGCAGTATTTAGGCTTGCTCAAAACATGACTGCTTCATCTGGGCCTCAAACTTCTTTGTTTAAATGTGCAAAGTCTCTTATGTGTGAGAGGGGTAAAGACCAAACTTTGTGGCAGGCCAGGCTTTGGCACTGGAAGACCATTAAACATGTTTTCCTAAAAAAACCATTTCTCCTACTTGTAGGAAAAGTTGAATATTAACAGCTTCCATAACCATTTCCTAGGCAGGTGAAAGGTGATTTCCAATCCTTTCAGGCAGAGGTTGAAAGTAATTTAATACAAATGTGGGGGTGTATATATGTGCCAAGGTATGGGCATGAATAGGACTTAAATATTCACTGAAATACACATATTTCCTAGTATGTATAAGGAAGACACATACAGAGAAACTGAGATTTTCACTAGGAGAGAAGTAGCATCCAAAAAACCCAGCAGTGATAAAGTGATCTTCTAATTAGTAAGAACTTTTAAAGTTACTATAAATTATGCTTATATATTATATAATATGGAATTATGTGGGTGCATTAACTGGAGAAAGGATTTAATTTTTACATACCTGCACAATTTTCCTGGTTTATGGTCTCTGTGAGTTTAACACTTCCATGCTTGCACCCGGGCTTGCCTTAACCAACATTAGTGAATGGACCACTGACTCCAACCAAAGTTATCCAAAATGTGAATTGTGCCCTTGCCTGGGTATGGCTTCTTATTTAGGCAAACACTTCATGGGAATGCAAAGGGTTTCCCTGAGCCTGTACTAGAGGACAGAAGCCCAGACTCCTTTTGCAACTCCTTTTGTGATATGGGTGCACTGTTTTAAATTTACGAAATATATGAACATGAATCTGTCTTATGTTTCAGTCATCCTCCAGTCTGTGCCTGTAGTTCAATCTTTACACAGATTACATGTGCTAGAATACTTGTAAAATTCTTTGGGACTTAGTAGATCTAAATATGAGATTTTTCTTTGAACTTCATAGTTGTATAGCAACAAGACAACTTCAGGCCTTTAGTTGGTCTTGTTTTTCTCAGCCAAAAAGTCCCTTTCTGATGAAGTTCTAGAGTAAAGTACAGGTTCTACTAAATTTAATGAGATTTTTGCTAATTACTTAAATAATTTAGTCATACTTCTTTAGGACAATGTTTCCACTAGTATTTTTGAAAAGATGTTATCACTAATACAGCTCTACAGACAGGCAGTGAATAGTTTACAGGTCTCCTAAATGAGAGAATAAACAAGGCCAAATCTTCACTCAGTGCAATCACCCTTATCAAGGTGCAGTAGAAAAAAGTTCCAAAAAGCACTCTGTTTAACGGACTCTTTTCAAAGACCTCTCCTCACAGCTTTTATTTGCCTGGTTTTAATTTACTTAACGTTTTGGATGTGTAAACAAGAACACCTCCCTTAACAAGAGACCTAATTAAAAGTGAACAGTATGTATCTGGTGCTGCTTCAAAATAGGAAAACTATCTTACCTCAGGTTTCAAGGGTGTGAGTACTGCAAACTCCTTTCAGGGCATGATTAACATATTCTAAACTGTTATCCAAAACAACATCCCCCACACTACCTCCTCGGTCAGGGCCTTAAGGTATGCCACTCTACGTGAGCACTTCAAGAGCTGCCGTCCCTTAGCTGGAGATCAAACAACGTTTTCTTCACATGGAGAATTAAACCAACACATGAGGGGGTGCCTTTATCAAACTGTGTTTGATAATGAAGGCTTCAAAAAGCTAGGTGGGTCAAAATGTCAGTGTCTTTCTTTTGGTCTGCTCGGGTTCTGTATTGCCATACAAATTATAGAGGAAATGTCTCAGAATGAGAAATGTCTGTTATTTCCCTTGGGAACTATTTCATTATTGGCAAGAACTTCTCTTCTATATGTTTCTTTCCCCCCACCTCCTGATTTCTTGTGTTTTTTCCAAGTGATGTAATCTGAAACAGTTCTTGTCTTTCTATCTCTTTGTCTACCATTGTCTTAGTTCCCTATCCATAAACTGATATCGACAGATCTTTGTGCAATTCCTGAAGGAAAGTACTGTCTCTGGTATTGATTTGTAAATTAATGAATAGAAAAGAACACAACTCTTCCAAATATGCTGTCATTATAAGGCTAGCTTGGGTCAAGTAATATGATGAGTTGAGTATGTATCCCATAAAGATTATAACATGAATGCCTGTTGCTTTTTTAAAGTGACTTTATGCAAAAAAATGTGCATTATGCAAAAAACTGGTGTCCATTATTGCATGGTAGTGGATAGACCATGAAGCTGCTCTGCAGAAAGTAAAAAGCATGTAAACAATCAGAAAAGGGAATTTGGAAATGAAGGGAAGTGAGCAAAGAATACCAGCTGATGAATAAAACATTTCCCAAAGTTCAGAAAAGTCAGCTGGTCTATGTTAAAGTGGTTGCCAGGCAACTCATCTTTTTAAAATAAGTACTTCTGTGTGGCAGATAACTCATAAAGACATTGAAATGGCAAAATTAACTGCTCTTGAACAATTTCTTCGATACATTAGGTACAAACAGGCTTTCATTCATCATCAGGCGTGCATATCTTGTTATAACTTTTTTCCTTGAACAAATGCATGTGTTTCGTCCAAAGCACTGCATTTTTAACTCTTTCTTTTCATCTTATTCCCCATGAGGGAACAGCTAGGAATCTCTGCCTTAAATCTGGATATTGATATAAATCTAGTTTGGATAAAATAGGGGAGCTCATTCTCTATTTTGAAAAACAAGCACTCTTGTTTGGTGGGGATGTAAAGAGGAGCTTGGTTGCAGCCCACCGAATATTCTCCATGAGACAGATGAGGGGCCAGACAGAGAGGGAGAGGTTGCTGTAGTAGATTGTCAAAAAAAACTTCAGGAAAAAAGCAGTCAGGTTCTGGCTGTTCTTGCTGTGGAGAAGAGGATAAAGCAGTAACTGGAGGGGAAAACTGATCATATGGAATAATTTATTTGACTTTTTTCCTTTCCAATTTTTAACTGAACAAAGTTGTGTTTTTTTGGTTTTTGTTTTTTTCTTTTTTTTTTTTTACTATTGTGTTCATTATTCATGATTGCTCAGTGAGCACTTTAGTGAAATGCTGGGCACAAAGGATGTTTGCAATCTGATCATAATGCCTGTATTTTCAGCGCTTTGCTACTTGCTGTTTATCATTTGTAATTGATCACCCTGCATAGTAAGATACTCTTTCCATTTCCAGATTGTATAACTGAAATATTTACAGATGAGAAAAGGAAAACTGAAAAGGTTTCCAGTGACTTTCACAAGATTATTGTTTTCTATTGAATAAAACAAAATAATGTCTTTACTGAAGTAGAAAATAAATAATAAAACCCCTCTTCCTAATTTCAAAGCAAAGCCGTAGCATTTCAAAACCTGTTTGGCAATGTTTATAAATTCTTTTTCAAGTGCCAGCTCGGCTCTTCGTCTTGGAAAATGACTGGGATAACTCACCTACCAGAGTAGCGCAGGGCTGTGCTCCTTGCTTGGCTATTTGATTACTGCCAGCGATGCCACCACAAGCAAATGAGAAATCCTCAGCCTTTCAATTTGCCATTGTCCTCCTGAGTTGCCTTCTATTGGTGTTTCAGCCATAACCATTATTCCTTAAGCCAAATTCAGTAAAACAAAACAAAACAACCATCCCAATGACTGAGCAAAATACCTTTCCTCTAAAAACTACAAATATACAAAAAAAAAAAAAAAGCTTATTAAAATGCAAATTAATGCAGTCTTGAGTCTTTTTTGCTGGTAACTCACAGTCAGCCTTTTACAGAGTTGTTCTGGAGACATGTGGCTGGTGCTGGGAGACCAGCTTTTCACTTTGCAGCCTGTTGCACAGCCAAGACATTGCACACTCAGCACCCGTGCCAGCTTCAGTGCAGAACCTGTGGCACTGACACCAGTCCCTCGGCAGCAAGCCAGCCCTTGTCTTTCTATCAGAATATACCTTTGTTGGCTTGGTTTTGGAGTAATTTTACTGATAATATGTTAGGGAAAGACATCAGGTTGAAAGTTGGGTAATGTTTTAATACAATATGTTTTTTGTGCTGGTGTTAAAAATTTGTAGTGATTTTTAAGGTCTGTTGTCCTCAGCCAGTCATACAATCCCATGGAATTAATTAAGGCACAGACAAGTTTAACTCCCACTTCGATGACACTTTGCTAAACAAGATTGGATGTTAGGAAAAAATAGATGGTGAAGCATTGGAACAGGCTGCCCAGGGAGGTGGTGGAATCACCATCCCTGAAGGTGTTCAAAGAAGGTGTTAGATGTGGTGTTCTGGGACATGTGTTTTAGCGGCAGACCTGGCAGTGTTAGGTTAATGGCTGGACTTGATCCTCTTAGAGGTCTTTTCCAATTCCATGATTCCAAGTATTTCGTACTGGAATTTTGTTTACTCTTTACCCGACTCTCTGAACTTAAACTATTTAATTTTTTGTGATCAAAATATCACACAAGGCACTCACATCTGTCTGATTCCTGTCTGTAATGCTACAGAGAATGCCTTGCTGCTGCCCCAAAGGCTGCATCTACTCCTCCAAAAATGACAGCTTTGCCGCCTTGAAGGGCCCAGTGTAGCAGTGGCCCTGGACTCTGCCTGTGCCTGCCTCTGGCTTCTTGTCTTGCCCATGTCTCACCCAAGTGCTGCAACTAAGAGATGTGATCAGTCTGCCCTGTCACACCATGGCACAGGTGGATTCTCACGTGGGGACAAGTAATGTGATGTCCTGTGCAACAAAGACAGTGGCACAATGTCTGCTTCCCATGCCCCCACCAGCTGGGCAAATGATGGGTTGGATTGACAGTAACACCATTTTTATATACAGCAAATGTACCATTTCCCCCTTCCTGTGTATATATGTGTGTGTATAATTAATGTACATAATTACTTAGATTGCTTGATACAGATACTTATTTTTGCTTGTAGTAAATATGTTGGAAGGCTTCAGAAACACAGTTAATGAGCCTATTTAGCTATTCAAAATATACAGGATGTGAAACTTTGGGAGGAGGAGGTGGTGTTGCAGGAGCTGTAGCCTATTATTTAATTCCTGGGGTCAGACCACCAGCAGCTCTAAAAATCAATAAGGCCTACAAAGATGAAATAAACTTAAAAAAAGAAGCATTGACAGAGGATATTTCACAAAGCCACTCTTGATGAGGCTGAGCCTGTTCGTACCAAAACCAGGGGAAGTTTTACTATTTGCTCGAAGAGCCTTGGGCCAGCATCAGGAACTTGCAGGATTCTTTGGAAAAATTTTTCCAAAGTCCAGTCTTTTGATGGGTCCAAAATATGCCTGGGTACTATGGTACTGGAGCACACTGAGGCAGTGTGTCTGCCTGTCAGTCCTTACTGTACTTCACTGAGTGTTTTGTGAAGCAGAGCCCAGTTCTGGTTTTTGTTTTGTTTTTTGTTTTTTGTTTTTTGTTTTTTTTTTCTTCAGGACCTTCCAGGGTATTAAAAAACCCTGCCAAACCCTGCTGGTCTTGCAAGTAAAACCAAGATGTGCAGATACTAATAGCACAGACTTGAGAGATCTTTGTAAAACCTGTTAGTGTGATAAACTTTAACATACATGGAAAACATTCTAAATAGTATTCCAGATACTGGGAATAACCTAAATCTGATACTCTCATAAATCTTACCTTCTTTCTCATTCTCCTATACCTGTCTGATTTGATATCATATCAGATTTAACTGCAAACACAGCTGT
>JAWWES010000011.1:13324362-13359550 GCA_035583135.1 Lophotriccus pileatus
AAATCTTACCTTCTTTCTCATTCTCCTATACCTGTCTGATTTGATATCATATCAGATTTAACTGCAAACACAGCTGTAATCAGTGTTTATAAGGCCCAAAGAAACTATTCACAGTACAAGGCATCTAGTACTGGAAGATGTGTTCCTATAGAAAAGCAATCAAAGCCAACATAGTGGGAAAATTTTGAGCTTTGCTTTATGTAATGTACTTAAAAATAAATCCTGGTTAAACACAATTATTTTCTTCTAGAGTAAATGATTTTGCACCAGGCTGCTGACTTTTAAGATAGTTTTTTTCCATGTCTTTGAAATGGCTAGGAGAGTACACTTGCCAAACCCAAGCAGTCGTGAATGCGTCAAGCCCCTGAACAAAGATGAGCAGAATAAATAAATTGAAAAAGAATGTCTGAAAAAATATTTTTGGGTCTTTTTAAAAAAAATATATTCTGTCTCCTTTCATCTGCTTTATCATTCATGCTTGCTAGATTTCCTCTGCAGCTGGGAGGGTTAGAATTTGAGAAAGGGGGGTTTTGTATAATCATGGGATTCCAGGAGATGCACTTTTAGGGAAAATGACCAGATGTCACAGACACTTGACAGGCACGACAAGACTGACAGCCATGAGAGTGTGCTGTTAGCCTCTGGGTATGAACTTCCAGTTTTGGTCAAAGATATGAACATAAATACACCATTTGTTATTTCAGAGTAACATTTATTTATTGATTAATTTCATCAAATAAATAGTCAACTTTGGAATTGTCCTCAAATCATTTGCTGTCATATGGTTTGGAACACTTTTTACGGCCTCTGTAATTTACAGTAAAGTCATTTAAAATATATACCTTGATTAGATCTACATTAGTCTTATATTTTTTATGTCAAATTATGTAAAAATGGAAATAATGATTAATTTTACTATAGGAAATTTCATCAAGTTATAATAATTTCAGTCTTATCTCTTTGAGCTGCATGTTTCTCCTATTGCTTTAAAACTAATTTAGGCCACATTATATACAAAATTAAATCTTACTTTTATAGCTACACCCTTGGGGTTCAATGAAAAGACTTTATGAGCTAGAAATTAAAAGTACTGGTTGAAAATACTATTACATTATACAGGCTATTATTAAGGCAATTTACAAAGTTGGTATTAAAACTATGCACATTTTTCATTGTTAGCACCCATATATTCAGCAAGCCCATGGGACCATTTTGTATATAATCTGGCAAATAAAATCGACTGAAAGGTAAACAGTAAGTCCACAGCACTTCTTGATAGGGAAAATTGCACTATAATAATTGTAAAGCAGATTTAGCCCAAGATTGTTATGAATTTAGGCAATATATACCACATTTGTTACATGTAAAAATCAATTTGAAACTCTGTACTGCACGCATGTTGGAGAACACAGGGAAATATGGAGAACACACAGAAATATTTCTTTCTCATAAAGAAAACAAATACCTTATAATCCATGAAATTCAATTTGACAGAAGCCTGTTTTGCATCTTAAATGTGTAGTTCTGCTCCACAGTTGATTTTTTGCTCCTATGTACATTTCCACAGTTTGGAAACAAGACAATTGCTTGTTTTGCTTGGACCCTAGGTAACATAATGCATGGTTTAATGCCTCTCTTTCTGAACAGTGATGTAAAACTCACCATGTGGTTTTAGGAAAGTATAAGGAAAAGAAATGGTCTTTTAATTTTAAGGATGCTTGAAGAACAGAGACCACTGAGAAGCAGGGAGGAATATCAAATATTAGCCCTGGATGACCATACTGAGCCAGCACCACATGAGCATGCAATTGTCCTTTAATTTTATATATTTACATGTTCCACATTGGAGCACTCCAGCTGTTATGTCAAGATGGGACACACTCAACTGTGTTTAAAACAAAAAGGAAGGTTTCTTTTTCCTCTCTTTGGGAAAACCCACTGCAATAGTAGAAATGTTTTGGCAAGAAAGATGCCACCAGGACTGCCTGGTTGCAACATGAGTGTTGGGAAGAGCTGGAAGGAAGGAGCATTTGCTGCAGAAGCATTTCTGTTCACTCCCTTGCTGCTCTGTGACTGCAGGAGTCTTGTTGGGAAGGTCTTGTTGCTGTGACTCAGAAGTTTTCCCATCTCCTTCCACTCTAATTTTACAGCAAGCTGTCACACTGCTGATGGAGTCAGAGGACAAGGAAATGCATTCTTCACTTGGCTTCTAGGGCTGGGTTCTTTGGCAGTAAGCTGAGATGACCAGGGCTTTTGGGGTTTAATTATGGTGTCCCAAGGTTTAGGCTTGTGCTTTATTTGGACCACTAGTTCCTGCAGAGGAGTTTGAGAAAATACTCTCCTGACTTTTTGCAAGGGATGATCCTTGAGGTGCTAGATTTTAGCCAGATCAGTAGAGGGCAAGGATGTTCAGCCTGCTGCTGCAGGTTCACTGGGGGGCTAGGATATTAATTACAAACCTAGCAAGATTCTGGGTAGAACAACAAAATTGTTGCAAAATTGATGCTACCCTTTCTGGAAAACTTGTGGCTCAGGAGCTGCCCAGGAAGGAAGAGCTTGTGTAACTAAGCTGCCCAGTCATGGGCATCCAGCTTTCAGGGGCTGCTGCAAGAGTGCTGAAAGAGATCCTTTCCTTGGATACTTAGCAATCAGCCTCTGCTGATTGGAGAGGTATGGATTAGGTGTCAAAGGTGACCAGTACACTGCATAAACAAACCAAGAAACTCGGTTGTGTTACTGAGGAAAAGAAATTTTGACTGTTCCTGTTGTGTTGGGACAGAGGGAATTCCATGCAGGAATGTTGTAGGCAGCTGTTGTGAGCTGAAGCATGTTGCCAGCGTGCACTGAGGGGTCACAGAAACACCTGAGAATGTGCTTTTGTTTATATCCTTTTGTGAGGATAAATAGTCCTTTAAATGAAATAAGTATGCCAGTTTTAGTAACTTTGTTTTCTTCATGTTACAAGAACAATTTGAGAAGAAATATAATTTTATTTGGCTAACAAAACTGCTTCTAACCACTCATTTTCATCCCAGTTTCTGGCTACAAGGATATGATGTATAGGAAGTAAAAAAGCCCAATAAAAAAGAAATAACTGTGATATTGTATTTAGTTTTGTCAGTCTCCATTATTTGCTTACTTTCCCTTAAAGAAGAAGATTCTGTAACTATTACAGCATAATGTTAACACTGCTATTATTAGATATTAATATTTTATTGCCTTGGAAAACATTGATATATAATTAATTTGATTATGGATCAAATTAAGTAATTCAATTTTAGATTGCCTACACTAATTTATTAAATACTGTAAAAGATAATGGATTGAGTGCAAAGGGAAATGGAAGAAATTATTTGTACTCAGGAAACTATCAAGCATGTTTAACATGTTGGTACAGAGAAGGCAAAAAAAAGATATTATGTAATAGATCAATCAACACACAGAGATTACATTTCAAAGCCTCTTTATATTGAACAATTGGAGCTTGATTTTTAGTCTTTTAGAAGTATCTGAATTTACAATAGTATAAATTTATAAATAATGCATTTTACTTTTGTTGCTATTGTTATTATGGCCTGAGGATCAAAGCTCTAAATGAGGAATCTGAATTAAGTATTACACCCCTAAAAATGGATAATCACCACACCAAATCCTATTTATATATATTTTCAGATTTAAATAACTAAATTATTTTTGGAGAATATTTAAAATGAAGGAAAAAAGGTTAGGAAGAGTGAGTAGGACGGTACACATCAAATCACAGTACAGTCCTGGAAACCCTTACACACACTCACCTTTCTCAGTGAGTGGCTTCCTTTCCTTGAATGGGCCTTCTTGTTCAAGGAATGTTACCCATACAATGATTTCAGGAAATTGTTTTACTTAAAGATGGTATAAAAACTGTCTTATAAATAAAAAGGTATGAACCTGATCAGATTTCTTATTAAATGATATATTCTCAATAAGACCAGTGAGAATTCACATGGATGGATTCAGGGATCTCTTTGTGTATAGTTTTGAATGAGAGGGACCTACTTATCTAATTTTTGTCATACAAAATTGTGTGTCTTTCATGTCTTTATACTGAATTTTATCTTCATCACTTTCCCACTGATTTTAACAAAAAGATGTTAAGGTCTTAAATCTTGCAGAATTTTGCAAAAGTACAAAATATTATGTGCAAACTACAGCTTTATATGGGATTATTTTAGATTTTGATGTTGGTGATTTTCAGGGAAAAGTTCCTCTGTTCTGTCTCCCCCGCTTCTCTTAATTTTTTTAAAATTTCATTCTAAGGAAACCATACTTATAACAGTCTTTGATCTACAAACATCTTTACAAATACGAAGAATAATGATAGTCAGAAGTTACTCATATAATGACAACTACTTAATTACAGGTTATTCACAAAAGCAAACACTGCATTTATCAGTTTTTTTCTATGCTATGTAGAGATCACAACATTTTCAATTTGCAAAGGCTAAAGGCAAAAGAATTCTGCAATCCGTACCAGGAGTTATTTTCTCATATCTTGCAGAGGTGAATTTAATTTCAAAAAGCTAAGTTTTCCTTACATGAAAGAATTATAAAAATATGGAAAATATATTTTAAACTAATGTCCTGGAGTACCTGTTAAAACATTCCTTGATGGAATAGGACAAATTTCTAAATGAGGATTCTTTTAAAAGACAGCATTTTTTCCAGCATGTTTTATTGACACAATATACTACATTTGACAAATATAAACATCAAATTATGATATGCTTAGGCCAAGATATGTAACCTTTCTCCTATTCTAAAGTCTTGATTTTAAAATTCTGAATTATGCTGAGCTGATTTGTTACCTTTGAAGCTTGTCTGACACTCACCTGTTTTGAATTGATGGGAGTAGTATTATATTGAAACATTTCCTGTGGTGCAGGCATATATTTTTGAAATCTAATCACAGTGAGCTCTTTGCTACAAGAAACAATACTTGATTTTCTTACTGACACCTTACAAAGAAAATATAAAGAAGAGAACCTTAAATGCCCATGTTAATTCAATACATGAGTGAGAATGGGTTAACTTTCTCTTATCGTGTTTCATAATAGTCTTGCATATAAAAATGTGGTATAAATCTATTAGTGCAATAAAAGCACTCATTTTCCATTAAAACCCTCTAATTAATAATGCATTTGGTAACAGTTACTATTACAGTTATTATTTAATGCAAGCAAAAAATGAACATAATTTTCAAACATGGCCAAGTAGAATTTCTTCAGTCCTTGTTATTTATGATTCTGCTTCCTGAAGGTCAGATTATTTCTTTCTCTTTAATAATTCACTAGGTATGCTAAATGTTTACTTCATGTCTGAACGACAACCAATCTTGTTTTAATTAAATACATCTCCTGACATTGTTTTAACATATCAGTGAATTCAAATCAGTTAGTAAAATGTTAAGCAAATTAAATTTGTAGTCACTCTGTACTTTGAATATCCACTTCTCCAGTTTCTTCCCACCTGCTGTCATGTGTTAATTTTTTTAAAGCATCATCTATTTGCAAAAAAAAGAAAGAAATTGGTATTGTCTTGTGTTGTTTCATCCTTAAAGTGAAACCATTTGCAAGAAAATTATGGGTCCCTAGTGTTGAACTTCTTTGCATATTAATTTTGTTAGCCTTACCTCCTGTGGTCTTTAGTTCTGGAAGGCCTATTAGATAATACACAAGATAAATTTTCCCTGGTATCTTACAGCTAGTCAGAGGAAAAAAAATCTTTTTTCTTAAAACTTGTAATATTAACCATGCATACTTCCCCCCCTATTTTATTAGCAAAGATTAATTTAATTAAGCACAATAATCTAGTCAGTGTTGGTTATATTTGTTTCAAGTTCTTGAGACATTTATGCTTATGTGTTTAGTATTTGTGCCTCAAAAGATAAAGGGTAAGAAATGGATTCTGCACAAATTCTGTCAAAAGGTGGTGGCAGAATAAGCTTTCATGGAATTTGCATGTTTTACTTCATCTGAAATATAGAAGCCAAGGGAAGCTGAGTAGCTGGAATAGTTATGATGAGGTACAAATGTACCACTTTGCATGGTTACAAAAGCAGATTTACTCGGGTCAGGTTGGATGGCTGGAGACTCTTAGAACTATGGAAAGATGCCTAGTGGGGTTTACAAAATTGTCCAAGCAGACAAGACTCTTATTTTCAGCCTGTGGAACTGAGTGTTTTGGCATTTTGATGAGTTTCTCTAAGTACACCTGCCACTTCCTTTGGAAATCCGTGTCTCAGTGTAATGATTGCATAGCAGCTGACTTTTAGCATATTTCTTCATGCCTAGGAGATGAATCCGTGGTTTTTGGAAAGAAAGTGCTGGTGTTATACCCTGGCACTTACAAATACACAAATTACAGGTTAAATTTCTTCAGCAATTTGAATGTGTTTGCTATTGGCACCCAAGTTTCATCAGCTTTTTCTCATAACAAAAGAAATGTGTGGAAAGCTGTACTTGACAGACAGCTTGTTTTTGAGTTATGATTTCCCCCCAAACATCCTCTGCCTTTAGAACAATAGGAATGTCAATATTTCTCAAAAGTTTATAGCTAAGCAGAGACCAGTCAGTTTGTTTCAAGCATTCCAGCTCATACTCGGAAAACAAAGCAAGCCCATCTTTAGGCTAAACGACATCTTTATTTATTGACATTGCCTATTGTTTAAAATGGCACACCAAACCACAATCCTAAACAAGCCCATAGTAATTTTTTAGAGTTTAAAATGTAGTGGAAAAAAAAGGCATTTTTGTAGTTGCTGACATCACTAATTTACAACTGCATTAGTAACTAGTTATCAAACAGGTTTCTTTGCCATTACCAGACATTTCTAAGTATCTTTCATTTTGTAATGAAAATCTCTAAGACATTCTAAAGGCATTTTTTTCTCATTTGTATTTCAATTCATTAAAATGTTCTTATATTACAAAGCTTGTGAAGACATCCTCTGCTCCTGGGAACAGTATCTCTGATGCTTGCATTACCTGGGAGGCTTTCTGTGAAAAAATATCCACACTTTTTATTTTCCCCCCGTGCTAATCTACACCTGGATCAGACATGCAGGCAGAGACAGTACTTTTCACAGTGTGCCAGAAGTGAGAACCCACACCAAAACGATACAATTTCTATCAAAGAAAATAAGGTGATTTCTCTCAAAGAAAAAAAGATAAAAACCTTCACAACTTATCCCTTTTGCTGTGAGTTTGTTAGCACTGAGACAAATAGAGTGATTTAGACAGAGTGTGGTATCTGCCAGGGTCAAAATAGAATGAATTTTTCTAATGTAACTATGAGATTATTAATATTATGCAATTAAGTATGCAAAACATATTTTGCATATTTAGTTGCAAAGATGTTACAGAAAATGGTCTGAAAGCATAAAAAAGGGATTTCCCCCCCCCCATTACTACTTGGCCATGGGATAAATAACGGAAATAAGCACACAAGCCATCAATAAGTAATCACAGACAAGATCTACTCTGTTTCCTCAGGCAAATCTTTTGACCTTTCAATATTCCTGTTTCCCACTCTTTGCATATTTGATCTGTTTAGGCTGTGGGGTATCTGGAGAAAGAACTGGGTTTACTGTGTTTGTGGAGCACCCAAACAGATATGAGATCTCAGTTTGGTACAAAGCCTCAAGGCACCGCCAGGCTGTTGATACAACAACCGATATTTCAATCTACTGAAGTTTCTGCTTTATTGCTAGAAACAGGATCTATCAATCCAAAAGTGTTTTCAGCCTATGTTCTTTCATCAGAGTGCTTGCCTACCATGTGCAGAGACCTGATCACTGCAGGGGTCATTTGCCATCTTCTGATTTCTGCTACTGCTTTTGCATATGGTTTGTAGGAAGCAAGGAGGAGGAGATGGATTTTACTGCAGGTTCTGTTAGAGGAGAAGTGACATCATCAAGAGAAAGGGGAAAGCAATGAGCTTCCCTGCAGGGCAAGGGAGCGTAAAGAGAATGGCATGGCAGTATATTTGGGGAAGCAGGTTGGAAAGAAGAATGAACAGGAGAGAAAGTAATAGAGACAACAGGAAGAAGAGTAAAGAATGTGCAATGAGACAATATTATTAGAGCTTTTTCTTCCACCAGGGAGAAACACTTGCAATGCAAACAATTAAAATCCGTTAAACTTTCCTAATAATGTTTTTCCATGCATGTAATCATGGTGATTGTGAAAGGGATGGGGAAGAAACAGAGAGCAGGATATTTTTGGGTGTAAATGAAAAAGTGGGATTGAGATTTGCAAATGGGAGTTGGGATGATTTTTATCTTGTGATTGGACATAAGTCATTGACATGCAATGGCAAAAGAAGTGATCTGAATGGATTCTAGAGGATGGAAAGTATTCTATGTCTTAATACAGTCTGTTCCTATTGAGAGTAAGAGTTTTCATCAATGCTAAATATACAGACACTTGTTTGTATACTGAGAGGATAATCTTTTCTATAAGTATTTAATACATAAGGAATCAAAATACTGCATTTCACTGACTGTGTGCCTGTTGCAATTTCTTCTTTAATTAAAAGGAGAAAATACCCTAGTATGAAATCTTGTGAAACTTTGAGTAGAAAACAGCATCTGGTAAATGCTAATGTTTAAATGTCATGAAAACTGAATAGAAATTGTCTTCAGAGTCTTCTGATATATGTTTTAAATGTGGTGTGACAGTGGTCTTGTGAAAAGTCATTATACTGTACTCAGTTTCTACCCTGGCCAGTCTGTGCTGCCACGCTGATGAACAAGAAAGCGACTTCAGTGCTCTTGCTGAAGAAATTGCAATGCCAAATGAGCTTCATGTAACCTTGTAATACATATGTTTTTTAAGTAAGGGCAGGTACAGATGCCAAGAATGGTTTCCTAGATGCTAGATGGTAACCCTAAGTGTTCCATTTTTGTCAGGCTGCCCTGGCTGCCCTTAAAAGTATTTGCATGTTTTTCTTAACTGGAAAAATATCCTGAAGTTGAAGAAAAGATGTAGAAGATTTCAGTTGTATGTACTTCCCTTTTTATGTCAAACTTATTAGCTGTTTCTGTGAAAACTTCAGTAATTTCTTCAGTGATTTTTTTTCCAGGTCATAAATAAACAAGAAATACTCTTCCAAAATAGATTTTTCATGATTCTTCCCTCCATTTTCAAATGTTTCTTGTTTTAAAAATCAAAGCCAGTTCTTTATCCCTTCAGTAGTTTCTCTCTGTCACATTGTTAATGTGTTAATTGTACTCGTATCTCCACAGTTCTTAAACCAGTTGGGGCTAAAATTGTTCCTCTTGACCCACTGTTACTTCTTCCAAGCTTTCTGTCCAGTTGACTTGCCATGATTTCTATTCTGTGCTTTGGTGTTAATTTTTCTAAGTCATACATTTCAGATTTTTCTGATAAACTTTCCACTGTAGTGATCTGGATTATTCATAGATTTAAGACAATAAGATATCAATTTGTTTTCATGTTCAAGATGTTTTATACTTGTGAAGTCAATTGAATGGCATTAATATGAATTACACACTTTGGTCTGCATCTGATCCAGGTCTTCAACTTGTTGAAACTTCTGTTATTTCCCTTCTCACTGTAGGTGTTGTGTCAGCTTTTTTCAATCTATTAGTGCCTCTAAAGTTTGAAAAGGAATTTTTTTTTTTTTTTAACTGCTTCCTTCTGAATAGTTTTGACAGAAGCTTTTTTGTCATGTACAGGCATTCCAGCTTCCAGATCTAATCATTTTGCTGATCCTGATTTTCTTCTATAATTCTTCTTGTTTCCTTAGGAAATCTAAATCTGTTGCAGCATCTGTTAGCCATCCTTGTTTATTAATAATTAGGCATGAATGTAATTACAGATTCTTTAATAATTTACCTTTACCACCTCTGAGAGGTCTGTAACTGATCTCTTGTTTAAACATTTCAGATCTTTGTCTTACATTATTTTCATATATCATTCTTAAAGTGTTGACCACATTGTTGATACAAGCAAAATCTCATCCTCAGCTCTTGCCAGGAATTTCTCTCTGAATGTGTTATCTCTTCTAATTGGACATTTGGGAGAGAACAGATTGCTGGAAGCTCTAGCCCTATGGCTCCTTAATTCATAGCTGCTTGGCCCTTGACTAAATTAAAGCTGCATGGAGCTGCCTGATTTAAGAACTCAGAGTATTAAGAGCAGCAAAAGATGAGATACAGCGGGGCTATGTATTGCTATGCTGTTTAAACACCCTATTTTGATCAGGCTCCAAACACTAGCATTCAGTTTTCTCTTCAGCTACTTTTGCCAAATTAATGCTACGGAAGCAACCAAGCACAGAGGGATCTCCAGCCATTGAGGGGCTATTTTGATTGAAGATGTAGTGGAAAATGGGATTAGCAGACCAGAAATCTAGTCCTCTTCAGGAGGTGAACAGATGTGCTCTTCCAGCTTCAGCTGTGCTGGTGGAAGGTATTAGTAACTGCAGCTTGTCTCTGGGTGGTTATCAGGAATCTCTAACCCCTTCGATTCTGCTAGTAGTGCTGTTCATACAAGCTTCCTCTAACCTATTTTTTCAAAACACACTAGATTAGCAAAGACTTACTGTTTATCTAAACTAACCTGGCCTCCTTGGAACTGAAATAAATCATGGAGTGCTCGCATAACCCGCTCCGCCAGCAGATCAGTAGGGGCAGCAAAGAGCACTGGGCAGCAATCCGTCTCCCTGGCATAGCTGCTGCAAAGTACATGCCTCGCTAGACCCCGAATTCTGCTAGATACACATTTTGTCTCCTTCCTATCCCCATGGTAATTCCAGTTCCATTCACTCTTCTAATTTCTGCACTTTAGACTATTCTGCTTTTGACAGCAGCACTTTGTTTATTTCAACAGCTTTCATTCTCCCAACGGCTGTGTAGAGTGATGATCTGGTAAGCAAGAAAAAAGAGTGCCTTCTAACCACGCACTTATACTCTCCCCGGTTGTCTCCATTTAATAAAATTTTATTATCTGCTACCTCCAAATTCCTCTGTGATAAATCATCAGAATCTTCCATGTCTCACTACTTTGTATTCTGCACCACAGAAAAGAAAATTAAATACTTACTTGCTTAGAAAAATATATCGAGACTGTGTCTGCCCCATGGTGCTTCTGGCTTGAATGAGAGAAAACACAGATGTACCGGACACATTATGGAAGAGATCTGCTGGAACAAAAAGATACTAAAAAACCAAATTACCTTACACAGGCTGGAGATTTGCAGTTTCCATGTCAGGGTGTTTTTTTTTTTTTGTTTGTGTTTTTTTTTTGTTTTGTTTTGTTTTGTTTTTTTATTTTTACATTGCAGACTGGTAATGACAGGATTCAGCATTTTGGGGGCAGATTGGTCTGCATGGCTCAAGCAAAATGATTTTTTTCCCTCCATAGTTGAAAATGTATTAGAATATTCTTATTTTTTAGTTTTTCCCTTAGACAAGAAATTAAAACTTAAACATCAATATTTTTGACATTTTAAAGATGATTTTTTTTCAGGTTGGGAATTTTTAAAGGGGGAAAAAGTGATTAAATTTTTAAATTGCTTTAAATATTTCAGAAAACATGTAGATTTCGTGGTCTGCAGCTTTTCAGAGAGGACTCTGAAAGAGAATGAAAATATTGCAGTGGAAGTGGGAGCCAGGTCCAGATGCACATGACAGCCTTAAGAGAGTCAAGGAAATTGAGGGCAGCTGAAGAGAAGGTGCAGTGGGATTTATTGGCACTGAAAAAAGTCACAGACTTAGAGAATTTTGATCTGACTACTATTTACTGTGTGTTTAATCACAGAGGCTTTGGAGGGAGCCAAATCTGTCTGGAGAAAGCAGAGCTAAAAAAGTAATGATTTTCTAGTTTTTAATGGGTGAGAAGCTAGACAAGGGGAGAGGGAGCAGGAAAGTCAAACCAGATTTTGGAAGGGGGAGGTGGGGGGGAAGCGAAGCAGAAGAACCCAAACTGCATTTTTTGATCAAAACGCTAACGCTAAACATTTGTTAGTGACGCATCTCCCTTCCCCCTAGGGATCCCTCTGCTGCGCGTACGTACTTTTGCGTGAAGGATGCGGTTTGGGAATGACCGGAACATTTAAGATTATTAAACCTAGAGCAGACAGAGTAAATCCACCTTCCCCCTCTGTGCGAGCCCGGGCGGCCCCGGGGGTGGCGCTGGCACCGCGCGGGAGTTCCACGCTGGGGCTGGGACGGGCGTGCGGGACGCGCTGCGGGAGCGGACCGGGCGCCCATTGGAGGCGGTGGGGAGCGGGGCAGGCTGCAGGTCTCTGCTGTTTATAGCTCCTGCTTGGAAGCAAGAGTGTTTATCTGGGCAAGGAGCGGGAGAGAAGGCAGAGAGGATGTGGCTGCCGGCGATGCAGCAAGCCGGCTGTGTGGCTCAGTGGCGGGGGACGGAGCAGAGAGGTGCTCTGGATGGAGTCCCTTCTATCTCTTTCCCGCGCTCCACTGGGTGTTCAGTTCTGGGTGCTATTCATTAATTCTGCTGTTTGCCTCCCCTGGAGGTGGGTGAGATGTGTGTGTGAAAGTTGTTGTGAAACTTCTCCCACGGTTATTTTCATTGTGGAAAACTTGGCTGTTGTAGGAAAGATTTCTGGGCTGGTTTTTAGAACACAATGTTTATGAAGTCCCCGTGCCTGTGGTATTTTGCAAAGTAGATTTAAGTGAATGACAGGTAGGTAGGTGAGTCTGTTTAGCAAATTTCAAAGTTGTCTGTGCTGCAAACTGAAAGCTTTTTTAGCAGACATCGTCCCAGCTGGCCCCTTATTTTCATTGTTTTGATAGTGTTGCATGAGACTGATGGGATTTGATGTTCCGTAGATGAACACAGACCAAGTTTGCCCAATTCTGTTATTTTTTCCTTTTCTTGTTTGTGGGTGCTTTGGGACTGTGGCAAAGGTGGCAGGGCTCTGATGAGCATGCTTTGATGTCTCAGACTCTGGCTACCATGTCTCTTCCATTGGTATGTCTTCAGACTTTCCCAAGGAGAAAAGAATGTGTTGGCCATGCACTGTTTCCATTTTAAATGGAAAGAAAGTGTTATTAATTTAATATTACCATCAGAAACTCTTCTCTAGTGCTTTGATTGATCTGGCTTTTGCATATTTCTGTTGTCTAGAGGATTACTTAGATAAAGAGAACAAGTTGGTCTACTAACAAAACAGGTTGTTTCCTTTATGAACACTTATATTGTATCTGTGTGTACTTTTAATACATAGGTCTGGCTGACCTAGGAGCAGTGTGGGAAAATACTGAGGAGAGACAGTTATCACAGACAAAATAACAGCCAGTTACAAGTAAGGGGCTATGAGTAAAAAAGAATCAGATTGTTACACTGGGTGAAGAAATGAGAGATTGGCAGAAAGCCTTGGAGAAGACTGTGTTCTTCTCACAACAGTTAGTTCTGACATAATTACTGTACTTGATGATGTCATCAGAAACCCTCAGTGCTTGGAGAGGACACTAAATACCTTTAAATATAAACACTAATCGGGACATAAGAAACCAGAGGAACAAGATGTAATTGAAACATGGGCAGTTCTGAGCAAGAGTTACAAAAAAGAATTAATTGCAAGTAGTACTGTACGTACTTGATGTTCCCCTCTATTTTTATGCTTTGGTGGTTTTACAGATAGTTTTTAATTCTCCCTTTCCCTTAGTTGTTGAGCAATCTGCAGAAACTGGGGGAAAATAAAATCTTGACACAGGACAGAATTTCTCAAAAATTTGCTGAGCTTTTCTGTGTGTGTTAATTTCCATTGATTGAAATAAGACTGCTTATGGCAGCACAGCTGAACAGACATTTCCTTAAGTTTTGTCAGGGCTGGCGCCTTTGGTTTTTCCTTTTTGACGAACTTGGTGTGTTCAACTGCAAATTTACATCAATGAGATCACAACAATCACACAAGTAAGTTCCTTCAGTCTGGTTTTCCTTGAGTTAGAGGAGGAGAGCTGCTTCACTTTTCCCCCGTCCTTCAGAGACTTTTTGACTTATTATTATGCCACACTAAAGAGAGGCATGCTGAGGATTATTTGTGTTTTTAAGCAACAGACATGAACATTTAGATTTATCAATAACAGAAAGTTCAAAATTGAATTATTTTCCCATAATTTATTTTAAAAGAATATTTTGCCATAACATACTATTAGGACTCTGCTGTAAGAATGGAGGACAAAGTGAGATAAGCTCTTGGAACAACATGATAGATGTCTTTTTTATAAACATCTTGGTTTTGGAGTGAAGTACTGTGATTATTTTACATGTTGTATGAGAGCTTTTATTCATCAAAGCATCTAAGCATGCATTCAAGGCTACCTTGCAATTTCTCCTTTTTAAATGATTTATTGCAGTAAACGTAGCATGTGCTACTCCTACTTGTGATCAGGACAGTGCTGATGGTGGAGAGGGTGAGGAGAGAAAAATTTTTCTAGGCAGTTGTACTCTTGACTCCCTCAAAAGCAGTACCATTGTGGACAAATTCTCAGTGAATGGGAAGGATTTTCTAGAACTCGTTGTCTTCCCCAGGGAGATTTTTAGCAACAACAAATTTAGGCATTGGATTCTTATTGTGTCAACTCACAATTCTCCTCAGCTGTCTGTATCATCTTTTGACATAAAATCAGACGCTCTTTTACAATTCACATAAAATGGAAAAAATTAAATCAGAAGCATTAGTTAGCTTAAAGGCTGAGGAAAATTGTGAAGAAGAAGATTGAATTCTACCAGCTTTCACATCCACAAATAATTTATGTGTTCTGTTCTAGTGCTTATGTATTATACAGGTCTGATCCTATCAACACTTTAATATAAGAGGGCTGGAACCCAAGTCCTCTTAAATTCTACCAAAACAGACTTTTTGACATCAAGATTTTTTTTTTTTTTTTTTAAATCTAGGGCAGACAGTCTGTGAGCTAGAGATGTATGTAAGTGGGGCATGGATCAGACACTCTTTCCCATTGCTTGTGACCCTGTCATCCTGGATCATTCCTTGTACTCCTGATGCATTTGAAGAGCACAGGGTCATTGGTAATTAAGACAGCTTTATAAAAGTGCTAGCAGTTGCAGCTGTAGGATGGAGAGTACCTGGAGTGCAGAATTTGTTAACCACACTGAATTCCCTCTGAAAAGTAAACTCTAGCATTTGCACATACACTGCTATCTCATGGGCTCAAAAGTTATACAGGGTTGCATTAGGTCACTATTTGGATGGATGATCTTCAGTAAAAATGCCAGGTGCTACAGGAAGCCTTGCTGATGACACGGTGGCCAGGACTTCCTCTCAGAGGCATTACTAAGCAGTGCTCCACATGCCTCAGGACCTTCTGGTTTGATGGTGAAGATGTATTTTAAGCAGGCATCTCTCTGTTGAAGCATTTAACACTGACATATAAGGCACGGATCAAGGGCACCAGCCTGCAAAATCCTTTTTGATCTGTATGAAAATGACAGGCACTGCATGATAGCTGCAGTCCAGGTGGGAAAGATCAGCATTGCTCTCTGAGCTAACCAAAAAGGTGTAAGGGTCTGGAGAGGAGAATTATGTGTGTGATACAGAGACACTGAATAGGGAAAGAAACCAGTTTAAAATGGCATTTGAAGCACATAACATAAATTCTGGGGCTTGTCCTTCATGCCTTCAAAGGTATTCTGACTGTGCTCCATGCTTATCCTGTCTGCTTTCTTAACCCAGAAACCCTAGAAGAGAAGCATAGCTGGGAGAAGTACACCATCGTCTGGCATATGTAGGCTGATATGCCAGTCTTGATAACTGCCATGCATCACAGCTTCTACACAACCCATTACAGTGACTGACTTACAGAAGGACTAATATTTCTTGCTAAAGCAGGAGATTGACACAATATAGCACAAAATTGTGTTTGCACCCACATTTACAGTCCAGCTGGTGTCAAGTCATCTGCAGTTAAAGATGAATATCATGGCGCAATTCACAGGGCAAAGAAAAAGAATGAAAGTAATAGAAAGTATTTTTTCAATCAAGTACGTAGTTATGAAACATGGCCCACAACTCCCACTTATTTATCTAAACAGCCTTTGGACAGTACATACCACTGTTAATACTGATAGAAGGATGTACAAACCAGCTGGAGACCTCTTCCAGATGGTGCTATGACCAAAGTATGTACTTGGATTAAGTTTTCATGGGATGAGGCTCATGCTTATTCAGTGGACCCTCTTTTATAATAGAGGTAGGTATTAGGGGTAGCAGGAGTGTGAAGTGATAGGTCCTGCTGCCTTTGAGCCACCCAAAGAAAGTTCTGTTTCTGGAACAACCATCAAGCTAAACCATCCAGCAGTTGATTGACAGATATATTTGAATCTGGCAGTATTCCCTAAATGTTCACTGTAGAGATGCATGCACCAAAGTTTGAGTGACACTATATCCTCCTGGACTGCACTGTAGTAAGAAGTGCCACAAAACTGAGTTTCAATAGAACATTGGTGTTTTATTAACACTCCATTGAAACACTGGTGTAAGAACAGCAACATCAGAGTGCTCACTGGGCAAATGGAAATCTTGTTATCACTAGTATTATTGTGCAGTGGATTAAAGATGAGATTGAACATATTGTTGCAGAGAAGTGGACCAGTTTTCCTAGGTTCATGCCCATTGCTCTAACCACTTGATTACACTGAGTTTACATTATTGTATCAGTCATAAAAATCATAGCAGATTTTCACCTGATTCTCCTGACCTTTGCATCATACTCATTAAAATATGAGTCATATGGCCAGTGACTTCTCTCAGCTTTGTGTCATAGGTACATTCCTGCTCAATTACCTTATCCTATGTAATGAAAGATTCATCCCATCCTACATTATCTCTGTAATGGAGACAGAAATTAAAGAAATGATCTGCATATGTGACTGCAACTCTTACCTTGTCTTTTTGTGTTACACTGGAAGTAAAAGTGATAGCAATCAGATGGATTTCCTTCCTAGCTCCTCCCCTGTAGGCTGGGGTTCAGTAGCCTGCACTAACTTTCCATATGCTAACCGTGGAGCAGCTGGGAACAGATATAGCATGGCTCAGATCAGAAGGTCTTCCCTGAGCTGCCTCAGATAAGCCTGGTGTAAATATCTTTCTCATTTTAGAAGTGAAAAATTTGACAGTTTGCAAATAGTTCCCTACATCAGTACAAATGTTTTGGCCCTATATATGCATGCACATCTTCATCAGCTCCAACAAGGCAGCTTAGGTTGGTGCTCACAGCTTGGTTCTCATTGGCACTGCAGCAGTGACGTGTAGAGCTCTGCAGACATGGTCAGGCACTGCAGCCTTGCCCTTGGAGCACAGCCATGACAGGACAAGCTCTGCAGGAAGGGCACTATTTGCCCTTGTGTCCCTTGGCCAGGCTGTTACGGTTTTCCTACTCATGCCTTCTGACCTCATCACCCTGGAAGTATATTGATGGATTTTTTGAGTTGCTATTTATGCTGGGGTGCCAAAGTCTCTAGGATAATTACTTCACAGTGCAGTTTACCACAGTGAATGTTGTCAGAACAGTGATACATATTTGTTGTTGTAGACAAATGGCATTGAGCTTAAGGATCTTTCCCTCTGACTATTTAAATTAGAGTCTGCTTTGTCTTGTGTGATAAAGCTCACAGAGCAATAAGACAGCGTGCTTTCTATGAAATATCTTGTAGCCGGTGATCTTTTAAGCTTTTCTTGGCTTGTCTTCTGGTCTGAACATCTGTGCTCTGTCCCTCTTTCTGTGTTGTGTTCGCTGCTATTGGCCATTCTGCTTGAGGCAAGATCAAGTCTAGTGTTCTCCATTTCCCATCCTAATTGTGGTATTGTGTTGCTACTGCATATGCTCTTAATCAGCTTTCACAATCCTTCCTGGAATGTGTATATAAAATTTGGGAAACATTCTGGGATCCTTTGGAATGACGGCAGAAGAAAGATACTGGAAAGGAAAGGATTTTTTAAATCAGTAAAACCCTCTCAGTTTTCTCTACAGCATTCCCTAAAGTATGTTTTATTTTAGATCAATTAGTATCTGGATGCTTTCTAATGCGTGACACCTGGGAGGGACCCACAAAACCCAGGCAAACCATCCTCTGCTCTCTCCCTTTGTCCCAAAATTCTTAACTTTTTATTCAGGTTTCTTAGAGTCAAGTGATGACTTGACTTCAAGTGTGAAGAGGTAGGTGAATAATCTCTGGGGTGATACCTGCCTAGAATGAGCCAAATAATTTTTAGTTTTGTAATAATTTATTTAAAATTATTTTCTACCTGTTTTCATTATACCCTTCTCATTGTCCTGGTGAGCTAGCATGCCTAAGATACCAAAGAAGAATATTGTTTTATATTTGCATATAGACTTTCAGACAGCTCAATGTCACGTTTTATGCAATCAGAAAAATAATTAATAAATGTAATTGCTTTGTCTTGTGCCACTAAAAAGTGGTCCTGCAACCTGTGTGGCATCCAGCAGCCATGCGTGCTGCAGGGTGGGAAGCCGTGGTGAGGTGACTGTATTTTTTGGTTCTAACAAAGTCACACTTGACCTTTGACCTCACGTCTCACACTTGGTCCCAAGTGTGGGGTCATCTCACAGCAACCACCTGCCCTGCAGTGTTTCTTCCACAACATATCAATTGCTCTGGCAAAGCAATTGCATACGTTTAAAAGATTTGCAGGCATATTGTTCCCATATGCGGGTTCTGCTGCAATGAGATATTCAGTTGTCACTGCTGAGGAACATTGTGCCCCTTTAACCTCCACCCCAAGGCTTGTAAGGCTGAGTCTGGTACAGAAGAATTTCCCCTTACACGCAGGCAGTGCTAAATGTTGTGTCTTACACAGACCTTATCTGAAGCCTGTGGCTCATGCATCCAGTCCAGTCTGCCTTGCCTACCATGTTTTGGTGGTCGTGGCTGATATTCTTAAAATAAATATAATTGAAGCCTTTGGCATTTTAGTGAATAAAATAAAGGAGAATGACCCCCACACTGCCTTCCTCAACCATCAGAGAGAATGAAACATTGCTGATCTGCTACAAATGTGACCACAGTAATCTATAGCCCTGTATTCACAGAGAGAAAGTTATTAGTGTTGGAAAGTGAACTGCTGGTAGTGGGAAAGCTACTGGGGCCTTAACTGTTTTTCCCTCCTGCTTTGGTTGTCACAGATGTTAATCACATTGCATAACGCACTACTTGAAAGCACTCAGATACCACAGTGACAAGGGCAGTATAAGAACCTATACTGAATAGAAAAACTGTAAGGAATGGTGTCCTGTGAGCATGAATTCAGGGAACAGGATGCCTAAGGGCTATATAAGCTAGTGGGTGATTTCACTAGCCCAGGGAATGGAGATAAAGCTCCAAGCCTTGGTCCTTTAGAGCCTTTTTTTTTCTTTGCCGTTCTTTTAATATCACTGAACAATCAGGAAAACAGAAAGTAAATCAGTTTGAAAATTTTCTAAGGGCTTTCCAAGCACCAACCCAGAGGAGGAAGGGGACACCATTTCCCCAGGTGTCCTCTGGCATTGCTTCTCCTGTGCTTCTCTTCTGCCTTGACAGTCCTCTGGGGACTTAGGACATATTAAGCTGCAATAGGCTGTGCTGGCTCTACCTTGCACAAATCAGTTGTCAAAGAAAAAAAAATTATTATATTATCCTTCTTACGTAATGATAGCCTGTTGAAAGACTAATTTTCTTCTTCCTTGCTCTCAAGAAACACTTGGGCTCTCCTCTCCAGTGAATCTTCAGAGCCAAAGAGGTCCAAATAGGTGCTTTATCTCAGCAGGGTAGATGTGGTACCATCGTGAACCGCAGCGGCAGTGATTGCTCCATGATACGGGTCAGATTCCAGGTGCCTAATGAGAGCAATGGGAGGTACTGAGTGCAGAGCTGGCCTGAAAATGTGGCTGCTACAGTCTGGACATTAAGCACATGCAACTCCTCCTGAAATCAATGGGAGGCAAACGCCTCTCAGCACTGAAAGTAGGAATGTGATTCATCTCTGAAATCTAACTTTACAGAGCAGTCACAGAGATGTCTACCTCTGAACTTAAATCGTTACGTCTTAGCTGTGTTTAAGGCTTATAGAAAGAAATAAGTACATCTAATTCTGGCCACCAGGTAATTCTAGGTGGCTGTAGGTAATTGGAGGCAATTAAGCCGATATGAAATGAATTCTGCTCTTGCTGTCTAAAATCATGGATTTGCTTATGGGGAGCAACCAAATTAATGGGAAACTTTTCAAGCTAATTAATACATCCAGTGAAATATGTCATCAGGATGGCAGGGCCAGGGACAGGATCATGGAGTCTGAACTTCCACTACCTTGCAGTCATCAAGCACATCTGCAATGTAAAGTTTAGACTGAAGGTACATAAAAAATGGCTATTTTTTAAATAGATGGCTAATAATTTTGTTCTATGATAGACGTATTGCTAAAAATGTCTTTTTTGGAGCTGAAACCATTATATTTTAAAAAATTTAATCATTATACTTTTAAGGTGGATATGCAGAAATTAATTAGATACATTAGAATATCTAAGTATGAAAGACATTTAATCTTATCCGTTGTATGTGAGATAAACATGAATTATGGGCAAGATAAAAATAGATTATGTTGTCTAGCTGTATGTCACGGTACTGTAAGAATAGTAAAAGAACAGTAAGGTGGTAATCTGCAACAATTTTAGCCATTTTTAGATTGAAAAATACGTAGCAAGTGCTTAACTTACTCATTATTGTGAATATAGAAGAGGAATATGATAACGTTTGTGATAGTCCTGCACTGTGGAACTTGAGAGAGATTTCAAGTTCATAAATATGTTAAATGCTTCCTTCTTTGCTATTGTACTAAGTAATAAGCGTGAAAATACACCATGTTGGATCTTCAATGGCTGACATTCATTCAGCCAAGTCTACTGCTTGCTCAATAAATTATGTATGTACATTAAAATATCATTTGTTGAATCCCCACAAAATGTATCCACTCTGCAGTGCATGTGATACTGAAAAAAATGCAATTATATTTAAATATATTTCTGTTTTACCTGAATGTCTGTCTCAATGGCCACATCCTCACTAAATGAAATTTGATTTCAATGGATTTGGGAGAATCCAGTCCCCAAGACTTTAGTACTGTAGGATAGTCGATTGTATTTACTGTTCTGGGCTGGCAGTTGCACCTTTTGGGGATGAATATTAATTCTCCTCTTAGCATAATCATTTTAGAATATTCCCTTTGTTCCATTGCCCAGATGTGTCTCATGTCATCAGCAGATGAGCTGAACAGCAGTGGCTTGACATGCTCGGCGGCTGATTAGGCACACCGGTTTGAGTAGACTGTGATGAAGGAATTTGTGTGGATGCAGCAGAGCTGTTTCTTAGTTGTGCTGTGGTGTTAGGCAGTGGTAATGAAGATCTGGTAAACAGAATGCCTTTGTGTGTGCCTGGGACCACAGGACTGCACTCTCCTTGGGGACAACACCAAATATGTGCAGGAGATCATGCTGACACCAAAAAGGAGCCTTTACGTATGGAAATATGCCCTTCAACCACCGAAAATACTTTTGCAGTGGGGAGAAAACAACGGGAAATGTCTCCTGATTATGATTAGGATGAGTTAGACACAATTTCCCTGACAACAGTAATGCTGTACCCGCCATCTGACTATGTAAGAGGAGAAAAAATCTCCAGCTGTTTTTTCCACGATCAACTTCTTTGAAGAGGGGGAAAAAAGCTGTAGGTTCAGCAGATGGTTTAAAATGGCCACTAGCATCCCCACAGGCTGTGTCTCTGGTACCTGGAATTGGGTTCTCTGACCACTGCCACTGTCTGCCTCAATAAGAGAAAAGCCATGAAGGAGAGCAAAGCTTGTTCATAAAACTGTGTCTGAAATGGGTGATTAGGCATGAGACTGTTATGATCGTTTGTCCTAGGTGCCATGTTGATCACTTTATGGTCTCAAATTGTCTTAATGTATTTATGTCTTCTGTATTCCCACCAAGAGTCTTTTCCTTTTATTCCTCATGCTGTAATGAACCAACATGGAGTAGCAACCGGGCAAGGAATTGTTATTTTTAGTTGGTGGCCTGTCTTCTGTAGCAACCTCTGACAAAAATGGGCCCAATTTTGTGACCATAATTACACATGGGCCCAACTGTTTGAACTTGCAATTGCAGCCATTTAGAAGCTTTGCAATTGGGCAGTTAGTCTTCTAAATGGGAACAATTGCAAGCTACAAATAACTACTCCAGTATTTAATTGCTGGTGTAAAATGGTTCCTACAACACTGTAGGTCAGGTAGGAGTCCAGCTAAAAGCAAAAAAAAAACCAAACCCAAAGCTTATTTGGGCAGCACAGAGGAGGCATGAACTTTCCTGGTCAATAAATCTGCCAGTGGACTGCAAATGGTTGCAAAAATTGAAAGTCATGTGTATTTGTGAGGAGAGAAAAAGAATGCCTGGGGCACTGTTGTGTAGCAGCAGTGCAGCAAGCTCAGGCTCTCACAACACACAGGTAGATGAGCTGACTGGAAACCATCCAAAACACAGCAACTGGTATTTCAGCCACTGGAATAATGTTTGAAAAACAGTTCCAAAAAGGTCACATTCCAGACAACAACATACTAGAAAAGTTTAAAGGCCAAATAAATTTGGCTTATGTTCTATATAGGAAACTTTTATGTCACAGTCAAATTTGATACATAAACAGTTCTTGTACTTCAAAGGAGAAGTAGCACCACCCCTTTCAAAACCTTACCTTAAGGTTTTCACCATTTTTCTGAGGACAAATATTATTAGATTCATACCTGCTTCTTTTTTGCAGGTATTATGAGAATTCTTGCTTGCAAAACCAAATAACATCTCTGAACTGCATTTAAATACATGTACATATAGGGGCACAGGGTTATAATGGTTGATCTCTTTCTTTTGTCAATTCTCATGCTTCTCATTTTTATCCCACTGTAAAGCATTATTCGGAAACAGTGACTGATTTCAGGGTGTCAGAATTTAAGCGCAAGTTTAGTTTGAAAGCAGTTTTTACTGCAAATCATAGGAAGAGGGTTTTTTTTTCAGATTTAATTTCAACCTGTAAAGGTTTCAGTGCAAGCTGGGTAGAGGAAACAACACCCCCCCCCCCCCCAAATATTTGTTTGCATTTTTTGCTTTGATTGTATTCACAATTTTTAGTATTTGCTTCCCCTTAATATTCTTTTAGGCAATGAGCTTTCTGTCAGGATGTTTGTGGAAGTGAAATTTTAAGCACATTTGAAAATGTGTAAAGAGTGCATTTTTAATCTGCAAATATGGTACTGCAAATTAGTTCAGAGAATTTTGCAAATTTTATCAAAAAGTAGGAATATGCTGTAGAGATTTTCTTTAAAAATTAAGTTTTATCAGCGATCACCTGCCAGATGAAGAACGGAGCAGTGAGAGGTTGTTGTAATGATTCCCTAAATAGCTCCTGATAACAAATGAATTTGCAGGGAATCTAGAACAGCTTCTGTGAACTATTCATATATAGAAAAAATCTGCTTCATTATATAAATTACTTTATCAATTATTCTAAAACTGCCAAATATAGAATCTTGCCTGACACACTAAGTTTTTCTTCTAATAACGTGCTTTTTAATGAAATAATTAAAATTTTTTCTTAGAAAGCTAGTTAAAGCCTGAGGCTAATGCCAGTCTTGTGCCAAATCAGGGAATGGTGAACCTTTGTAATCTCACTGAGGACAAGAGAATTTGGATGATTTCAAAGAGGATTTTGGTCCTCTGCTGTGGAGAACAGGGGAAATGGGGGAGAATTGGTTTCTCACAGAAACTGGAGTTTATCCATGAATTTACCGTCAGTTATTGGGTTTTCTATCTGTACAACTGCTAAGATATTTATGTGTCTTTTATCTTGATACACATCAGTTCCCCCAGCAAAATTGGTCCTTACAATTAAGCCTGTGGTTAAACAGTTTGTCTGGTCAGTCTAGAATATGCCTCTGGGAAGACAAAGTCCTTCTGAGAGCTGAATCCCACTGCAGATGAGCCTATATCCTTCATGTGTACTTTCTAGTCTTGGTTGAGCTTGTGATTATGGCAGTACTAATTCTGACATAAAATAACGTGCACAAGGTGTAGAGTTGTATTTACATACGTGAAAATGCACATATACATGCGCACTTTATATGCATACACATATATTTATTCATACATATCTATATATATGTATATATAGATATGATTTTATTTTCTGACCTCCCCACTGTCTTCTGGGCTGCAGGAAGGGAAAGGCACCTCTAGTGAGCCTGAATGTCCCTCCTTGCCCCATAGTGTGTGGGTTTAGGGCACCACTGGGGCAGTGGGGAAGTTCTCCTAATTAGAAGATTGTCTTTCTGGTTTGTGAAAATGTTAATATTTACTTTTGGCTGTCGTGCACTTCTGATTTGTCTGCTTGGGAATACCTAGGGGATACATGTTTGCTTGCAATGCATTGCAGTTTAATTAAGCTGATTTCAGTTGGATTGTTTTGTGTGCTTTATGGCAAGCATGGAATAACCAATTGGTTTGTATTATTTATTTTTAAAGAAAGAACTAAAAGGAAATGGTACAGTGCAGAAGCATTATAGACAAGTATCCTCTGGGGCAATTGTTTATTGACCCACTTTTTAGCAAAACACCATATGCATTATCATGCTACATCACAAGTGTGATTCTGCCCCATCAAACTGAAGGGGATTTTTGCCAGCATCCTAAATGAGAGAAGCATTCGACCCTAAAACAGCATTCCTCACATTCTGATGCGTGTGAGATAGTTGCCATTTGTACCGTGCATAGTACAATAGTGGGCTCTTATTCCTTAAATATATTCTTTCATATGCAGTTTTAAATATAGCTTCCTTTTCTTTTACCCTTTCTTTTTTCAAGCTGTTATGGAAGTTTGCCTGAATAATGTGCAGTCTGCTTTTCTTAGGTAAACATTTTCCAAATAGTGTTCATTAAGGGCTATAAAGCAAATCCCAGTGCAAGCTGATCTTTTATGTTCCCCTCCCTTATGTCCACATTTCTGAGAACATTGATGCTGGAACCAATACAAACCATCCCAGCTGTCTCCAAAATTAGTACTGAGAAAAATAAACTGTTCTTCAAAGTAATTTTACACAACTAAATAAATAAATATTGTCAACACTGGGTCAAAAATACAAGCAAAATTACATCGAATTCACTTCATAAGATGGATTGTATGAATGCATTTCAGTTCCTCTCTCATCATTCTCCTTTATATTTTTAGACAGTCTTTATGCGAATACAATGACTCCAATATCAAACATTTTAAATGATGCTTGAAATATCAGTCACTTGACTTTGATGTCACACACAATTAAATTCAACCCATCTTCTCTCAGTTAATAACAGCAATCTCACCAAGTCTAGTGCCTAATTAATACAAGCTATTTGTCACATAGAGGTGACACATGTATATCAGAAAGCTTGAAATATTGTTTTGTGCTGCAGTATCTCTAGCCAGCCCTGCAATATAGAAACTGTCTTATGTATGATTGTCTTTAAAGATTTCAAAAGGCCTCAGAGTTTGGTGTGCTCAAGCTGGGACTCGACAGTGCATAGAAGGCACTACTGATGTGTTGGCTCCCTTTAGGCTGCTAAATAGTGAGGTATTTAGAAAGAAACGCTGCTAGAATTGAAAGGTTCATACCTGATCATTCATTTAGGTGATCGGCAGAATTACGGATACAACAGTGCCAGTGGTAATTTGCTTAACCTGCAGTTTTTAAGCTATGTGATAGAATACACAATCATACATTTTCTTATTGTTGCGCAAGCATTTTTTCATATTATTTATGCTCAGCACTTTTTAGCAGTATGTTTCAGGGTTGCTGTTGCCAAATAAATGAGCTTGTCTACCTCATGTTAATTATCATTGTGTAATAAATAACTGTATAATAAGCTGGGCCTAATCCTGCTGTCTTTACTCAGGCAAAGATTCCGTCTGCCTCACTGACTGTTTTGCCTGTATTAAGGCAGCAGCCTTGGGACCAAAAATTGTCTACATCATTAGCAGCAGTAGATTAAGGATAATTTGTGATTGAACTTTTCTTCTGAATAAAGCACAACAGAGAAACCCACAAAGTAAGAAAAAGTAGGAAATATTAGTTATCTGTGGATTAGAAATCAAAGTAATACCTATGGATTTTCAGTGCATTATATTTTGCAGCAAGTGCGTAAGGTTTTTTCCTGGATTTTTGATTACACATGGTTTTACTTCTTTTGGATACTAGCAGTAGGGTGTTTTTAATGAAACAAAACACCCAAAGCATGTGGGGGCTTTCTTCCACACAGAAGTGACCATGGGGAAGTCTACCACAGTAGGTCTTTGAGAAGGACTGCCACCACAATTCAGGGGACAGATGATGCAAAATTCAAACCAATGCAGTTTCTGGAGTTTCTGAACATGAGCTCCTAAGTGTTGCTCTGGATAGAAAGATTAATTGGTAGTAGATGGTGGTGGTAGTAGTAGCATGTTGATCCTGTTATGCCAGATGCATTGTAAAGAGCCATAAAGGGTTTACAGCCAATGGTGAAACAGAGCAACAGATAGAGCATAGAAGAACAGTGTGTTCTGTGAGTGGTTGGACACTGAAGCCAGACAGCTTAACTTTAGAAATCAGGTGCGTGTGTTTGACAGTGAAACTATTCAACAGTTAGAGTATTCAGAGTCACAGCAAATGCTCTACCACTTGGCATTTCTACATCAAGTCTGGAAGAATTTCTAAAGAGTACGTTATGGTACCCTTAGCGATGCCGTCTTTATACTAATTGCTAAATGGAAATTTGTTCCAATATTTTGGAGGTCAGGTTAAAAGATCGTAATGGGTCTTTCTAGTCTTAAGATCTTCTGAAGGCTTAGTTGCTGAAAGTTAAGAGTTTTCTTTGTATCTCTAGTTTTTGTACTACCAAATCTTTAGACCATTTTCCTTCCCCAGACAAAGCTGTTAAAACATACTGTTCTTACTTTTACTGCTGGTAGCAGTCCAGTCCCTGAATTAGAAATCTGTCAAAGATGAAGGGAAAGGAGAAGACCTATTGAATAATTTAACGATGTACTGTTAAAAGTAGAAATGGTTTGGGGATTTTGAAAATATTCTTATACTTTGTGTACAATGTGGAAAAATTGCAAAGCACATTAACTGTGGGAATGAAATGCCAGGGTGCGTGGAGCAGCCCTAGAGCAAAACTGGTGTGTGATGTAGTGACCACATCACCAGTGTGTCACGTATCACAGAGTGCTACGATTCTCACTTAAAAGCCATAGTGGTAGTTACCATGGGACTGTCTTCTCATGAAGTTCAGCAAGAATTGTCTTCTTTTTATTTATTTCTTTTGGAGTTTTTTTACATGTTAACTTTCATTAAATTATGCTTCAGTTACCTAATAGACAAACTGCATCCTCCCTGATGGTCTGTCAGCTACTTCCTGCTACAAAGCTTCCAGGGGCTGAAGTGCTGGAGGCGAGCCACCCTGGCAGGTGTCCAGCCGCCTGGCTGGCCAGCTGGCTGCTGCTGCCACTGCCGCTGCCTCTCCTCTCGGGGTGGAGGACTGCAGCCCCTTCACAAAGGCTCCAAAGAGTCTTGGAGAGACCATTTGGATTGCCAAAACAGTGCAATAAGGCACTAACTGAGATAAAGGCGAGAGCTGGTTCATACCATATGCATTTATGGAGAGCTGCGTGCTGTCTGTCTCCGCAACTGGATGACTTGGGAATGATTAATGAAGCTGTGTTTTATTTGTACAAGGTGATAAGCGTGCCCAGAGCTGTGCAGCTGATCGTGCTGGATGTTGTTCTTTTGCCATATTATTTTAGAGCTATCCCCCACTTTTTCTTTTTTTTTTTTTTTTTTTTTTTTTTTTTTTTTTCTGTAAAGCCAAAAGAAAATAGAGGATGTGTTTTCTTGCATATTCAGACATGGCAGATGTGAGTATCTAGCCTGTCACACTCTCTAGCGGGATGGAAGTAGGAAGCACAGATCAGGCCTCTGTTTCTCTCTGCACATTCATGAATGGGGCAAGGGAAGCTGAGAGGGTCAGCTCCTCCCTGCTCTGCCCAGGCCCTGCTGCAGCCTGGCACCCTGCCGGGGGCTGTGGGCATGTGCCCAAACACTGCAGTGCAGGTGTCCAGTCTTGCCAGGCTCCTCTTGTCCTTCTAACTTGGCCTGAAATTTTCCAGCATCAGTCAGGGAAAAGAGTCACTGTGAGTGGGTCAGAATCCAGCTACCTGAGGCTTTGCTGTTTGTTCTCTGTGCAGTCACTGTGTGTCATTTCTGCATGCGTTGGGACGATGGTACATTGCACAGTTGCTGTTGTTGGTGTGAATTTGATTTCAACTGGAAGTGCTGATGAGCTGTTTCATGTGGTGCTCAGGACTGCAGTTCTTGCAGAGGACGTGGTGTGACCTGTTTACAGCGTAGGCCTGCATTTATAAAGCATGTGAGAACTTATACCTGAGTCTTCCCAAACAGGTATTGTTTTGAACTCCTTAAAGACATAAATGTGGTTTATTATATAAATGTGTTAAAAAGCTGTGCATCCACAGAGCAAATGCAGTGGGACTGAGAAAAGTGTGTGGGGCTGCCTCCTCCCACAAGCTGACATTCTAAATTAATCTCTGGTATTTATCTGCTCAGCCCTCTGTGCTAGTAGATTTGGGCAGCAGTCAGGCTAATGACATATACCTAAAAATCACTAGACTCAGAGCTAGCAGGGGTAATGAAGTATCTTGAAAATAGGGTGGTGAAGCATACTGGCTGTGAGCAAAAACAATGAGTCCTGCAGAGGTCATTACAAAAGCTCAGTATTTGCCAATTATTACTACATATGTAACACAGCTATCCCCTTCAGTTCCCAAAGTGAGACGAATGTGGTGAACTCAGGTGCTGTTGTAGCCTATCAGGCATGATTTGATTCTGTCTGGATGTGTCTGGCATGGGGGTGGATGGAGGAAAGTCTTCGGGTTCAGGGACCAATCCCACTTACAAAGAATTTTATCTCACTGTTCAGAAACCAAACACATCCCTCTGCTCTGTTAGAGAGGACCATCCTGCAAGCAGCTATTGCTGAAATTTCAAAGGTGTTCCTGGCTGACCTGTGAGGGATCTTCCACAGCCTTGTTCCCCACTCTGTCTTGGTGTCCCCTGGCTGGTGTTGATGCTGCTGCCAGAGGTCCTCCTGCACCTTGGCTGATGCATAATTACATGGGGAGAGCCCTGAGCTCTGGAGGGGTGATGCTGGCTATTGGCCACATGCAAATATGCTCAGCCTGCGATTTGTTCCTCCATTAACTGAAAGTAAGCATGAATTTAATTTCCGTGCCTTTATGAGCAATTTTAAAGGTGAAGGAAATTTTCTTTCCAATGTATCTATATATTAGATTAGGAAAGTTGTCAAAATTAAGCACTCCACAGTGGGTAGGTACTTTGTTTGTAGCAAAATGCATTTCCATAAAGTGACAGATTAATGAAATGAAGTAGTGAGGATCATCACATTGTGTTGCCAGGACAATGGGAGATCCATAAAATGGTCTTCTTGTAAATAATTTGTGATATCTGCTATGTGCAACACTACTGAGTCTTATTTTCTACAATGAACACTGTTTCCTTTTAGAAAAAAAAAAGTAGAGAGTTGAATTGTAAAAATATTAAATTACGGAAGACTTTATAATTTTATTTCTTAGTATTTCTTTATCACAATTTTCTCATATTAATGGAAAATACGAAGGTAATGTTTATTTTTCAAATTAATATCTTGGCATATCTATAGCATTTTTGTATTTTTTGACTGGTTTACAATATGCTGAATGCAGAATGGTTGCACAAGCTTTAAAATGTATAATATTTAATGTATATCTTTTACAGAAAATATCTTAGTGTGATATTTTTGAGGTGTCGTTGACTCCACAGAAAATGACTCCACAATTCAGTCATTTTAGATTTACTAAAATACAGTACTGGAAATAGTTTTGTTAAAAAAGCAATGAAATTCTTTTTGAATTGCTAAGGTAAAGTGGGGATATTTGAAACAACATTATAGAGTTTCATTGATACATTTTTCCATCTAAATGTTGTTTTCTTGAAATAAATCCTTTTTTAAAGTGTATTGATTTGAATGAAAATGTTTTAGTGAGAAGAACTCCTAGGGAGAACAGGTAAATGTTGCAAAAATCTTAGAGAAAGTATAATCTTAGAATACTTTATTGTTTAGAGAAATTGTTTAATATTGCAGTTGTGAAGATCAGTGGAATAAAATTTGCAGGCAAATACATCATCATGTGATGATGAATCATTTTGGAGCTATGATGATGTTTATGTCTCTATTAGAAAACAGAAACAAATTAAAAAAATCTCACATTCTGTGCTCTTTAGTTATCCTTGATATTAAATTAATAAATATCAATCAAATGAGAAGAGCCCACTTCTCGAAATCTCCAGCTCCTGATGAATTCAGAGGATGTAGAATAAATACTTTTTACGGGGTCTTAAAGTATTACGAACTGACAGTGTAAAGGATGGTTTTCTCTCCTGTTGAAATCGAGGGGAAATAGGGAAACCTGGCCAGTACTGGAGTTTCCTGCAAGTGGAGTCAGTGTGACTCCAGCAGTGTGTGTGTGTGTGAGCCTACCCACAGCTCATTAAAGGATCAGGGCCTGGCTTAGGAAACTAAATCCTTACCTTATCAGTGTTATGTGCAGTACTTTAAATCAGGAGAACTTTGTTTCTTGGCTGATAAAACAAAGCTTGGATCCAGCTACCTGGGGTTTGATTCTGCATTTCTTGCACATCAAGGTATTTGGCTTTACAGGGAATTTTAAGCTTTGAAAGAAATCCTGAATTAAACTCCTGAATGATTAAAATTTAAGTGCTGTCAGATTTCTACATATAAAGTAAAAATAAAATAAAAATTAACATTTAAAAAAATAATACCCACAGTCTCCAGGACCTGAGGCAGGCTTGGTGCATTGTAATGGAAATTTCAGTCCCATGTGCCACAGTAACTGCAGCGCAGCAACTTTTTAAAATAGCCATAATGACGCTGCTGCTGATGGTGAAGGGAAAATATCACAAACCCTTTCTTTCCTTAACATGTCTATTAAAGCTCAAGAATGTGTAGCCAAGTCATATTTCGTTAATTTTGTATGTGTTTGAAGATTGCTGATGGCTACTTGAAAAGAGAGAAGAAAGTGCTTTCTTTGGCATATGATGCATCCTTATGGCAGACACAAATTTTGGCCAAACAAAAGAAATTACAACCATTGCAGAACGGAGTTGACATTCCAGTTTCCAGCAGCTAAATTTTTTTTAGGTTTTTTTTTAGTTTAAATATGAACAATTTTATTCCTGTAATGACTGTTTCTGGCTCTTTAATTTTTAATTCTGGGTAGTGTGTTAGTGTTTTAAACATAAGAGAATAATGTCTACTTTAGTCAAATCGTCTGAGTATTATATTCTGAGTATTATATTCCCTACATAGTAAAGACAATGATTGTAAGAACTGGTTTTGTTTAATTATTTTTCTCCTCTCAAAAAAGCAATATGTGTTGCTGGACAAATTTTTTTAAACTTAATACATAAGAAAGTTTAAAGGTCAGACAGTGAGTGTTTTTTAAATGGTTGGGATAATTTCGAGCAATGATCCTTAGTGTAGATATATTTAAGATAAAACTTTTTAAAATATCAATTTTCACTTGTAACATATTTATTAGTTCACATTTAAACTATCTAGAGCAAAGCACACATTTTAATTTGTTGTCTATTAGAATTTTATGTCAAAATAAAAAAAAACCAACAAGCTGTCAAAAGGACATAAAAGATATAAAAGGGTGAAACATGAATGAAAACTTTTTGACTTAACCTTTTTATTTTGGTGGTATAAAACCTACTATATCAGTGCATTAAGTCAGTGCAAACTCGAATTGTGAGAAAAGAGTAAAATTGTGTCAGATTCACAGTAGAAAGCAAAACCTTTTGGAATAATGACAAAAAACTTGCAGTATTTATGATCTTGAGAAGTCCTTATTGTAGGTTACAGAACAAACAAAGTCTTAAGTTACCTCTTCTGATTTTGATGGTAGCAAAAGCAACCATTTCAGAAATATAGTGGTGTTAGAGCAATCAAAGAGACTGTTTCTTACCATAATGTTAGCATCATCTCAGCATGTGGCGCCAGAAAGGTTCTCTTTCTGCAGCGTACCACTAATCCCGCATTGTCTTTATTATCTTTATTTTCTGATGCTTGCCCATGCTGATCATTCACAAAGTGCAAAGATGGAACACCAAGGTCTTCAAATACTGATAAATTATATTAATATTAGGATATCCTATAAAATCTTTAGCATCCTGTGAATTCCAGGTTGCAGTCTCCCCATAATATATGTTCGTATATAGATGTATACTAATATGAAATAGATATTTTACACTCATATCACATAGGAAGAGGCAATGATTTATAGCTCTGCAATAACAAGAAAATTTAATCTCTGGAATACATGTTTGTTGATATCTTTTATAAAAGCTGATTTTACAAGTGCCCATCCCCCTTTTTGGATCTAAGAAAAATATGTGCCTGAAATATGTGTGTCTGTATGTCTCAGAGCCTGTAAAAATGAATTGCAGATATAAACCAGAATGGTTGATTGGCACAAGCCGTTACTTGGATGTAGACTTGGGATTTGTGCTTTAAATTAATTTTAGACAAGCGAGGACATAAATCCTGGCCACAGCACATCTTTGTTACGGCAAAGGCTCCTAAACATCTAGTATTTTTGTTGTCTGCAGTATCCTGCCCTATAGACCTAGCCGTGAAAAATGTCTGTCATGAAATGTAGCAAATAACTTGTAAGTAATAACAACTAAGTTGTTGATAGTGAGTGGCTTCACAGAAATTGAAGAACGCTGTGAGTCCAATTACGTCATCTTTACATTGAGTGCTTTCTCATATGAGTATTTCTGTTGAAGTCATTTCACATACCTCCCGAAATGACTCTTTCAAAATAATTACAAAATCATTTTCAACAGTGAATAAATGTATAAAGGCTCACCAGTGATTTTAATGTTGAAAAAAAGGGCCCTTTGTGTTAGATAATTTCATTGCTCTATGTTCACAAGTGATTAACTCCCCAAAGAGATCTGATTGCTTTTTGAATTCAGACTGAAAAAAGACATGTAAAATGAGGAATATGTAGAATTTTGAGTGCAAGTTTAACACATGCTTTTTGGGACATCACAATGATTTGTTACTAGCCATATTTGCTGCACATGTGCAACATGGTAGCCTGCCAAAATGCACACAATAGTTATATGATGGGTCACTGAAAAAATAGATTTCAAACAGAGTATCTAAATACTTAATTCGTATACAGATATGGGATCTCTTCTAAGACACTGTGGTCTATTAAGGAAATAATAATATACATTTTATTAGAAACACATGCTGCCTAGGGACCCAGTTCCTTATTCCCTTCGTGTACAAGAGAGCAAGCTTCGGACCATAAGATGCTGCTGTAGAACCCAGTCCATTAAACGTTAGGTAGAAAGACACTAGAAGGAAGAGAAAAGATGTCTTCTCAGGTGGAAAGATGTAGACTTACCCTACAATGAGATGAGTGGACATGAATATAATGACCATCCTCTTCCCCCTCCCCAGTGTTTCTTTGCTGTTTGGGATGCAGAGGGGAATGTTTGAAAGTGTGCTGTGTCTGCCCTCCGTGTTAGACCTTGTTCAAGTTCCATCATTGCTCTTGTGCAGTGGAACAAGGCTGTTCTGTTGCTTCAGGACCTTGCATGAAAACAGGACAGGATTGTTATCTAACTGGGGATATTCTGGAGCTGAGTGGTAAGTCACAGCTGAAAGAGGTTCCCAGCAAATGCACTGTAATAATAACATGGAAAACTACTCAGAGAGACATTGTTCCACAGTCATCTGGTAAATAACAGTTTCAAAAGTCAGCCCCTCAGTTAACACGGCATCAGAGGGTCCAGCATGTACCACATTGCTTTAGCTGTTAAGTTACTGTTTCTTGTATGGACAGCTCAAATGAAGTAATGACCCCATCCTCCCCTCAACTGGGACAAGTGCAACTCTTTTCGAGGGAGATAGTGTGGGCATAGTGCTGCTAATCCCCATGCAAATTGTAGTTTTTTGTGGAACTGTGGGATTGCTTGTTGACAGCCTTTGGAAATACACAGGATGGTGCTTGGCTGTCATGGAGACTTCATCAGTCCTCTGCATCAGGCATTGTGGGAAATGCAGCTGAAGGATCTAATGCACGTGTGCCTGGACAGCTCAGCGTGGTGCCAGTGGTGCTAAATGGATAGAGGGATTCATATGTTCCTCTGTCTATATCCCAACTACCAGATTGCTCCAACGTTTTCAGGGTTGGGCAGTGACCAATACTGGCTGAGCAAACCTTGACTCTTGGCTACAATGTCTTAGTTCTGCCATTGTTAATACTTAGCTTTTAAAATCAAGGTGTGGGCATAGCTGGCTGCTATCGCATGTTCCTGCTACATGTTTACTCACATGTGTTGTTAAACTCTAACACCAAAGCAAGGTCTAAATGGACAGGTCTCCAAAAGGTTTTACTTGGGTACCACATGGACCATTGGCTTTATGCTGGGGCTGGACCTGTTATTCCTCTCTGTATTCCTACTGCACATTCTCCCCATCCAAAGCTATGACCTCAACCTTCTGCTCCATTCTGTCGCCTCCAGGGGTGTCAGCTCCGTATCTCCAGTGATCTCCTCTGGCATTATGGTTCCCTGAACTCCCACATTGTCCATGCCCACAGCTGGTCTGGGAGTTGAAATGCTCTGTGTTCTCTCCATGTACAGCAATTGCTTCTGGAGATCATGGGTATGACATGAAAGCACTCAAGCACAATGGACCTCATTATTATAGCCTGGCATGATATCTATATGTGCAGTGAGTTTAAAAGCTGGATTTCTTTCCGGATTGGATTTTCTAAATTTTACATTCTTTAAGACTATTTATAAGGGTAATCTAACAGAGCTGGAGTTTTGTTTGCTTGGGGGGGGGGGGGGGGGGGGGGGGGGGGGGGGGGGGGGGGGGGGGGGGGGGGGGGGGGGGGGGGGGGGGGGG
>JAWWES010000011.1:13359650-13362150 GCA_035583135.1 Lophotriccus pileatus
TTCCCCCCCCCCCCCCCCCCCCCCCCCCCAGGAAAGAAAGGGAAAATATTTTATGTGAATTTATGGGACAGAACATAATATTCCTGACTATTACAAGCCTCCTGAATGCCAGGTGTTTATAATTGTTTTACAAGCTATCAGTAAAAAACAGCAAAGAGTGTCTGTATTTAATGTCACAAATTTTCAAATACAAAGTCCAATTTGAAGTTAAAAAAAAAATATTTAAAATGTGATTAGATGTGGGAAACAAAGGCTATCATGTCTGTCATAATAAGTGTGTCTTTGATACATATGTTAATAACAAGACTGTTGACACTGGAGAGATTGAAATTAATACATGTCTATTAGTCCAAGGCCAGAAGTTGTTGCCTCAAACCATAGTAATTGATTCACTAGTGCATTTGTCTAATGGTCCTGCATTATTCTGTAGTGTGCCAGAATGGATGTAGTACTCACAGCATACCTGTGTTTTGCTGTACATTGTAATCCTGATCGTATTTACAGCAATGTAAAATAGGAACAACCACTAAAGTCCGTTGGTGGCATTTGAATAAAATGGGTGAAGATCAGAATCAGCTCTGTGTGGCTCTGTGGGATTTAGAAGAGAGATTTTCAGCAGCCATGAGAGAAGCTTTTCATCACCTCCAAAATATCTCTTTGAATGTTTTTATTATCTTTTGTTTCAGAGTTACTGTTTTTAAGGGTGAATAAGAGTTAGGAGGGTGAACCTCCAGGAAAGTCCAAGTGATTTGTTAGGGAGCATTTTATTAGGACTACTTTCTCCTTAATATCTAGGGATATTAAAGATGATTGTATTTAACATGAATATTTTTATTTGCTGCACTCATGCATTGAGTTCATTGATAGCTGAACACTACTAGTGGGCATAGAAATAAAAATTTTGACTATTAAAGAGCATAAGTCTATGTTTGAATAGAACTTTCTGGACAATAATTAAGTATGTAGGAGTTTCAACTGTATGTGTGGTTCACTTTGGAGGGAAAGAAATGAGTTTAGAATAACATGGCTATTTCAGTGTTGACAATGACTTTTACTATTTGGAAGATAAACAGTAAATTTAATTTGCATAATTAAGTTAAACTTTTTAGATTTTAATGTAGTGTGTCACGAGTTCCCAGGCTTGTAAATGAGGTTTTACTAGTGAAACTCTTATTACTAGGACTTATACCATGTCCCCCTAGCATCAGCACAGAGTGCATATCTCATAGGCTCTTTTGTCTCAGGGCCACCAGAATTTGGCTGTTTTTTCTTCTCTTGAGGGTTGCTTTAAAAAATTGTAATGAAAAATACAACTTCTGTGTAACGGTTGAAAGTCTATCGCTTTGCAGAAAAATAGAGTGTACTTCTAAGGACCTTCTGCCATAAGGACTCTCTTGTAAAGATGCCTGCCTTTAAAATGCAACTTTTTTGTTGGATGAACAGCCTAATGTTCCATGCATTGTACTAGTAGTAGCATTTTATGCAACATTGAAAGACTCAATTAATTTGCATAATTCCATGAGTATTACCATGACTTTAAGGTAGGTTAGCTTGCTCAGGAGTCTTGCCTGCCCAATATATATGTTTGCCATTTTGACAAATTAATCATTTCTGAAAACAATTAATTATACTTATGACAAAGTGAACCTTATACCCATGGGTCTTAAATTTTTATAGCAGGAATCTAATATTAATGTCTATAAGATCAGTGATTTAGTGAGTACCTTAACAGTCAACAATGCCTAAGGCTGAACAAAATTAATATTTTGTTTCCCATCTGGAGACTTCAGTAAAATTAATGAGGAAGGGTGCCTTTTGTAATACATAATAGAAATAAATTTACAATATTTAACCCGGGGATTCTACTGACATCAGCATTTAGATATTTGGTCTATTTCCCAGTCTAGTGGATGAGCCATGCAAATATTAATACAGGTAATCCTGACTTATATTTTTGCTTTTACTGGCAAAGGTAGACAACCAAATTCATTCTTGTATGATGAAGTTCCTAATCCTAGAACAAAGCATTTGTTTCTGCTGAGGTATTATTTAGATACATAAAATATTCAACCTTTCTACAAATAAGAACATATAACAACATCTACAATTTAAGTGCTGGAAACAAAATAAAACCTGGTGGTGGAAAACAAATGAAGAGTCATCAACACTCAGAATTTATATATATATATATATATATATATATATATATATGTAAAAAATAGCTGTGATCACATAATTACAAGCTAAAGTTCTTGTGTCTGTATGCTCTGGAAAATGACCCACTAGTCTGCAAAAGAAACAATCAAATTTGAAGCTTAAAACTTGGACTACTTAGAAGCATCTGAATGCAGTAGTAGTGCTTCAGGGGTTGCCATTCTTTCTTTCTTTATTTTTTTCTGCTGGTAAACTCTCCACCTCTCACCACTCTGACCTTGGTGCACACATCATCACCAAAATGAACCAGAATAGCAAGACCAGTTCCTTTCGTCTCTTCCTGTGT
>JAWWES010000011.1:13367150-13466989 GCA_035583135.1 Lophotriccus pileatus
CTTTTGTGGAGTTTTGAAGCCCTGTAACCAGTTCCTACCACAGGGAATAGTGCTGGATTTAAACAGCTCTGGAAGGCAAGACACATTTCTGTGTTTACAAGCTGTAGAAAGAGATTTTTTCTGACACGTTCTGAGGGCTGCACTAAATAGCTGTGGAGTAAGTGCAGATGAAGTGGGACATGAAATTACAACTTATTACTGAATTACACAGGTGTATCTCTAAGCCAGGTACGTGTGTCCGTCTCTTTCTTTCTATATTTTGCTAGAGTTACAAGGTTTTCTGTTTTCTTTCAAGCAGTAATGGAGATATTACTACATTTGAGAATTAAATATTTTTGAGCTGCCTTAAGTATCAAACCATTGGTATCATTGGTAGCTACTGACTAGAAGTATTTTATTTTTATGACAATTATACTCTTACAGGAACAGTATATTAGTGTTTAATGAAAAGAAATTCTATGATTCTAATTTTTTTTATTGGCCTCAAATGCTCTGCATGCACTGGGGGGCAGGATCAGGTCCATAATCTTTATTTGAAAGTGTGTACACCTGGGAAGCATGCAGGATGTCAGCCTTCTGTGGCCTAATTAAGTGTACTGTGGTGCAAGACTTGGCAAGGAACAAACGTTTACTGGAAGGTTGTACTGTGAGAATGCTTCATACTCTGCATGAAGAAGCAAAAGTTGGCCTGCATCACTCTGATTTGCTTCTGAAGAGCTGATTATTGAGATGCTAATAAATGAGAATTAATTGTAGTCTGACACTCAGAGACAGCACTTTTAAGTTTAAAGGTTGATGAACTTTGTTCAAGTAAAAGAAAAGGTCAGCTTGCAAGAGATGGATAATAAACATTTTGTACCACTCAGTTTAGTTCTATGTATAATGAAAGATACTTTCTGCACATTTAAGCAAAGAATTAACTGTTGAATGTGGGTATTAACATTGGAGCTGAAGACAAGCACTTCTAGTTACTTCATTCCTACTGTGAAAACAAGCAAAGCCTTTTCTAAAATACAGACTGTCTATTGTGCTGCACTGAGAGCATGTGAACAAATTTAATATGGTTCCCGCCTTTGTCTACAAGATGGAAAGCTAATTCTTAGTCCTAAATTTATTTGGCTTTTCATGCTCTGTATTCAGCTATATAAACAGCAATTGGAAATGCAGAGTGTTGAACTTGCCCTTTAGGCAGAAGTACTCACTTGGTTAGTGCTTCTTTCCCCTCAAAGCAGAGATTTGTCTCACTGTGGTGAGACAAATGGCGTGCAGCCCTGGTACCCAGGCTCCTCCTGCCCCAACAGGAGAGCACAGTGGTCAGCTCTTCACCACTCAGGATGTGATGTTTTAGAAAGTTCATTCTACTTCAGTTTGGGCAGAGAAAATTCAGCTTTTCTTTGCCGATGGAGGAGCATGTGTAACAGCATCTGATGCAGTCCATGCCTCACTCAGGGTCTGTTGCTTTCCTTTCCTTCCATTACTACAGGGGCATCTAAATCATGCCTTGTGCTGTTCCTGTCATCTAAAAAACCCCTGTGGATTACTCACAGGCAAAAAAAAAATCACTTCATGGATGTTTAGAATGTATATGCTGCATATTTTGATCTGAGGTATGCTGGTCACTCATCTGTGGCTCTGTCTGGCTATTGCTAGCCTCAGCTTCATTCCACCGGTGATTCACTGCCTAGTTTACAGAAGGATCAGTCAATAAATCCAAAAGCAATCCCTTCTCCTATATACACTTGTTTGGGGATGCAGAACAAACAGAAGGGAACTCAGCCACTTTCTGCGGTCTGGATAAGCAGGGGACAAACTCAGGCAGAGGAAAGAAACAAGTAATATGAGAGGTTTATGGGCAAGGAGGTGGCTTTGCTTGTGCTGTGCAGTTGTATGAGCTGTTACATTAGTTAGATAGAGTGATAATGTCCTCATGATCTAAGACAGTTCATTGTCCATTCCAGTGAGCTGCCATCAGCAGTGCCATCCTGAAACAGGTGTCTCCATATATCACCAGGCTCTGGGGGGAGAGCATTTCTCTCCTTACTCTGGCCCAGAATTAAGTATCGGTTTTCATCATGTGTTGCCTCACTTTTATTGATAACTAAAACTCTTATATTTGAGTCTCCTGCATCATAGTGACATCTTCTGTGACATGAAACCATGTCAAGGCTACATAAAGTACATTTCAGTGCTGTTCCAATACTGTTTTAACAATCAAAAGTACACTGGAATTAAACAGAGAACAACTGATCTTTTCAATTTCTAAAAAACATCTAGTGATGTTCCTAACCCATTTTTCACCATTTTCATTAAGTGCTAGAAATCAAAGCAGTTTCGATTTCCATTGTAAAACATTATTAGAATTTTTCCTACTTTTGAGAAAAGTAAAGCAGTACGATGTGAAAATGATTAAAGAAGCAGTGATATATTTCAAATGTTTTTTAAACCACTATTAAGGAGACAAAGAGCTACTCTTGTAGTCACTTGTAGGTCTTAATCTTCTGTTCACTGGAGTCAAGAGGAAAGTTTCCACTGATTATGATAGTGCTACAGTGGACAAATATAGCTGCTTATGGAAGAAGATTTGAATTTCAGAGAGGGAAGTTTCAACTGACAGTGTTAAAGAAATGTCCCTTCTAATCAACACAACTTTTTTTTTTCCCAACTGTCTTTTCACAGCTTATGCATGATGAGAAACACTTCTGTAAATGAGATTAGGAAACAGAGCAACTTTGAGTGGATTCAAGTCTCACATATGAAAAACAACCTCCCTTAACAATACGGACTATTTTGGACTTGAAACATTGGTGTATTGTTCCCGCATTTAAGTGTAGGTTAGGATACCAGATTTTTCTCCCCACTCATCTTCAGTTTGTCACACATACAGTGATCCTAAAAGATGCAAAAATATTTTCATATGAAGTTCACTGCATGATGGGTGTCTAAAGATTTTACTTTCTTCATCCTTGTGGCTGTATACTTCAGAGAAATAAATTGGTGTCTAACTATTTGACTTTCGTCATCCTTACTGCTCTATGATTCAGAGCAATAAATTGTTGCCTAAACACATACTTATGTACGTAATTGAATCAGGTCCACTCCATGGCTTGGCTTTTGAAGTAGTGCCAGTGTTTTCCGTGGGACTGTGCGGAAGGTCAGGCGTTATGTGATGTGAACAACACCCAGGGAAATTGCTAATGTACATAAGTGTATCAAATGAGTAAATCCAGATTTTCAGATAAACATGAGCACACTTTCTCATTCAAACTAGAAGGTTATTAAAATAATATTTTGCGATTTTGTCTTTAGCTTTTTAAAAGTCTGAAATACTTCAGATCAGTGTTTATTAATACATTAATACCATGTAGCTCTTGCAATGCCATGTGATAGATGGGCAGTATCTTCCTTCTGTGCTCCACAGAGCTGCCTGTACTGAACCTGCAAACATTTAGACACTTGCTTTTAATGTTTTATTGGAATTGCTCATTCACATAAACCATGTAAATAATCTCATGGTCTTATCTACAAGCTTGGGGCCTTAGTTGTTAGTATTGCTCTATTTAGCAGAGTAACATTAACTTTAAATATACTTGAGATCTAATTTTACCAGAATTTATTGCGTTGTTATATTAACTCCTTGGTGAGATTTAGGTTGTGACCTCCCAGCAGGCCTAGGCATGTTACCTGTAATCTTTCACATGCCTACAGTCTATCATAGACAGAACTCCCGCTTTCAGATCAGTCATATTTTAGGACTCACAATTGATATATCAGTCACAGCTTAAAATGCTATCATTCCTGTAGACCAACTGTTTACCAGAGTATAACACAAACTCTCCTCCTGTGTCTCATTTCATCACACTGTTCCACGTAGCGACGTTTCAATGTGAAATGAAGTTTCTTCATGCTGTGCTTCTGAGTAGAAAAAAGACAGAAGTACATGTATGATAAATGGCAAAGGTTCCAAGAAAAACCTTGCAAAACAATACAATTTGGAAGCATTACGTTTGCTTAAATAATTTAGTACATAAATGGATCTGTTAAAGTTTTATAACCAAATACTGTTTATGTGGCTTTGGGTAGAAAATCGGTTATGTCTCTGCTGAATCACTTAATCTTGTATCTTATTTAGAAATCAGAAAATATAACTAATCTGAGAGTTGTCATTATAAAGTACTTTTGAAATCAGTAGCATTAAAGAAGAATACTTTTGTTTTAATTAACTTTATACACTTTAGTTTCCCATTAAAAAACAAGTATTTTAAATTTCTCTGAGGTTGATTTAATTTTCTGCTCGTTTTACGCCAGAAGAAACTGCACAGTTTAAGCAGATAAGCTATTTGATCTCATACAGTGGTAGTGACATTTAGATCTGGTCTTCTCTTGGGTACTAAAATGTGAACTGAGTTCCGTGGGATATTCTTGCTTGGCTTTTATTAATAATGTAGTTTTTAAGATTATCAATAACATTACTGGTGCATTCTGAAAATCAGGGCTAATACTACTTGATCTCAGAAGACAGATAATTTGCTGGGATACTTAGAATTAGGCACCATTTGAAAATACAGGTTTATCTGTTGTTATTTACCCCTGGAATGCTGAAATAATGGAGAGTTCAACATTTGCTAAGAAACCAAAATCAAACCTCTGTCAAGACTCTTTAATGAAAATTATGTCCAGGGCCAAATGTGAATTGGGAAGCTAAATTCCATTTTCAAAGAATGTGTGAGTGCATTTTGTGTCTTCAGAAATGTCCCCATGTTTAGAGTTTATAAGCATTAAATTCAGGTGTATAAATCCTTGAAAGACATACCCAAGCATTTTCAAGGTTAAGAACAGACTGACAGAAAAAAACCCCAATTAAGGGGTTCTGCAGGAATTACTGCCTATTTTTTTTTTTTTTCCCTGATCAGCCATGCTTGTCCTGTGAGGCATTTTTTAGCCTGTTGAAACTTTCATAATAATAAATTTTGATTCCACCATTTCTGTTTGGGTATGAGAACTTTGCTAGCCTAGCTCCTCCAATGGAACTCTCTTCCTAGAAATGGATCCTGCCCCTCCACCCCCCCATTTACTCAGAATTTGGGATTTATGAGAATATGTACCTTGCAGATATTGTGGGCAGCTGACCAACAGGCAAAACCATTTGCTTCAGCCGTGCAAGCTCTGTAGCTGCTGGTTCTCGTGTGGAGTATCTCTTTTTTTTGTCACTGAGTGTGCTACTTTATGATGGGAAATCTTTTGCTAGGAATGCATTTTAAGGCTCTCATGTAACAACTGAGGAGTTCTAAATTCTTAACTGGGAATTTTTTATAGCTCCCAATTAAGCTTTTAAAATAAAAAGTAAAGGATGTTGCACTATGCTGGAGGAATTCAATGTTGTCATGAAATTTCTTAATTAAAAATCTTTTAATGTTTTCCTTTTTTTTTAAAGCAGTAATTCATGGTAGCTAAGTAACAGCTGTGAAATACAATCTTTTGGTGACATCAAAGCTGTGAAATAGTGTGAAATAAAAAAAAAACCCTTAGTAAAAAATATCTACTTTTATTGGAGATGGTTTATAGCTTTTCCATGCCAACAGTCAGTTCAAATTAACATTATGGAAAGATCCAACAAATACATAACTACTTTCAAAAATTATTTAACACTACATACTTGTGAAAAGGAAAATATTAAGGGCTGAAATTTCAGTGAGGAAAAGAAATGTTTTTTCACACTGGGGACCTTATTTCTTGCATAATTTTGGTTTAACTGCATGGAAACGAAACCAGCAGAGAATATTCTGAAGTCTGCAAAAGCTGTATGTACAACCCCCCATTTTGGTGATATAAAGTCGTAGGAATTTGTCTAATGTCTAATTTCTTGTTATGAGGCATTTATATAGAATTGTGAGTACAGCCCTAAAAATCACATTGTTTGAGATGCTATTTACATTTAAAAGTTTCTAGTTCAAAGACTGATTTATTAAAAAACCATTTTCTCTGACACCAGGTAATAAAACTTGATGTATTAGTGATGTAATTTAATATTTATGGTATTTACTAAAGATAACTATGATTAGAATTGTTGACATTTTATTAACTAGGCCTTAATATTAAGTAAATGACTTGTGGACCTCATGTGAGAGCATTTGGTGTAGTGCATGATCTGTCACATATAGAAGATAAAATGACAATGAGAAGCATGTCTATTTTACTCACTAGACACCTGAGAATCATGACTTGTACCCAGAATTCAGTATGTTAAAAATTCTTCCATGCCAAAAAAGGAATGGAAGTTAGATGGAATTAAAATATTACATTGATAATCATGCTGTTCAGAATCCAGGCATATATTAGCATCTTAAAACTTGAAATTGATTTTTAAAAACTATACATACAACCTGATATAACTCGTACACAACCCAATATTTGTACAATGATTTGCATTCCTGTCCTTGTCTTTTTCCTTATGGTTTTTACAGTACTATGGGATCCAGAAAATACCCCCATAACTAGACTTTCAGATATTGCACTCTTTGCCTAATATTTTTTTAATTCCAGATGTTTTTCCATCTGGATGAAATTTGAAACCCAAAGATGCACCCACCAGTACATATGTGACTACAAATGAATAATATTTACTTGGCATGATACTTTTATTTATTCATCATCAGCAGCTTCCTATATGCCCATCATAAACTGAAAGTAAGACTGGATTAGCACGCAAATGTGTTTTCATTTCTTTTATTCTGTCAAAGAAAATCCAGATCTAGGCAGAAAGCATACTGTGACAGCATCAACTAAAGCTCAAAGGTTTCATTATTTGAATTAGCTATATTCTTTGAGCCATCAGAAATTTGGGCATGAAAGGTCTCCAAAAATTGTCAAGGTGCATTGAATGATGCAGAATCTTGTAGTTGAAACACCAGGTCACTGATGACAGTTGGCTAAGATTAGAGACAAAGATGAGGTGACTGAAAAGCAGAGGAAACTCTGAGTTGAAAGAGCAGAAACTCCTTAACTTACTGGACTGTGTCCTTCAGATTAGTAGTTAGATTTACAACCTGGTCTTCTTGGATCCTCATCTGTTTCTATTTACTCTGGTAACAGCAAACCCCAAGAATGTTACATGAATATGGCAAAAAGTTTCTCTCAGCTGCCACTCTTGCCATGTGTATTTGTGATTTTTGTCACTGAGAGTGAAAGTTATTTTGGGCTGTGTGTTTGAAGCTTATATTTTAAATACTTCAGAGGAAAGTGCAGAATGCAGTCACCTACTGAGGTTGCTCTGTCCTGCAGAGCACAAATTTCACATGTGCTTTCTGTCCCCCTAGTTCAGCTCAGCTTGAATGAAGCTTTCCCTCCTCTCCATTCTCTGTAGATTGAACTAATTTGGAGCTGGTCACTCATATAGATCAGGTCTTACCTCCTCACATATTAATCAGTTGCAATTAGCCATCACGTGTAAGAAATCCCTTTCGTTTTAACAGAGTGTAACTAGACTAAATGTTTTCAGTGGAGTGTCTTTCCAAGAAACAGCACTTTCTAAAGAAGTGTAAATCAGTGAGATAATCCCACTGTAAATTGTGCCTAGGATCTGCTGAAAACCACTCTTGGCACAAAATATCCATTGGAGTCTTTAGCACTCATTTGAGCTGGCCTGAATTTCTTGTATACAGGGAAGGAGATACAGTGGCTTGAGTCATGATTGTCAGCTAGAGGGAAATTTTTTTGCATGGACGGGAAAAGTGGTGTGTCGAAATATCCTACACCAAAGGCTGCTTAGGGCAAGTCCTTCTGGTACTTGAGCATTTCAGGGAAACTTTGGTTCTCTTTAGGTTCATGGGAGCTTGCTATTGCGTTCTGCAGAATCCAGACTTATCCTTCGGCATTAAACACTCCACAGCATTTTAGTCAGTTTAAAAGCAATAGATAAATGCCCCTGGTTCAGGTATGAACTAATTTACACTGAATTAAACCACAAACTCAGAATATTCACTGAATATAAGTAGACAAAAGAAGGCTACATATTTCATTTCAAGATTATATGTGGGCAGAAGAAAAATTATAGCCCAGACAGAATAACAGAGGATCACCAGAAAGAAGTTCTTATCAACAAAATGAAGAACATTATAAATTATTCCCTTTAGCTTGAAATTTCACTAGAAATATGTTACCAGTAACAGCAAAAATGCAATACAGAGGTTGCAGTCTCTAACAACTTCATAAAGCACAGTATTAAATTAGAGAAGAGAACACAATAAAAACATTAAGCAATTAGCTCTAAAATTCTTGAGAGTCAACACCAGACTTAAAATCCCCAGGTCTCTACAAGATCAAAGAAAATGGCAAGGGTCTTACTGAGAGTTGATCTCTCTCTCAGATGGTAGTGGTAGAATGAAACTTTGATGTTTTATATACTTAAAGACATAGATTAAAATTTTTTAATGAAGGTGAAAATTAACTATGAAGTGGCCAACCTTAATAAAAATAATAGAGTGTACAGTTCTGTGCTTGACTTGCTTACCAATGCCTGGTTATTTTAAATTGGAACTGAGTATCCAAAGATCTGAAGTGAATGAACACACAATTATGTTCCTTTATTTTAATTTGGTCTTGTTGATCCTTTAGGCTCTTTTAAAATTACAATGACATAGATTAAAAAAAAAAAAATCTAAGGTCTTGACCTTTTATGCATCTATGAAATAAATGTAGAGTTCATAGCTGGGAACACGATCATTTTGGTTGAGATAAATTGAAGCTGACAAGGGGACAGGCTCTGAGGGAGCAAAACCCACTCTTCTGTAAAAACCAAGACAAATAAAAATATTGCTGTATTAAAAATGATGTATATTTATAAATATCAATATTGATGGACTGTGGCCCTCAACCCATACAAATCAAACCTAAGTAAATGGTCTAAAAATTTTAAGCCTGACTAGTTCATTATCTTTCCAAATTAGCAAAAATATGAGAATTCTTATGCATAAAGTTAAATACCTCATTTTAGAACCCTAGAGCAGATGTTGACCAGTAACACTAGTTGTTCACATTGAATAGTACATGGTCATTAAAAACCATAGCCTGAGTCTTCAGAAAAGAAAAAAAAAAAAAATTACTGAAGGGGAACTGAAATTGCTAAAGCAATATAGAGTGCAGGAAAAAAAGAGTCACTTTTGCTTTTTAAAGAATCAAATTTCCTTCTCTTAAATTCTTTCCTGCAACACAATGGACAGAGCTCCCAACTCCCTGTCAGGAGGGATGATGTGGTGCAGCATTACTAGGGCAGCATGTGAGACCTGTGCTTGCAACTCATTCAGAGAGATCCTTTTCCCTCAGAGGTTGAGATCAGATTCATTGAATATGGGGGGTCACCTTCCTCCAGGCCTGCAAGTTGGTCTGTACTGGGTCTTCTTGGCCAGCTCCTCCTACATGTGGAGCCAGACGTGGTCCCCAAGGGTGCCCTCCCTGTGGATAAATGCACAGATCTGTAAACTCTTTGGGGCAGGAACCAAGGAGGTTTTACTTGTATAGTGGTTTCCATACCCAGCAGTAACAGCCACATCCTCATAAAATGCAGCACTGAAGATGGTCAAGGAAATAGTCGCAGCATGACAGAGAGAGATTACAACTTCATTTTCGGTCCCATCCAAAATTAACATGAAATGATATTGCCAAGCAAAACAGCCTCAGCACTTAATTTGGGGCATTAGTGATGCCATTATAAAATATGAGCTGCTGATTCTCATCCTGCCTCAGAAGCTTTTTATGCTTCCCAGATCAGCTTGCGTGGTGAATTAATCAGATGAAAAAGCTCAGTTCGCCTGCACGAGAAACTGAAAGGATTGTCTGATGGCTTATGAAGCTATGTGATTTGTTTCATGGTGTGGAGACACTGAAAGAGAATTTTTATTAAAAAAAGAGGTCTTGGAACACAGTCCTGCATGTGGTCAGCTCAGTGGGGTATTATTTGAAGCAGAATGTGAACAACTAGAATTGAAATGGAGGGATCTTTGAAGAGTAATGAAAAAGGGGCTTCAGTTGCCAATAAAACAACTGTTTGGGATACTGAAGGGAGATTCCTCAATGATTTAAAATCTTTCTGCACGAGAAATTTATTGTATTTTTTTTTTCTTAGGCAACAGGGAGAATAAAAGGTAGATGAACTCTTCAACAACCTAAAGCACATTTCACAACTTCCTGGATAATGTGTATGTGGTCATAATCTTCTAACAGCAATAGCTTCTCAGGGGCAATTTTTTTCTTCTTCTTTGCCTGTTTATGCCTTATCAATCCTGGTTTCAAGTCTGCTGCAGGCATTTGCTGTCTTCTCTGGTATCCAGAGAAGGGATAGGGGTGTGATGGCACAATGCCTAAAGTAATGAATGTTATTCTAAAAACATGCCTTAAACTCCACAAATTACAAAAGATAAACTTTGCCCCCCTTGACTATCAGGACTTGCAATTTCACTCCAGGTTTACAATGTGCCAACCTCAGAAGAGGTTGAAGGAGAGAAGGCCCTGTAAAATATTAAAACTAGAGTGTATACAGTTTTTCTCCTCAAATTCTGCATAGTTTTAAGATTAGGATCTCAGCAGCTTGTGGCACCTCCTATTCCCTCGCATGGGGATTGCCTACTTATTCCTTTTTTTGTATGTCTTCTGGGAGAGGGAGTTGAACTCCCTGACATCATAAGAATGAGTGATCTGGGTTGGGTACTCAAACTAAACTGTCATTCTGGTTAATAGCAATAACTTACTGCACAGAAAAATTGTCTTGTTACTTGTACAAATATACATATAAAATATTTATATTTCTACACAAGTGTTTTCTAGGTGCATATTAATTATATATGTATTTATATATTTACATATAAGTGGTATAAATTAAAATTCTGGACATTAATTGGAAAGAAATATGGGCATATAAAAATAAAATTATTTTTGTACGTAGGACAGATATAGCTTTCTTGATTCCTCAGAATTTGTCGTATTTGGGATCAATTTCCTATATACTTGGTTGTTAAAAAAACTGAAATTACAATATTCTTTTTTGAGCAATCAAGCAAAAAAGTAGAGTACACAAGTTTCTGTAGATGTTTTGGAAATGCTTTATTTTAGTTTCTGATTTTTCTGGTCTGTTTCTTTCTAAAGTTTTAAAATGCAAAATTGCCTGGAGTTTTTTCTTTTCTCCTCCTCTTTTACTTAATTTCCTAGCTAGAAATATTGAAAAAGATTTTTTTTAGCATCTATCCTAAAATAATTTGGGACAAAAGGTGCTCCTGTTTCACAAACAGTTTTGGTTAGAACAAAATAAAATTTCTCCAGAAGGCAAAACCAAGCAGAAGCCCCTCCAGCCCCATCATGGGTATTCTGAGGTATCTCCAATTAGCCCTTTGGAAATCTTCACAGAAGTGCCTCCAAATCACCACAACAACAGACCACTGAGGAGCTGGGGAATTGTACCCTAGTCTGTCTTTCACTTAGAACATACTCAAAAAGCAGAAGGGCTCCACTGTCAGTCTGCACCGACAATCGTTTTAAATCCATAAAGAGAGGAGAGAAGTGAAGCTTGGACTACTACGTTAGTCCTGCCCTGTCATCTTTCTTCTAGACATATTTGAGGGCTTTAGCTGTATTTCTTTTCTGGATTACAATATGATACCTCTGCAAGCCAGCCTTCTCTGGAGATGTGTGGTCAGTAATTAACAATGTATAACAATGCACAGTAATTTAGGAGACAAAGTTAAGAAGAACACCTCATTCAATTAAAACTTGGCAAGGCAGTGCAATTATCCATCCTGGAATTTTGCCAGCATGCAGTAGCCTGTACCTTATCACCTGAAGAAAAGTGATGTGGGATGTATAATCAGTATAAACCTCTATAAACTGCTGGGTTTTAATTATTTTTTTTAAAGCTGTATTGGGAAGGTAGAAAAGCAACACAGCTCAGAGGGCTCTAATGAAAACCAATCAATTTCTTTTTCCTAACCTTGCCAATAATTTCAGAGAATGTTGTCCTTAGATAAAAGTAATTGAAGCCCACTGTCCAGAAGTTAATCCAAATCCGCTGTCTGCTTTTCTAATTGTAAACCTATTGTTTCAGCTGTAACAGTTAATATGCCTTGATATGAGGCTATTTCCACAGATAGAAAGCATAGTACAGGTTTTTCCAAGGCCTCATGTTGCTTTATTTTATACTCACCATAGCTCAGACCAGCTGAAACAACTGGGACTAACATGTTCCATTTACTCTGCCCCCCACATTCTTTACTGCAGCCCAGAACACAGCAAAGTTTGAACGGCAGTGGGTGATGTTCCTCTCCTGTTTCCACAGGGAGCCTTTTCTCTACTGGTTTAGTCTATGTCAAAACTGATAACACAGGTATGTGTGTGCTCCAGCCCTCCTGCCCCCCTGCTCACCTCTGCGAGTGACTGTGGTGCTGACAAAGACCCTCATGTGCTCCTCTGTCTGATCAAGCAAAATCCCATTGCGCTGAGCAGGAATTCACCTGAGTAGAGACTCTAGTCTTTCTGGGATCCCTGATAAAAATAGATCACCCAAGTGATACCCTCAGTCCATATTGACAAATTATTTCTGTCCTTTCCTTGCTTTTCATTGCCAAGAAGAATTTTAACTTTTCTACTTACTGCTGTTACATGTGAATTACCCTTGAACTTTGTTTAGTGTTGAGGGAGTAACTACTTTTTCTCTTCAGTAGATGCATCTTCCTTAGGGATTGAAGTCCATTTATATTCTACCTGAAGCAACAGCTGAGTTTCACATGTCTACTTTTTACTTTCCATGACTTTTTGGGTAAAATTTTAGAACAGGGATCAATCTATGCATAACTCTCATGGCTTTGGGATATGTTCTGCACTCTGGCTCAGTATTTTGAAACACATGATCACAAAAAAGAGAAAACCTTATCTTAAATAAGTATTTACTAACAGGACAGCAACCTGTGAAATCAAATGTACACAGTGATGTGAATTATGTGTCTAGTTCTCATGACTTGTTTCTGCATATTGAAAGAATTCATGGTACCAGCTGTTGTCCAGATAAAACACTCTTTGGCAAAAGAGTGCAAAAGTAATAAACTATGAAATACAAATTTTAAGCTAACAAATGGAAATTCTGGTGTAAGACCAAAAGTGGTCTCCTTAGGTTAAACTGCCTGATATCTCACCAAGGTATGTGGTTATAGAGTGAGGTTAGAGGATGAAGGAAGCAGAGAAGGGAGCAGAGGCAAAAGAGGAGGCTGAAATATCTTCAAGAGAGATTTTAGTGTAAATGCAAAAATGAGAAAACTAAACTCAAAGAACATTCAGAGAACTGCTGAGTTTATGTATGTCTAACATAAAATTTGCTGTCCACCATCTGAATGGTGGGCTTTAATCCTTCTCTCTGTAGGATCCAATCTGGGTATTGAGCGGATCTTTGAGGCCAGGCTGTGATCTCTGATATTTCTTACTGGCAGCGATGACGGTCAGAATCTGTATAGGACATCCTGGAACAAACCTGCTATTTCAAAAGAGACAGTGCTCTTACAGTCTTTAGCTAGTCGCCAAAAAGAGAAATGAGTGCCACTTCTGGAAGTTATTAACTTTCTTTTGTGTAGGTCTTCCTATGATCAGGAGATACTCTCAGAGTCTAGAAGAACCAACAGTAAGTTGCTGATTTTTCATTTGTAAAGGATAAGATCTACACCTACAGTAACTCTACACAGAAGACATTTATATTGCCGCCTTCTGTTCAGTATAGAAAAAAAAAGGAGTGTCTAGATTATAATTGACAGAATTATGTAGAAATCAATGGAATTGTAGTAGCTCTGACAAATTGGACACTACAGTCTTAAACTTCTTGTAGAACATATGCTGTCATAGGAGAGGAAATACCAGTTATTAATAATACTAGAATTATGCAAGGGAATAACAGCCCCAAATTCTCAGAAAGTAGAAATTAATAGTTAATTTATATTGCTTTATACCAGCTAAATATACCAGCTCTGTATAAAAAATATGGGCGAAGGATCTGCATTTTTTTTAACAGACTCAAAACAAGAATAAAAGATCAGAATTTCCCTCTAAGAAACTACAAAGAAAAAAATATCTATGACCTTGCAGAGGATGTTGGGTAACTCGATCAATGAGAGAATAAGAAGAAATGGGTTATGACCTCAGCAAAGGAAATGAGGCCTGGTAAAAGCTTTCCCTAATGCTCAGTAATACTCAGGGAGTATGAGAAACCTGATATCAAAACGGATGAAAGTTTTGATGCTATAGAAAGACACAGTGAGCATTTTATGCCACAGATGAAGCTGAAAACTGATTTTAGCAGGCGGAGTTGATGACTCCACACAGTTCTAGTTTGCATTTGTGTCCAGACCTATCTTTGAATCAGAACTCTACTTGCCATATCACCCTAAATCCCTGGGGAAAATGCATCTTATTTGTCTCATATTTCTTGGACACCTTCCAGTCTGTGAAGATAGTTGTTTATCAGTAGACAAATAGGGTGCTGGAAAAGAAAAGGGAGCTAAATAATGGAGAATTGTATCACAGAAGTGTATTACACACATGGTTTCCAGCAAAATTTTCTGAAATCTTGAAAAAATCCTGCACATAATTCATAACAGCTTTGGCTTGTAAACTGGCACTTCCTCTGCAGATGACAGTTGATTTCATTAATCCTGGCAGTATTAAGGGGCAATATTTTAAAACAAATTAATGTTCTGGAACACTTTCTTCTATGAGCTTTACATAAACAGATTTTCTTTTGATAGGATTCCTCTTTCCACTCTTTAGTTTCAATGAACTATTTTAAAGAAGGGAGAGGCAGAGAAGCCCAACCTTAACTTTGCCATGGCTTCTCAAAGATAAGAAATACTTCCTTATTACTGTCTTTCTTTCAAATAAAAAAGTATGAAAGGCAAGTAATTAAAAGCTTTCTCCTTGTTATCCTCTGAACTAAGTAAATAAGGAGAGGAGTGGTGATAAGTTTGAATAATTATCTTAAAGACCTGAAATTTCATTTGTTTCCTTTCCCTTGTACATTTACATTCAAATACAGTGCCCAGACTGTGCCCTGCTTTACTGCTTATAATAACACATAAAATTGTTTGTTTGACTTCTTGATGACAAACAGTGGCTACCTATGCACAAGGTAGAAACCAGTTAGAAAACCAGTGACAAAGCAGTGCCATCACATTTTGTGGTCAGGGGCATTAAAAAAGCCAGCATTTCATTTATTTTCTTCTTATTTGGATTTTCTTAGATAAAACTACTGATTAAACTAGAGCCCATGTAGTTAAGGGCCAAATAGTGGAGCTGCCTCACAGATGGCATAGGTCATGCTGAGGGTGAATGGACAAATAGGAGATAATCTGAGCTTCAGGAATATTAAATTATTCCCTTTTCACTCTTCCTATGGAGACCCAGGACAGCTCCAGCAGCAGATGTTATAAGTTTCTCCCAAAAGGAAATTTTTCTGTGCACTGTTGAAGTTGAGAGCCTCTGACCATGCTTTAGACCTGTGAAATGAAATGGAGGAGCTCATCCATAAAGGGGAGGGGGCTGCACAGGCTTGTTTCTCTCACTCTTCTTACAGCGAAGTGGAACCACATTAGCTCTGCTGTCTGGGCCTTTGACTCCTATGAAGACTTGTGTGTCAGGATTTGTTGCACAGTGTGAAAACCAACCATTAAACCAGAATACTTGTTTGTCAGTGAGCTGATATTAATTAAAGTTGTTCAATTTACAGTAATAAAATAAAATAAATTTTTCCAAGTGCCAGAGTTTTAAACACAGTCTACCATCTGAAAAACATCTTGTTTGTTTTGGACTCACACAACCCCACCACAGAGCTGGAATTTTGCTAACAGCTCCTGATATGTGAGCCAGAAGGGAGTAAAACTCATTCTGCCCTCACTGCTTTGCCTTTTTCTGGTGCTAGCAAATTATTAAGGACGTAAAGGTACGTGTGCCAGTAAGTCAAGCAGATTTTAAACCCTCACCTGGGGCTGATGAACACCAAGATGCCATATTTCATAGTCTTCTTCCTGATCAGAATCATAGTTTCAGGCAAAGTTTGTATTTTATGTAACATTTAATATCTTGGTAGTTGCCAACTGCAGCGGGGTGAAACATTGTATACCAACTGTCAGCCTCATGCGAACATTTAAAAAACAGATGCTAAATCTTTGAAGTCATTGTTAAGTTTAATGGCTTCAGAAAATCATTACTCAAATCCATTCCCTAAGGTCTTTTTGTCAAGTTCCAGAGGACCTAAGCTTAAAACAAAACAAAACAACCCTCCAAGAATTTATCTGGCAATTAGGCAGATTTTTTCCTGGAAGCTGTATTGCTAAACCCTATCAGGGTATTCTGAACGCTCATCGGATGGTCCCCAAGCTGCCTGCCGGTCATACATGCTGCATAAAAATGCCAGTTGCCGTGTTTTGCATTTTGTGGACATTCCCTCTAGACTATAACAAAAACATAATGTAGCTAAAAACTCTGTGGTGGGCTGGGTCAGCCCAATACTGATACCAATTGCTGACCTTGCTGAAGCTGCAAACCCAGCAGAACAAAAAAAAAAAAAGAAACAAAAAAAGAAACAGTAGTCTGAAATGATTGATCAGTGGCTACTAATGGCATTTTCATCAATATCCAGCTGATTTTCCTGTTGCTCTTTCTTACATATTTATACTATTCACAGTCTGGCAAAAATTTACAAAAAAGTATCCAAGTGATGGTTTCACAGCAGGTGCTGGATCAAACAGGTCTTGTTCTGTGCCCCCTTGGGAGGCCTACATGGATCACAGGAATCCTGATACTGCCCTTCAGATGACCTGTGGTAAAACTGCGGAAGATATGCTCAGTTTCTTCCAATGAATAAACAAAGTGTACATGAAATATTTGTATAAGCATGAATAGGGGATTTATTTTTCTATATATACTGCTTGCCTATGTAGTTGATTGAAAATGGCATGAAGTAAATCTTGCCTAATAGATACTTACATAAGAATTTTATTTATGTGTCCAGCAGTGTAAATGTCAACATTTAGACTTTGATCATTCTATGAATGTACTGGTTTCAACGGGATAAGGAGGGTAAAAGATTACAAGAAAATACATGGGCTTTACAAGGAAAAATATATAACAGGCTTCTAAAATGCAGTTTGAGAAAGTCTTACTAAGCTTTGAAGACCAAGACCAGAAAGTGCTCTGTAGATTTTGGATCTCATCCACCGCTCTTAGCTTTAAGCTGCAAGTTAGAAACTAAGAGAGGCTTTTCGTAACATATTCATGTCATGTTTAGGCAATGCCAAATTATTTCTCATTAGAGCAGGGATTTAGTGCAGCTGGATTATGATCTTTGGACTGTGTAAACAATGAGATTGAGGTGGCTGTCCTTTCCAGAGTCATTAAAATCTTTGTCATGAATCACAAGAATCAGAAATCTGGAGGTGGATGGAGGAAAAACACAGATGAATATTCAACATGCAGCAGACCGCAAAGAGCAAACTGGAGCACGGCTCACAGATGAGAAGTTAACTGTCTGAGCAGGATGCCTGAGCCTTGCAAGAAATAGAGTTGGAAAATCCTAAAATGCATCATTAATCTGTTTTCCTGATTAAAAAAAAGTTAAAAATAATTAGAAATACTACTGCAGTGAGCCATTATTATTAAAATGCTAAGTATGCTGCCATGCATGCACTTTTGGAGCAGGGATTTTTCGTTTACTCCAAATTGAAGTGTAGCCATTCCAGTTGCACAGTGGTGCAAGGTATCATATGAAGCCCTCATTTTTCTCCTCCAAAGATGGCACCATTTCTGGCACAGTCCAAGGGAGCCACAGGTACTGCAAAACAATTTCACAATATTACCAACAGTCCAGAACCCTCTGCCTCTCAGAAATACAGCAAAATGAATCAGATCCCCTTAATTTATCCCAATTAAGCTCAGACACCTCATCTAGGTGATTAAATCAGGCTCCTTTGTTCTGCAGTTAGACTTGCCCTTTGGAGCTCTGTACCTCTGTACATCAGCTATGAAGTGAGCAAACACAGGTGTTCTGCCAGCTGAGGTGGGATGAGCCTAAGTCAGGGCCAGCAGAAATGTATGGGCTGGACTCATTCACAACTAACAACAATTGGAGTGCTTCAGAAAAACACAAAAATGCTGTTTCTCCTACCTCAAATCCCATTTGCTTTGCAGTGCTCCTGCAGTGCCTGGAAAAGGGCACAGAGACCTAAATTGCATTTATCTGATATGAACACACAGCACTATCTGTTTATATTTTTCAAATGATGATTTAACTAGGCTTACCAAATAACCCAAACAAACAAAACTGCAGTGTCCCCTTTTCCAGGTAAAGGCACAGTGAAGCTCAGCCTGCGGGCTGACACTGGAGTTAGCCGCACAGTCTCCTGTGTTACGTGAGTAGTTCGTACACAACATATGATGCTGATCTGAAATCAAGCTTGGTGTGCAGGCTGTAGCTGTATTATTTCCACATGGAAAACTGTAATAATTTTTTCCTGTTGTATCCAGCAAATTTCTCTTTCTTTTGAGGCATAATATATTTTCTTCTCCCCTCACCTCTTAAATTTAATTTGTCAAGCACATTTTAAAGAATGGGAAATAAGAATGGAAAAGTCAGCCTCTCACTGTCCAGTTTTATGTGAGTCTAAAGCAGATACTTACAGCTAAAACAATCAGAAATAAATAACTCGTTTTTATTCAATGAATTACATTTCTTTGCCTGACAGCTGGTAGTGATTGGTGTATTAATTATTCAGCTTTGTAAGTTTTACTGAGATTCGGCGCTGGATTTTCTTGGCTGTTCACCACAAAACACATCTGACTTAATGTCTACATTTGCACTTTTGAGACACCAGTGTTGCTGTTACAAGGTAACTTGAGACCTTTTAAGGATGATCAAATTTAAATCAACTCCTGGTATTAAGCAGAGATAAGAAAAGTAACTCAAAAGCCCTGATGTTTTTTTAAAAGCAAAACAAGGCAATTCCCAAGATGAACACTTTCACTCTGTCGAAGTTTTCCTGAGAGTTAACAACAACTTAAGAAACTATTCCCTATCTTGTCATGGAGAAAAATAATATTTCTTTTGAACCTACCATTCTCTGATTGTCTTGTCTGTAGAGAATGTCGATATTCATAGTTCTTGTTTTCTAGTGTAAGATCTCTTAAATGAGCTGTTCTGCCCCTGATGATCGCTGTTTAAGTGGCACTTCTCTCCTGGGATAGTTGTATTGATGAGGAGGCACAGTTTGATAGTGATACACAACAGGACAAAGCATTTTTCTGCAGAATCTGGCTGATAAATCTGGCTGATGACAAGCCTGAAACTAAAAGTAGCAGGATTAGGCTTTAAAAAGAGCAATTCTTGTGAAACTCTCCTCTAGATTCTCTGACACTTTACATATGGGGAAAAGTTAATAAATGATAATAAAATAAATGAAATTACTTACTTTAATTTCCTCATGTAACTGAAAAATATTTCCTTTAGGCAGTAATTATTGTATTGAATTCACAAAGTTATGCTCAGAGCACTGGATGCAAATGTCAACAATGAAATAATAAAACTGAACACTGTGAACACCTTGCTAACCATCTGTAAACCAATTTTCAAAGAGAAAATCACATCAGTAGAATATCTGACCCATACAGGATCTTGCAGATGTTTTCCTATAGCCTTTGGGATCTACCTCATTTCAAGGTCTATATAGTAGAAACAAATTGTGCATTTACACAGTGAAAGTCTAACTGAATTCCCTTGAGAACCTTCAAAGGCTTTTATGTTTGACCAGGCACTGTGTTCTGCTACTTTGGCAAAGAGGTATTAACAATGACTGTTAATAGTAATGGAGCCATACCTTCTCCATATGGGTTCCAATACTTAGAGCTGTATCATCTGTCCATATTTAAAAGCTCCACCTTAAAAAGATGATAAATGAGACCAACTTGACCTGGCCTTAGACCAATTCATGGATTAAACAATTACTTTCAGCTTGATTGGGGTTTTATTGAGGAAACCTGCTAAGTAAAAGCTATTTAATCACAGTGCTTAAGTATCAAAAGAGTGCATGGAATTCAAAAAAACACTGCAATGTGCCAGCCAGACCTTGAGTTACCACGAGAACAGAGATCAGCTGCACAGGACTCAAATGACAGTGAACCTTTTCTGGATTCCCTGATTCCTGTAGTATGTGCATCTCTCAGAGATGCAACCTCTTAAAACATAATGTTCTTTTTCTAGAGCAAATATGTCAGAGTATTTGAGTGTGTGTGTATTTATGCAGACAGGGGATTTTATCATCAATTTGTGACCCCACCACACACTGATGCTAAACACAAACAGCCTTTAAGGAAGAGTAGATAAATGAAAGACACCAAATGTAGTTTTTTAAGCTGAAAAATCCAACAGGCAATGGAAATAAGTTTCCATCTTTCATTTTTTTACTACTGTTCTGTAATTCTCTCTTTTAAGATGCTCTAAGTTAGTTGGGAGATTTCCATTGTGGGCTTATGGTTACCTGCTTTTAGAAGGTTTTTACATCACTTCAGGCCAGTGCTACAGAGTCTGTACCTGCTTCTGACAGTGGGTTCAAAGAAGAGTTTAAAACCCCTAACACCAGTGATGAATATTAATGTGCTAAAGTGACTGCAGAGAGGTTTTCATTCAGTTTTTGGCTCTGTCTTGGCATGTGAGGGTTTATCACACATATGACATGCCTTTTTCTTTCTAATTGCCATGAGGTTTTTGCCTTGACAGTACCTTCTGCTGTCTAATGAGTTTATTCTTTCACACATTATTATTACACATGTTCACTGAAAAAAATCTGTATTGCTATTTTAATAAAAACAACAACAAAAGAAAGAGCAAAGTCGGGGCTCGGGGAGCACACAGCATGTCACTCCGTACAGCTGGTCTAATCTGATGCTCAGTATTGCCATAGCAACAACACCCGAGGAGAGCAAGGGTCGGCTCAAGCCTCCTCCTCCTGTTGATCACAACCAATGGGTTGCTAATGCACAATCAGCACTTAGAGGATGTGATTTCCATTGACAATTTCTTAGAAAAAATAAGACCCCAGACCTTACCCCTTTTTAATGTTATGAAGTTCTGTGTAAATGGAATCAGAACAAAACTACATTTTTTAAGAAAAGTTTGTTCATTGTTCAGATTTGCACCTCCTAATGATTTATTAGAGAAACTGAAATTTTACAGATTTATTTTGGTGATTTCACAAGGAAAAATTTTACTCTGTTAAACCTAAAGTTCCTTTTATGATTTCTCTCAGAACTTGCTTTTTCATTTTGTGTCTGTTAATTAAAAGAATTATAATTTATTCTGACATAGCTTTCTGTCCTACCTTTAGAGTTCTGGAATAGTTTGCCACTTGCCTTTACTATTTGTTGTTCTCATTGATGTACCAATATTATTAAAAGATATTTTTTAATCCATAAAATTTTGAGGTGAATATTATCAAGAAAAAAACCAACAAACTTGCTGCCAAATGGAAACCATTTCAAATAATTTGAAGACAAGAAGGTGACTGGAGTAATTTGCATTGATGTATAAAACAGAAATCATGTTTCACCAACCTGACAGCCTTCTACAGTGAGATGACTGTGTTTTGGTGAATGAAGGGAGAAGAGTCAATCCTGTGTATCTTGAATTTAGCTAGGCTTTTGCCACTGCTTCCCACACCATTCTCATGCTATTCACCAGGGCATCAACAGAGCTGAGAAATGGGCTGACAGGAATTTCATGGAGTTCAACGAAGAGAAATTTGCAGTTCTGCTCCTGGGCAGGAATAACTGCAGGCACCAGCACAGGCTGAGGTCCAACTGGCCAGAAAGCAGCTTTGCAGAGGAGAGTCTAGAGGTCCTGATGGGCACCAAGTTGAATATCAGTCAACAATGCATTAGGAAGGGTGTTGCCAGGGGAGGGAGAGTTCCTTCCTCTCTAATTAGTACTGGTGAGGCCACATCTGGGGTGCTGTCTCCAATTGTGGGCTCCCCTATTCAGAGAGTAGTATCATGAAGCGAAATCTACTCAATCTTTAAAGGGATGTTTTTGTGTCAAGATGACTGGAATTGTTTAATTTTGGGCAACACAGACAAGGTCAGCTGAAAAGGAAGATGACTAATGGATACTCATTTGTGCCTCTCATTGAAAATATCTTTCCCCAACTGTTTTCATTCCAAAATCCAAAGATTTAGATGTCCACTTCATGCCACTTAAGTGTCACCACTTAAAGTAATCACCGCAAAGATTCCATCAAATGTCCTCAAACTGTGGAGCATCATTTAGCCCTGCTGTGCTATGAATATTACCTGGCAATGAAAAGATAGAACTTGTGACCTAAAGACTGACCCATCTGCTATTTATTTAGCCTTAGAAAAAGTAATTCTATATCAGAAAAACAAAACAAGAAAAGGAAGGAAAATAGCAATTTGAAACCATACCACTGATAGGGTGAATTCATTTTAGAAGTGCATTTAGTTTGCTTATGATCAGAGACTGGGCTTCATGTTTGTAAAATAATATTGAAGTATAACTGAGGGCATAAGTAAATTTAGCTTCTGTACTTTTTAGTGAATCCCATCCATACCTTCATTTTAATCTGAAAATGTAGAAGGCTGATCATGAACAACAACAAAAAAGATCTGTAAGATACTAAATTTATGGTGATCACCTTCCGTCTAAATAATGGAAATTTTCTGAAGATGCTTGTCAAGAGAAGGAATTCATAGCTGTTAAATTACACATGTATCAGCTTCAGTCTGTGGTTGACAAGACAAGTTCCAGTCCTTATGTAATGGTGTCCAGAAACAAAACCTTCCGTACTAATCTGTATTCTGTTAGGGAAGGTCAGTCAAGGCAAAACCAGTTCCCAGATTCCTGGATAGGAAAAACTGAAGGAAGGTCTCTTTGCCTCTCTGTATCTAAGCCTTCAGAATTTCTTTTGTGTTTGGTGTCCTGATCCAAATCACTTCTGTTAATGAACTTGGTCTGCTGCTTCTTTCTCTTACAAAAAACACCCTAGAAGCTCCTAAAAAGTGGAGTATTATTTTGAAAGTTGTTGAACTTTGTGTGTATGAGTAAGGGTTTTCAAGAATTTATCTTTCTTCTCTCTCTTGTTAATGGAACTCACAGCCTTGATATGAAGAAATCCCTACGACACCCAGCTTTTCATGATGTCGGGCAAGCCTCCAAAATATTTCAGCTTCTTTACAACAAGGAATAAGCTTTCTGATGAAACCCATCTTTTTGGATGTAGAAAGCAGTTTCTGTGGCAAAAATCTGCTCTTCTCTCCAAGACAGGAAATATGGGAATATACTGTTCTCTCCAAGATAGATTAGTTCCACAGTTATGACTTCCAGTTTTATTATTAATAAGGCATGATGTTGATCATCATCTTGTCTTTTATTTAAACAAGATGGTCGTGCAGTTCTTTCTAGTACAGTGTTGTTCTCTTTTTATTACATAGAATCTGTTTCCTGAATTCTTATTTCTTTCAATATCTAAGCACTGCATTCGATTTCAAGCTGTCATCTAATATCATCCTTGTGAGAATTTTTGCAAGGGTTCTATCCCATTCTGTCACCTTCAAGAAGTAACAGAAAGAGGCAGGACTGAAAAAAAACCAACATCCCTCCAGATGACCACATATCTGGGAACACAAACATCTTTAAATGATGTTTGGAAATTGAATTAATTCAGTTCCTCTCTAGAATTATAAAGAATCCATTTTGCCTGTAAGGCACAATCCAGTGAAACATGAAGTTCAAAATACAATGCCACAGCAGGAGCAAATGACAGTGCATCTGGATTTGGAGGAGTGCAGATGAAAGCTATAATTTCTACCATTAGAGCAATGATGTGGAGGTCTGTAGAGCTTTGGACTCCAATGATCCAGATGATAGTCTGGATTCTGTTCCAACAGAGTCTGGAGATGCAGAAAAGAAGGTCTCAAACTTTATGCTCCCAGAGTTGGATATCACTGAGAACTGTCACTTGCCTGGACTTGTGAAGTGTGTGAGATGCTAGTGAAGACAGAGATAAATTCTTTCTTGTCATTTATACTGACCTATATTAAATCAATCTCACTGTGCTCCTATTTTATCTCAGTGTTGTAAGAGCTATGTTGTAAGAGGTTATAAACTTTATTAAGCAACTTCAAGTAGTGTAAAGTTTTATATTCAAATCTGATCTGCTAGAACTATTCTAATAATTTCTGATGTAATTGAAGGGCTCTTCCTCTCTTTGTAAATTCTGTCATGCTACATCTAGGATGTCAGCATCTCTGAGCCTTGGGTGGCGTGTATTTGGATAAACAGCCTGGGTTGGTTGCTCTCGCACTTGACACAGTGCACAGATTAGAGTCTACTCTTGAGTTGCCACTTACACAGGATTACCATTCAGTTCGGACTCACAGTATCCTAAGCTGCTTTCTGAAGGTCAAATCCTTTTTTTCTTTGTGATACATCCGAAAGATTTAATAGCAACTCTATCCAAAGGGGATTTTCTTGCAAAAACAGGCCTGAATTTACTTCTAATTGATTCTGTCTGAAATTCAAATAATTTCTCAACTTCTATTAGGAAGCATACGGTTCCAGTGTGGGGTAATTGTTTTCCATCTGGACACTGTCTGGTGGTGGTATTTGCTGGCCATAAGTAAATAAATGAAAGAGTCAAATAAATGAAGACATCTGTAAATAATTTATTTGCTGATTGATGGCTGGTAAATAAACTCTAGCTTCTTTCTTTGGTTAGATTCACAATCAAAATTGTGGAATGAGAAATACACCAGCTTGCTAGAAGTCTGAAGTTCAAAGGTAGGATATGAGAAAGCCTCTAGGGATACCCAGAAACACCAAAGAAGTGGCAGACAAATTCCAGTTAATGCTGCCTCTGACCTCAGCAAGCCCCTCGCTGAAACACTTTAAAGCATGCTAAAGCCTTTCTTGAAATCCTGCTCTGGTTGTCTACCTGCCCTCTGTTTTGATCAGCTCTCTGTAGCCAGTCTTTCAAGGGGAAGAGTGATATGACGACCCAGAAGAAGTTCACTTTTAAAACTGATGATTCTGTCAAGGACAGACAGGAGTAAATAAAGAAGAGGAGGAGGAGGACACAAAACATGACTGTAGTTCTGGCTCTGCAAAGATTTGCCAGACTCAAGTCAGTGCTTTCCCTTTTTTCAAGGCGATATTTTTTCTTTTCCTACTTTGTCCGTGTGAGCTCTCAGTAATGCAAAAATGATCATATGAACATTTATATTAGTCTTATTAATATGTGCTTTCATACTAAGTGGAATGCTTCTGCTCATGAATAAGTTAATCTATTTATTGCTAAGGTTCATTAGAAGATGGCATTACTATCAGAACTGTGTGAATGGGTAGCCTTGTATCCAAATACTTCAAACCCATCTTTGGAACACTTGCACTGAAGCAGCAAAAATGCCTGTGAAATATGACTTTTTAGCTTGAGTATTTGTACACTTACTGAACTGAATTTCAAACAGGACTCACTCAGATGTCAGAGTCTTGCAATTAAAAACTGTGCTTGGCTAGCTAGTTAGTGCGTTATTACACACTTTACAGTGTGAGCTGCAAATTAGCTACTCAAAGTCCGCAGTTCAAAGGATTTGCAGGCCTAGAATTATTCACTGAACAAGATTGTGAATAATTTCAAATAATGAATAAATTCAATATACTTTTTGTTCTGTCCATGCATAGCCTCTGAAGAGGGAAAGAATAAAAAGGGGAAATCAATCAGATAAATTATTCATTGAGAATTATTTGTTCAGCTCTAATGCTTATGTACTTAGACAATATTTTCATTGGAACAGACTCTGAAGTGCTCTTCAGCCTGCATATATCTCAGCCACAATTCATCTGTAAAAGGTTTTGAGGTTCTTGTTAAATGCAGATGCCTAGACCTAGTTGTAGGCAGTAGGATTTAACTGATTTTATCTCCAAGTTCTTGACTAAGTCAAACTACTTCAAGAATTATTTTACAGGAATTGTTTTTGGGAAAGTAGTTTTTTGTCATTGTCTGTGTCTGCATTGGGAAGTAGTTTTAGGTGATCATTCCAGTTCTGCTTGCTGCTGTTCATGTCTGACTTGGTTATTTCCAGTCCAGTGTGGCAACCAAGATGTTTTCTTTCAGGAATTAACCCTTTTCATTGTGTAGTTAAGGAAGATGATCAACATAAAGTCTACTCCTAATGTGAAATGCTACCTCCCTGTACTAATTGTTATTATTTTAAAAGAAGCTAAGATCAAGGAATTCAATGACATGTATAGTTCAGATTAGCATGCTAACCACCAAATAGAGTTCCCCCTAAAACATATATTGTTAAAATAGCTTGTCATGATAGTAATAGAGGCAACTATTTGTCTGCTATTTAGTCAGTGGTGTATTTCTTAAAAATCAGAAGGGAACGTGGAAGGGATATTTTTTCTGCGTAATCACACCTCTTTTGATGTGAATCTCTTTGTTGCTCCACTGCATCAGTGGGACCAAGGAGCCTTGGCTCCATCCCGTCTAAAATGTGGTGAGAGAATGGAGAAAAAAAACAGTGGATCTTGTGTACTGAAAAGGGAAGAACATTAGATACTGTAGGACAGATATTTGCTCTCATATTAATGACTTTTTAACTAATATACAGAAGTTTTGGTTTTCTTCCTCCTGTCAATAAGCATTCTGTTCCATTCACTTTATTTCTATAAGGTAAAGAGGTGCCAGTCCAAAGGGACAATCCAGGTAGCTGTTATAAAAAAAGAAATAAAACTGTTAAACTCCTTTCCTTCTTCTTTCAAAAAAAAAGAAAGTTCTCATACACATTTTACTATCGTTCTTGTTACATCCTTGCTGATTGGGAGCAGGGGGCTGGAGCTGAGAAGTTATGCTGGGCTTTGCTCTGCCACTGACTTACCATCATCAATTGACTAAGTTAAGTTCTTTTTACTCTACCATGAGCTGTCATGCTAACATCTTTCACTTACATTGATGCAAGAATTTAGGAGAAAGATTATCTTTTATTTTATAATGTACAGAGTTTAACACAGTAGGGGCATAATCTTGATTAGGGCCTCAATGTGGTACTATAATAGAGTTAATAAATAATGTTTGACAGCAGTCTAAAGATGGAGGTATGGAAGGAAATGAGGCATAACTTTTGAATAAAGCTTAATTCAAGTATCATAGATGCAAAGGAAACCACAAGGTAAAGTCAAACTTGGTTTCGCAGGGCAATACCACATCTGTTTGACAACAACAAATGCAGTAAAGGATGTCTCCATGATTCTGCAGACTAAAATGTGTGATGTAAAAATATTTTTCCATAAAGTCAACAGTCCAATTAAAGCATAAGGTTTTCTTATTGCCACTTGTTGGTCCTTTATTCAGTGACTGTATATATTGCTTAGATTGCCTATTGGCTCCTTATGAATCTTCATTTAATGGAAGACATGCTGGTAATCCAGAGAGATTGTCCGGATAATATATTATGAATTCAACTCTTCCCTTATTTGCCTGAGAATATTTAGGGAAAAAAAAAAAAGTTTTAGTATTGCCTTTTCGTATTGTTTCTTTCTTCCTATATATGCAACTCAGTATGTTGGTTTCTTTTATTGCCTTAAAAGATTTGCAAAAGTTAAAATCGAATAATAGAAAAAATACTTTTTAAGTGTTTGATTTCTTGCAAACTGGAAAGTGGGTGTTTCCTATTAAATATGCAGTAAAATGCACTAGGTCATGTTAACCAATAATAAACTGCACTTAGGTATACAAGGATTTTGAATCAAATCAGATCTAAAATTCTCCGACTGTTTGTCAGGCATTTAACAAACACTTTCTCCTTCCTTGTTCTTGACAAAATGTTTTCCTCTTTTTTTTTTTTTTTTAAATTTTATTTTTTATTTAGCATTTTCCAAATGATGAATTGGCAATGTAGTCAGCTCCATGAATGATACATGGAAATCATCTGGTTTAGTCCCCACATTGTGCACGACTGTTTCACTCTGTCTTTGCTTCACCAAGGCAATTTCACAGTGTGACATCTAGGGAAAAAAAAAAAAAAAGGCAAAAGATAAAATAAGATACTTCAAACTAGAAGAGGCCAATTAAAAAACATATTAAGAAGCAGTTAAGGCTCTCTAGTTGCTGCAGACACTATTCAGCAGAGAGCCGGTGTGCCGGAATGGGTCTTTCTTCTCTTTCCCTAGGTATCAGTTACTGTAAGTGCCTGAGGAACATCATGAGCAGCAGAGGCAGCTTCAAAAATACTTGAACAAGTTTGAGTAATTTTGCCAAGAGTTGTAGCAAATGCCTGAATTTGTCAATTAGCTCCCTGTGACTGCGTTATTTGTCAGCAGATGAGTGGGTAGATTGATTTTAGCTTAGCACTGGTTTACAGGGTGAGAGAACAGGCCATTTGTATGGGAACCAGTGCTGGAAGCTGAGGTGAGCTCTGAGCTGGTGGATCAGTCCCCAGGCCATGCAGGACTGCCCAGGTACGTCCCACAGGACACTGCTCATGGGCAATTCATATCAATGTAAAAAGACACTGAGCTCAAAACTGGATTGTTCCCCAAAAACCTCATTCTGGTCCTTCTGAAGTGCCTGGGAAGAAAGTCACCGACCTTAACAACAGCAGGATCAGATGCTAAAACCAGATTTCATAGTCTCCCAGTGAGGCTTACAGCAAGGGCCAACAGTACAGACTTGCACACAGATGACCACCATCACATTTCTATGTGATTCACCTGAGAGAAGCAAATGCATAACATTTGCACTGTTGCCAGCCTTGTAGCTACCCTTGACCCAGCTGTCTTGCCCAACAGACTCACTACTTCTGTTGTCAAGGGGTGTCTGCGGCTGCACAGGATATTCCAGGATTTTTCTGGGAGAAAATGACTACAAATAACCCAGTTCCACAGCACACACTTGGCCAGTGTCAAACATAACTTCTGTTGGACCTGGGCCCATAAATGCAGATTGTTTGTGTCTTTAGTTCTTGTTGGTATCTGGGGTGGAATCAACGTTTTGCCTGAATCAGATACATTGGTTGCTGACACCAAATTGAAATCTTTACCGTCATTCCAATTCTAGTCATTCATTCAAAGTATTGTTATGGAAGTTTAAAAAATAGTTTACCAATACTCTACATAATTATTTTATTTTTACATTCTATTCCAGCCGCTGTGATACCACTGAAACTTCAAACAATGTTCTTTGTGTGTAGCCCTCGTGGGTAGGTCCTGCAATAGTGCTTTCACACTAGAATTAGATATTAGGTGTGCAAAGATTATGAAGGTATTTGGGAGCTGAATGAAAAAGAAGACTAATTATATTTTAATATTTGGCATCTTGGTCAGTGTAGGCAAAGCATGGTTGTTGTGAACACAATGAAAAGATCCAATATTACACAGTGTAAAATACTCAGGAACAAAATTCAAGAAACAAAAAAACCCTCTTACTTTAAATCCAAATGCAAAAAAGGTCAAGAGTTGTTTGTCAGAGACTCAAGAAGAAGACAGCAAAAATATATTTTTAAACCTACCTTGGGAAATTAATACTGAGGTAATTTTCAGGCTAGGGCTGGGAACATAGCACTTTGTCATTTTAGAATAAACACCAAAAACAGATGCCACAATTTCATAAAATAAACATGCAGTGAAAGGGTAACACAGACATTAGCAGCAAACTGAGACAGTAGCCAATACAGTATGATGAGAAGGAATACTCAGTATGGTGTGATGTGTGATAGAAGCCATTAGCCATATGGTACAGTGTGAAGAGGGCCTCTGTGACTAAGTAACAGTTGTATGTTATGTGGTTTATAAAATAATTATGCAATGGCAAGCAACTCTTTTATAATTATTGGCTGTTTCAAAATATTTCTGCTAATCTGGAGGCATTTACTCAGTTGATGGATGCAGGCAGGCTGCTTCCTGTGTCTCCATGTTTGCAGATTATGCGGTGCATCATCCTGCTAAGGGCAGTGACCATTTTAAATTGGCCACTAGAGACCATATTTGTTTTTCTTTTTCTGAAAAGCCAGGGAATATCCCCATAAACACATCGTGTCTTTCTTGGACACCTGCCAAGGAAGGGCCCACTAGCTACCTGCCCGTTATTCGTTGGCACTTATTTTCTGCTCTTCCTTTATTCATTGACATCTCTGAAAATTTAAAGTGTATTACCAGAAAGCCCTGTTTCTCTGTCACTGTGGATGGCAAAAGCTGATGACAACCTCAGCAGATTCTGGGATTTTTTCCTGTTGCCTCTTTCATGCTTATATTGGAGGCTACAAAACTATCAGCAACTGAAGAACATCAAACAAATTTCCCTGGTTTAACCAACAAGAGGATGGCACTAATTTCCTTTTCTGCTGCTTCTCAAGCAACCATATGGAAGATAAGTGCCTGTTAGGCACTTGTAAATCTCAGCACTTTTGCCTTGAAATGGGAATAAAGTAGTAAAGAAATAAGGGTTTGGGGAAAATATTTAGATGCAACATTTGCTAGCAAGTAAGACTAGGGATCCAGAGCAGCTGGAGGCACCCAGATCCTGACTGTCCAGCTCCAACAGGGAGGGAGCTGTTATGTGAGAGGGTACAAAAATCCTCCATGTCCTGTGACTGGGCAGTACATGGATCAGTTGTCTGGGAATTGCATAGGGATGCAGGTCTAAACAGCTGCAGCTGGGACATCAAACCAAATCCACAGAAGTCAGTCAAGATACACAGCTTGGAGAGGTCCACAAAACAACTTTTCCCTTTCTATCCCTTTGACACATGCTGGAGGCCACAAAACACTTCCCATCTTCCCCCAGTAAACTTTAGATCCAGCATAAAAGACCAAAGGAGCCAACTGTAAAATATGACAGGAAGAGCACAGGAGAGATCAAGGGCATTGCCAGTATAACAGTCTTTGAACATCTCTGTCTGTCTCACCCGCATGGGTCAGCTCTAGCTTGGTCCTAGAGACGTTACAGATCAAACAGGAATTTTATTGAATGCATCTGGTGTATTGCTGTTAGTGCTCTAGAATAGCACTTGGATAATCTCCCTGTAATAGGTAAATCTGCCACCTAGGTTTTCAGTTTTGGAGTGGTTAGTCAATTGATGTTTTCATTGTGCAAATAACTGATATGAGCTGGAACTATTGAACTAGTCTTATAACAGGGATGCACCATTAGAATTACTGGAAACTAAATCTACTATGAGGCTTCTGAAAAGACTTCAGTGCACTAAAATTAAGTTCTGGTCTACATGCAAGCAGTGCAGGTGTAATGAAATTTTTTACTGCAGCTAAAAAGATTTTGCAAGGCTGCAATCCAATGGCATAGTTTATACCCCATTTTAAGTGTTACAACGTATAACATTTTAAAGGGATGTGCTGCTAAGCATAATGCAAGGATATACATTAGAAAATTACAATACACAGAACATTACACATACACGTGTATGTGTATATATGCACACACATACATGTACACGTGTATATACATTCTTTTTTTCCTGAAAGAAGAAAGCCATTGTTCATCAATGATAGCAGCTGGCATGACTGCTGAACCAGTTATTTTATTTTATCTGGTATTACTAGGGAAGATACCACTTTCATTTTTGCCAGCATTTGTAGTGTAAATGAGGAGCAACCTATTGTAAAATGTTGCTACTGAGATCAAAGGAAGCAGCCCTTACTACCAAGCTAAAATCATTCTGGGGAAATGTTTTTGATTATGGTTAATGATGTAATCAAGCCACTAAACTGCCTAGAAGTTGGAGTTGCAGCAGGCATACAGCCTGCCCATTACAAACCACCTAATCGACAATAATGTAGAGGGAAAAAAGGTGTGATGTAGCAAACAAGACGCCAGTTAAATGTTTACTCTAATGGCACACAAAACTGGACAGATTTGATTACAATACTTATGCTTATTTTCTTAGGAGGAGAACACTGAGCAGCTGAAGGTTTAGCACAGAAAAAAAACCCAAAACCAACAAACAAAACAGAACACCAGAGAGCCAAAGGTGGAGAGAAAAGGACCAAAAAAAGTAATTTTTTAGCATCTTTGAATTCATTCTTTAAAGACCAATTACTTTCCTGTCCCCTGTGGGAGAAAAACATTCTTCTTCTTAATAGCAGAATCATTCTAAGACTTCTCTGATTCATTTTATATTTAGCAGATTACAGTTTTGGAGTCATCAGTAGGAGAGAACCCAGCAAACTGACAGACCTGAAATCATGTCCTTTGATTGTAATTGACAGGGAAAGCATTAAGGTAAAGAAAAAAAATATTTTATTCATCTTTGATTACACTGTGATGTGATTTGGTGACATAATACAGCTGTGAACTGGGGTAAGAAAGGCAATAATTCCTACTTGAGGCTTTGACATGATGTAGCCCTTTAGTCTTCTTCAAACCAATGCCTCCAGCTACAATAGTCCCCTTGATGGAGTCTAGACAAATAGATATACAGACTGTTACAATTTAAAAGGCAAAGAGCTTAAAATAACATTTCTCTAGGCTGTGTATTTTTGTATTAAATGGCTAAGCTGCCACACATTTTTCTTTACAAAATTAAATCTAGATGTTCTATTAAAAATCATATATTGGATAAAAATTATTCACTTTTTCAAATCTATGAAACTACTGAATAAGAAGCACTAGAAGTGAAAGGTGCACTTAGTGAATCCACACTAGCCCTTAGGTACTATATATATCTTGTTGGTATCTTAATTTTTAACTTTTTTCCTTAGTGTTTCATTCTCAAAATATCACTTAATATTCCTAAAAATGTACTGTCTCAGTATCTTCAAAAGTACTTAACAGCTCCTCATTTACGAAACCCTTGGACAACTCTGAGAGGTTTCTGTAAGGAATAATATAAAGAAAACATGTAAAAATAGAGTCAGTAAAATAATAATTGCACTACCAAACATTAGCTATCACAGGAGAGCAACTTCATATAGCTTGTCTGTGTGCTCCTGGAGAGTGAGTCTGGCTTACATCAGTCACCTAACTTGGATTGACCTCGACAGGAACCTACCTTGGTGGGGTTAGACTGAGTGTCCAAAGCGAAGTATGAGAAGTCACGTGTACTCAGTTACACTGAAATTTTTCACAATGCAGTTTTAGGGGGTTTAAAATGTCTTTCTAACTACAGAAACGTTTCCTTACAGCTACAAGATGTGGACTAACTAAGAGGTCACCTATTTCATCATTACAAAATACGTTGGTCACTTCTGAAAAGGAAAGTGCAGTTCCATGATCATGATGAATTCTTGCTAATGATTGGATTCCTGCTAACTGCTAGCTGCTAGCTAAGGTTTTTAGACATAAGCAATTAACCTAGGACAAAAAAGAAAATAAATGTTAGAAAATTCTGTCACATCTTCGGGTTGTGTGTTACAGACATTTAAAAAACAAGTGTTTTTTGGTCATCTTCACAAACATTTTCTGATGAAACTGTAAATTCAGTAGTGCACATAGGATCCAAAACTTATTACACCACTTCAAATTTGTTTTTAAACAGTTATGTTTCTAAAATACTTTGCAAAAGCCTTTCTGTTTTCTGATTTGAGCTACTATGTGTGGTTATGAAAATAAGGTAGGATAAAGCATATATTAAGCAGAATAGTGTTATTTCATAAGAAGAAAAAAAAGTTCATTATCAAGCAAAGTTAATCATCATATTAATGTATTTTGAATGTGCAAAGGGCAGTTCTGTATCAGTGTTCTTTTCCTTGTTGTAGTTGTCATAGAGAAATAGACAGTAATAGCAGTTGCATAGACTGAGTTTCCCATTGCATGGAAGAGCTTCATTGCACAGCATCCCAAGCTGAGCTTCCCTAATCTCTTCCTTTTGTAATTGTCACTGTTTAAACCATGGTGACCAGTTCTGTGAATAGAATCATTCAAACTCCCTGCCATGTATACAGACATTGCCAAAAATTTTTAAGTTAGTCCAAATAGTGAAGATGAAACTAAACAAGCACCATTAAATTACTTAATCCATCAATACACAATTGGATACTATTAGGAATTGTATCGAGATATTATTGATTCTATGTCTGATGACACAGTTATACAAAATGCTGATATCTTTCCAGGTGTATTCTTCTCTGACTTGGAATATTCAGAACTTCAAATATATGGTGTTGTTGAGGCACTTAAAAAGTGAAAAAAAACCCAGCAAACCCAGTTAGAAAATTTCAGGTGAGCTGAAAATAGTTATAATTACAAACTTCTAATGATCCATCCAATTTAATCTCAGTATTTAAGAATTATTAAAAGCAGGATAGCATCTCCATTCTGGAATTAGCCTTTCAATGCTCCCAGGTCTAGAAAAGGTGCAATAGTACAGAGGCTTGAATTTCTACTTAGCTCTTTTTTTGTTGGTGGATTTTTGTTTGTTTGTTTGTTTTTGGTTTTGTTTTGGTTTGGGTTTTTTTCTGTTTGGTCATTGATATTACAGTTTCAGAATTCTGAACCAAGCCCCTGTAAGAATGAACTTCAGACTGAGGACAAATATTAGGACAAGAGAAAAATTCAATATCTAAGAATAGTAATTAATGACCCTTACAGGTTTTATATTCACACAGTCCTGGATGCTGACATTTTTACAGTGCTATGCTCTACCTACTGCTATGAATAGGCTTGAAAATTCCAGTTAGCACTCGTGAAGGAAATTCCACTCAAAATTAGGTATCTTACTTTACAAATACTGTTGCAACATTCAGCAATTATATGTAAAATTAAGACATACTGATTAAACTGTATTACCGTATTTATTATCTGTTGCATTTTTCATGGTCCATTTTTTGTTTTCTTTGCAGTACCAAGTAAAGAAAAAAACCCCTAAATAATAAATTTCAGATGAAATTTATAAAGTTATAGTTAAAGAAACATTATCCCTAAAATTACCATTTGAATGATAAGCAATTTTGGGAGTAATTATAGTGCACACTCTACATTCAATGCATTCTGATATATGGATAATTACTCCTGGTAATATGTGTTAGTTAGATTTTATAACAACAATAACAATTTATTGCAAAATTAATTCCTTGGCACAATTTAACATTTATTGATGTGAAGTCAAAGTGAATTGATTTTATTGCAGACCACTTGTGATACGTTTTCCCTATGCTCCTGCCCTAATTGGTTATTATAGGTCATTTTGGTATTTAGTTTTAAAAATAAATTAATTTGGTACCAAGGTGCATTTAGTAAAATGGCAAGATATTTACAGCTCATGTGGTTTTATTTAAATAAAAAATGGTAAGGTAATGCAATCATCTTTGGTTATAAAGTGATGGATGAATTGAAAACATTTCTGAATCAGGTCAATGGTAGTGATGATTAGTGCATTGTTAATCAAGTTGCTGAGATTGCTATCAAAAGCTTTATCTCTTTCACTCAGACTGGTGAGAGGATCATGAATATTAAAGAGATTCAAATAGATCTGCACTCATGTAATATGGAGCACTACAAATGAAAAGGCTAAATGAACCCAGACTGTGACTTTATGCACTGATATATCTCTTAACCAAAGAGGAATGTCTAATCCCTTTCTATACTTGTATTAGGCTACATACATTGCAAGAATACAAAGACAAAGTATTTCATGTACCATATTCATTTTATGGGGTAAGTACTTATTTACAGCCCTATCAATATGAAGAAAAAATCACCGTGGAAAAGGTTTTTCAGGACTGAAACAATACTACTATAGGCCAGATTTTAATTTCTATGACAGCAGTAAAAATCCAAGTAGTGCACTTAAAATCAGCAGCCTCATCTCAGTTACATTGCTCTTATTTTATTATTGCTGACTTACTTGAATTTAGGATTTAGTCCAGCGTATAGTTTAATAATATGTCTGGAATCCACACTCAGTTTAAATCTTAGGGGAGATATAACAAATAATATATGTAATCACAAATGTATAGTGCAAATATGTGGACAGTGGAGGCCTGAAACCTGCCTGCATGCAGGCACATGCTTAACTGTGTGCTTCTGAGAAACTCCATGGATGTTCACCTGGATTAATAAGGGAGATAAGGCAAAGCAGGTTCTATTTTGCAGGTACAAGGCCTTCACTAAAGCAAGTTCTTCGTCACTGGATATAAAGAATGAAAATCTCAGATGAACAAAACAGAATGAAAAATCTAACCTCGTGCTTCTGTCTATTTGATAGTTAATATGTTACAAAGGAGTCACAACGGATCAGATGTCAGCAGCTGTCTTGGGGAAGGTACTGATTCTAGACTGAGTTCTTCTAAAGTTGGTTTAAATAATTTTAGAGGCTACTTAATTTTATATGAGTGTAGAGCCTTTATCTTTGCAGTACAGCAATCTGTCATGCAAATGCACCTCAGCTTGTCTCAGGTGTTCTGCTCTTCCATAAGCAATGAAGTAGGAATTCAAACCTACTCATGACTGCTAACTAGGAGAGGTAAATCCTTACAAAATTGCCATTTTACAGAAAAGACTTGGAACTAAGGCTCAGGGAGGTAATAGCAGTACAGCCTTAGATAGTGACCCATGTAGTTTTCAGTACACTGTGGTCTTTAGTTACAATACTGTTTCCAGTCACATATGGCTCAAGGAATTTATATAGAATTTACTAAATTTTCACTAATGCCAGTAGCAGAAATACTGAAACTTTAAAAGTTCTTGAAGACAAACCTTGTTTGGCACCTCACCATGAAAACTAAGTAATTTTGAAGAGGAGGAATGTATATAGACAAATTATGTAGTAAGTGTGTGACTGTACTGAAACTCATGCCGTACTAGACTAGCAGGGTCTAATAACAGCATAAGAAAACCATTAATTGTCTTATATTTCACACGCAACCATGGTTTCCTCTGTGTAGGGAGTCAAAATTAAAATGTATGGCACAGAAAAAATCAGATCACAGCTTCTTAATTTTGAAAATTTACCTTTTATCTGAGAAAGGCAATGAATGAAAAGCTTCACTAGTCAAAGTTAATTCTGCTGATTTATGTAGACCACCCTGAGCACAGTGCAAGATGGAGACCACCAAAGTCACTTGTTACGGTTAAACTACAGAAACATAGTTCCACATCCCTCTGTGCCTCACTCCTGTTTAGTCTCTTCCCAGCACAGAAGAATGCCATTAATGACCTCCCTGCCTGCTGAAGCATTTTTGTTGCACTCCAACATTGTACTGTGTGAACACATTCCAGGCTGTAAAAGTAAACACATTAAAAAGCACCATAGCTCTCTCATCACCTACTCGGCATCGGGATTTTTTTATCTTTTATTCTGAGGGAAGACCACGTTAAGGGGTGGATTTTATACTTTGATCTGAAGAAGCTGGGATTCCCAGAAGAGCTCATCTCTTTGAGGGTGTAGACACGTGTGGGTGAATGGTCAGGAGAGCTCTGTCTTCCACAGTCCTAACTCCAGTTTTTATCTTTGACTTGAGAGAGCTCAGCGGACTCGAGATCTCTTGGGAGGTCATCCATAGTAGCTTAGGCTAATCTTATGGATGACTTTGAAGATGAGGAGCAAGACCCTTAGTGTAACCAGATATTCAAAGAAGAGGCAGGCAGACATCATTGTGGGTTGTCTTACTAAGTCAGATTCTAAATTTTAAGTAACTGGAACTCTTCGGGTATCTTCTTTATTGGCAAAGCTGGTGTAACACTGGAGCCTTCATTGAATTTGTCTTTATGTTTACCAGCCCAAATGTAGCCCAAAGCATGTAACTTTTTCTCCAGGCATTTGAATTCTAGATCTGAATCATTATTGAGGCCTCACTCATCTGCATTCCCTCCTGGTTACCTAGTAGACTCTGTTCTAATTGGGGCAAAATTGTGTCACTGTGGACCTGAAGCTTGAAAAAATCAGAGACACCTATAAATGAATCAATAAAAAGATGAAAATAAAGTGCAGCAAGTTTCCTACATGTAAGATAAATTTCAGAGAGTGATACTAATGCATTACACACTAAAAAACAAACATAAATGCAGACTTCAGCACCTGGGCTCAAATGCCTTCTGTACTTACTGCTGGCTGTTAGCTATCTGTCAGCTAACTAAAGTTAGTCACTTTCTTTATTTTGGGTCATCTTTGTCTATGGGAAATACCACAACAACAGTCCATGTAACTGTATGTGAGGAACCACACATAGCATTTATATATATGTATATATAATAAAATCTGATTGCTATTTTTTCACCTGACTTTTTGTCTGGTTTATCCTGGTGTCTCACTTAGGTCCTTATTCAGCAATATAAATCAAGGTGAGCTCTGCTAAAGTTGGCAGAATTAAAGCAGTGCAAAACTGATGCACATGAATGGGAGGAATTGTGTCCCAAACCTAGAACATGCTAAATTAACATCTGTGTGCTATTCTGCCTGAAGAACACTTCTGGCTCCTAAGTGCTAAAGTATTTGAAGTCTTACTGCAAATCTACTGAGCAAGAGCTGGCTTACATTTAATCAAAGTATTGAAAAAGGTATTGAATAGAGAAGCAGCAGTATGAAAGAAGAAAAAGTACAGAGAGAGCCTGTATGATAGTTCCTCAAGGCAGCCATGACCATCTTGGGTGTTTCTGGATAGAGATGTGTTTTAGGTGTATCATTATTTTAAATCAGCATTTTTCATATATGTGACTAGGAAAAGCTGGAAAAACCCTCTGTGTCCTGCAGAGGGATCTTTAAAAGATGAAGAACAAAACCCTCATAAATCTAAGCTGAGAAGAAGGATTATTAGTAGATGCAGGAAGTTGATCCTATCAGTCACATTACAGCCCTACAGACATTTCAGGGTAGCTTTGAAATCACTACAGTCATTGAGAAATGAAAGAGTAGTTGGAAAGTGTTGATAGTGCTGGATCAGCTCTATCACTGTTCACTAATATGTGCAGCTGTTTGAATTTTTTTAAAAATATGAGTTCCATAATTATACTTAGTCTATAGATCATTAATTTAAAGATCTCTGCAGTAAAAGTTACATTCTCTCCTATCCAAAAGAAAAGCTTTTAAAAAAAAGTCTAAGTCCACCATCAAGGACATAGAATGAAAATCAACTTATTCTACCACTCTCAAAGCAATTCCAATGTTGTTGAACAAAGCATTTCACCAGATGTTGCACAATTATTATTGTATCTTATAGTCTATCATTAAGCAACTTTAGACTAAGGGCATAAAGTAACAAAACTCAATGGAAGAAATGAAACTTGAATGACTGATACTGAGAGCTAAAGTAATATATTTACCTTTTCAAATTGCATATTGCTTGAATAAATCAGATTCATTCAGCTTCTAAAGGACCAAGTTCCAGTCACAAAGGAGAGTCTGAATTGTTTTTTCACAAAGAAACAAATGGTATAACTGAAAAACACACAGTATAACTAAGAAAATTACTTAGGTCTTCTAAGGAGGATTCATTAAAAATATACTGCTCTTGAATTTCAGAGAGAGAACTTTCAGAGGAATCAACTTCATGAAGGTGAAAGATTGGAGGTTATAAGTGGCACTACCAAATTTCAGGAGCTCACAGTTTTTTATGACATATTGCTATTCAAAAGACAAAAAACACTTGTGAAAACCGTCAAATATGGTGGCATGTACAAGTCAATCTTTCTGAAAAGTATATGCCCCACAGTGCAACAAGACAAATGATTTTTAATAGTTCCTTTGCATGAAAATGTCAAAAGATTATTCCACATAATATGGTTCTAAAACATTGCTTAAAAATAGGCACATGATGAGTTCTAAGCTTTATATAGTTTACAACTTGGCCAAGTTATTGTACTCTGAGAAAACAAATGACAGCTTTATTCTGGTTCAATATCATTGCTTTTCTAGTTGCATCAAAAGGAAGGAATTCATATAATTTGAAAGGAATTTTCAAAGAATAATTTAAGTATGACACAATGTCAAAAGAAGTATGGTATTTTATTGTCCAGTGTCCAAAGGTTAGTAAAACTGTAAAAGTTGTTTTTCTCTGGCGTTCAGGCCCACAGTTTGTGAGTCAGCTTCACAGCTGACAGTTGTGGGTCACAAAACCTTAACCATTAATGCATTGTCGTCCCCTTCAGCACCATTTAGCAATAAAGCAGCATTTGCTGAAATTCCACTGCTCAGCTTGCTATGAGCACCACCATTTTATTACTGTTATATCTTTTTGAATGTTGTCCATTATCTGTTCATCATTATCTGTGTTTATAAACATCACATTGTGCTCTTGTTCTACTTACTCAAATACAGATTTTTTGTTTTCTTTTTCAGTCTTTCTGTTATGCTCTTCAGAGGAGTTGTGTGAGTACACCTCTGATGGCAGTCTTAGTGTCATGGTAGTCTTGAAACAACTAGCTGTGCCCTTGACTTTGGTTTCACTCCTACTTGTGCACAGGAAAAGCAGCTATACTGTTTCTCCTTTTCAGTTCTAAACTGCTATGAATGCAAGGCCCAAAAGCTTTATAATGGCTTTTTTATGACAACTTCTTCACTGTAATAGCCTGTAACTGGTCCTGTGAAGGCCCTCCAGGGTGTCCCTTATCCTGCCCTCCTCCCTGCAGGACAGACTCTGACTGCAAGGTCTGCCCCTCCCTGGGAGCTGTTCTCAGACCCTGGGGACCCCCAGGCTTGCACACCCAGAGTGATTTGGATTTTGGGTCTTAAAAGAAAGCAGGATTTAGACCCCAAATTCCCTTCTTTCCAAAGTGTGAAGTGTGACAGGAATGTACAAGGAGGCTTGTAGTGTATGTGACTGAATGGCACATACAGAAATGCAGAAAATGACATTGGTGGAGGTGGACTTGCAGGAAAATTAATCATAATTAAAGGAAATAACAGAATTGTCTGATGTCTTAATCTCAGATCTGAAGACAGGTCTGTGACAGTGGGCACCCCTGCTCTGAAACTGCCTGTCTATCTGTCACAGCTCCCTGAAGGAGCTTTCTCTTCCTTGACTCTAAGCTATTTTTTCCTGTGCATGTTTTACTTATGTGTGTTTTGCATGAATGTGTCCATTGCCTACTCTGTTCTGTGGGCTCCAGAATGATAAAATGCAAAAGTGGACAACAGCAGATATATGAAAATTCTACCTACTTCACCAGGACCTTTCTGTCCTTTTGCAGATCTCTGGATGGGACAGCTAATGCTGACAATGTATCTAAAATAGCAGCAAACAGCAGCTTCCTCGGACTCCCAGTTGTGCTGCAACCCTGCTATGGAGTAGACAGTAGAGAATTTTCATTCCTAAAGACAGACAAATAACATTTTTGTTCCTTGCCAGTCTTGTTTTGCACAGAGAAACCAGACAGCCTGTAGATGAGGAAGAATTGGAGGCAGCAGCCAGGAAGCAGTAGCATGCCATAAGGGAAAGCATAGTCTCCCAGTATGGACAGTGCAGGTGTAATGGCATTGCTTACAAAAAATCCCCACCATGGTAGCTGTCCCCAGCACTAAAACACCTAATAATAAATGGGCAAAGAAGAAGCAAATCTGAGCATGTATTGAAATTCTGTGGAACACCACAATGAAATTATTCTTCCAGGATCCAGTTCCACATCTGAAAGCAGTCAGGCCCCGTAGAAAGAGTGTACTTATTTTCAAACAAGGATTATGACATTTTAATCAAAGGATGAATAGCCCATATATTTTATCCCAAACTAGGGTTAAGCCTTCAAGCAACTATTTTCATTAGCAGATGATGTAATCTAATCAGTAGGTATTTCTTGAGCATCAAGAAAGTGAATAGTTTACAAAAGCTAGACTTAGTTTAAAAGCAAGTGTAGAACCAAGGGCTTTTCATTTTTCTCCCACAGCACTGGTGATACTTTAAAATGTCTGTTTAATCCATTGTGTCAGCAGTCTCATGAGCTGATGCCTCGGCTTTAGGTTTGTGTTGATTCTTTGGCCAAGCCTTAAAGCTTTGTGGTTTTTGATGTGGCACTGAAACAGAAGCTTTGATGCTTGTGAATGTTGACTGCATGAAGTAAATAATGTGAGGGGGGTTTAAATGTCTTCATTTTTTATTAATCCTTCCAATCACATATAAAACTGAAGGCAAAGAAAACTCGCATGAAAAGGAAATAAAATCCTATAAACTGAGAATATACTTAATGTTTCTAATCCCCATATCACACATCCAGAGTCTGTTCCCACTCCATGGGAATAGCTTTCCTGATGTTCATACCTCACTATTTATAAAAAATAAAATAATTCTGTAACAGTCCATCTGCTGATCTGGGGATACACATTCACTTTCATTGCAGAGGTAGAAATCGCAAAGGTTGAATGCTTAGTTTATGGAGAGGGAATGAAAAACATTCAGTACTTCATGTATAAATCAAGAGATCAAAATTCAGTTTGGAAAGAATTGGTATTTTAGGAAGTCTCTGTTCCTCAGCTTCACAAGAGGTGTATTTTCGACATGAGGTTTATAGGTGGAAGTCTCTGTCAAAGACATAACTGAAGAGAGATTCGAAGTGGGATGGAGTATTTGAGGAGGAACAAGAGTATTATGACATACAATGACAAATATGTCTTTAAAAAACACTCACGAGAAAACTTATGCTTCACAATTTGTTCTGTCCTGGCTACTGGAGTCCAGTAAACACCTGGCAGAAACTCCATAAGGGATATCTGATGGCTTTGTTCTCAGCCTTTGGCCTTGGTCTTTCTGAACCAAGGACATCACCAACAAACAGCAAAAACTATCCTCGTGAACAAATCTTGGCCAGCTTCTCTCGGAAGTGCAAGGTGAGCAGAGGAGTCCTAACTTCTTCTGATAGAGAGTAAAAGACAGGAAAAATTAGAGATTGTCTGCCCTTGTAAAAAAACCGCTTAGAGGGAGGAAAAGTAGGACATAGTAAAAAAAAGTGGGGACATAGTAACCCCTAATAAGAGCAAAGGAGTCACTACACCTGTAGGGGTTTGAGATGATGATAGTGATGACTGCTGTGCCTTCCCAAGTGAAAAGAATAGAAATAATATTTTAAATATTTTTTTGATTTCGGTAATTTAATTTTTATTTACCTCCTTCTTTTTTTTTTAGCCAAAAGGCTAAAAGGTTATTAGGAGGAATGAAGTGCAGAAAATAATTTCCTCGTACATCACTATAGCTTTGCTTTGGGGTGTATGGGAGAAAATGATGGTTTTCTTGTGATGGACCATTTCTTTTCCTCCATGTCTCTCAGAAAGCTGAAATTTTGTTTAACTAAGGTTCTCTGCAGCTGATAGGTCTGTTCTGAAACATCTTTCTATTTCCACAGGCCTTTCCCAGTAGTCCAAGGGGTTAATAAAAATCTATTAAATGACTTTAAAATACATTTCACATGTTGTTGTGGCTGTTTCCTGGTGTGAATCTCTTATTATTTTACTGAGCCTTTTAGACATCAGCTGCTCCCCTTGTACTGAGCATTTGTAATCCCTCTGATTTGCCTGTGTCCCTGGCACAGCAGTTAGATTACTGAACCTTGGGGTTTTGTCTTGTTTTATACATGACTTAAAAATTCCAAAAGTTAAATATTGTGGCTGGACCAAAATGGGTCTGATCTTGCTTTTGCTGGTGGCCAAGACCCATTTCCTGCAGTGATAGGAGACTCAAGAAGGAAGAAGAGACTGTGGGTTTACAGAGCTGGCATCCAGAGCTGATTGCTCAACAGAGGTGATTCACGAAAAATGTTTTTCTTATTTTATTTTTATTCCAGTTATTTTCTTTAGTTTATTTGCTTGAAGATGTGTTTCCTTCTCTACACAACTACTCTTTCATGCCCTCTAACGGCATTCTGCTGAACTTCACAATCAGTGCCTAACCTCACTTTTTCATTGTAAACCAGACTTTGTACTGGTTGTCATTTACATGGAAAATAACATACACACCAGAGTATTATATTCTTACTTGATATAGGTCTTAAAACGTATTCTGAAAACCTTTTTCTGGCTTACCCTGTTGTCTCTGGTAAAGCCTGGCTTTGCCTGTTCTTTTTATGCATGGGCTGCATTTCATGGAAAACACAAGGATTGTTTTACTTTGGTAGATGCTTAGGAGACAAAGTCATAGACCTGTAGGATGAAAAGATACTGGGGGTGTACAGAAGAGACAGTATGCAATCTATTAAGAGTAGGAAAAATAATATTTATCACGTGGAAGGTTCAAAGAATTTTCCCACTGCTTCCTGCGTGTCTCTATATTGTCTTGCTTCTGAATTGAAGATACTAGATGTGATTTAATCCATGGCCCAATGCTAAATATATAGTTTCCATACTTTCAATGTACTTGGAAAAATTAGGTTTGAAAGCTTTTAAGTTCTTTGTATGCAAGTTTCAGTTTATCTGTGGGGCCAGAAAAAAACCTTTGAGAGCAGAATTTATAAGTGTTTTCCTTATTTCTTTGTTTTAAATTAGGAAATGACAGTAAAGAAGTGACATTGAGAGGAAAGATAAATAAAAGGGGAAGACTGCTGAGTAACCACATAACTAATGAAGTAGTAAAGGGTCCCAGGTCTGTCAGAGCACATCCCACCATGGAAAAGCCAGGTGACATGATGGTCTGAGCAGTTGAGATATTCTGCTCCAGATGATCACATATTAGCACACAAACGGTCTGACAAGCTATCTGAGTACCTTTGTTTATCGTATTTCCATTGCTTTATTATTTCTTTTGTCCTAGATAATTAACACTTCATCTTGGGGCTTCTGTGTTATCATGAGAGAGAGAAAAGAATTACTAATTTCTACAGATTTTTAGATCAAGCCATTGTTCTGAATTAATTATTCTGCATCATTGTAGCTCCAGAAAAGGGTCTACTAACTTCTCTCAGGGCAAGACACAGTGTAGAGATAGATAAATACTGCACACATAGACTGCAAGACTCTACTCATTAAGTACGTGTTTCATTTATGCGTAGATCCAGATATCTCAGTTACGCTCAGGAAGTCATAAAGTTCAGTTCCCTCAATATAGTAAGGTACTGTTTTTCTTTTGGAGTTAGTGCTGCAGAAACAAACAGCTCACAAGCAAGGGCAAAAAGACTCAGCCCACGTATACATCTTTATTCATCTTTAAATATACTGCTAAGCTTTGCAAATGTGGAGGGCAATCTTACAAACAGGACATCCTGTAAAACAATTGTGTTAACTCTGTGCCTTCAGAAATCTTCATTCCTTGACCCTTTATTAGTCACTATGCCCTGTGAAATGAATGTTGTGGCTCATTATCTAGTTCACGAAGCATCTTTAATATACAGAAAAGCACCCATATGTTGCAAATACATGGGTAATGTAAATAAGTTTGATCACCGTGATTTTTCTTTTGTTACCACCTCCACCTGCAGAACATCAAGATCTGGAGGACAAAGTCAACAGGTGTTTTGTCACTGACCTTAGTGGGGAAACGATCTCACTCAGGACCTTTCACTCTCAGGGTCTCTAAAGGATTCTGTGTGTGAGCCTGAGCCTCTGAGGGCACTATTTAAGACTGCTTTTTCTGCTCCTCGTGTTTTCTGTGTCTTTTGCAGAGAAAGTTCATGCACTCTCTTTGCTGTATTGGGACAAGATTTTCTTTACTTGTACTTTGCTCAAGAAAAAAGATGGTTAATTTTCTACCAGAGCAGAGGTCAAGGTTGTCTGTACTCTCCAATATTCCCAGAAGATTGGTGCTTTCATAAGCTCGCTGATCCTAATTATTAAAAGCATTTTTCTGGTCTTAGTGTACTAGTTTTAACAACTTTTTTTATTATTTTTTATTATTCCACTTGCAAGCAGAAGAGCAAAACAAAACATTTCACTACAGCTGTGTTACTTTCAAGTTCTGTCTGTCTGAACCCATTAAATGAACTATGTTTGGGATTGAGGATGCACAGGAATTACACAACAGTCCTCTTGTCCTAGCAGGCCCAGAAGAAGTGGAGTTTTGTAGTAAGGAAGAGACTTGTGTGTTCCTGCATATGTTCCCATATGGTGGGAGGGGATTAAAGGTGTCAATTCAACAAACTTCTCCGATAGCCAGGGTATGTCAGGTGGCCCAGTGATCACACTACCTTCCTGACCAGCAGGGCATTTTGGTCTATGTCGATGCTTTGATTGAAGTGCTGTCTTTGTATGAAAATCTGAACAAATTGAACAGGAAACCTAAGTATTTATGTATTTCACATAAACCCCCAGTCTGTCTACATGCCTATCTGGTGCTACTGTCTTTCCAAAAACATATGGACTCCTGATTTCCAGGACAACTCAGGATCAGGAGAAGATAACATGTCAAATGTGACTTTCAAAATTTAGCTGAAGACACTCCTACTTATTTCCACTATTTGGTTTGGTGCTGCTGTCCATCTGACCAGGGTCACCCCCCAGTGGCTGTCCCCTCCCATTCATGCCTGAGCCATTGCTAGCTCATGTTAACTTAAAAAAAACAACAGAAAGAAGCAGTAGTTGAGAAAGCCAACCTTCTTTAGGGCCTCAAGGGAGCCCTAGTTTAGGTAGTTTAGGTAGTTTAGGTAGTTTAGGTTGCACAGTGTCAGATGATGGTAGCCCAGAAGATGTTGTATATAGCCAATTTTAAGTGTTTGTGAGACCAGAAGGCACATTCTCTCATGAACTTTAACTTTATAAATGAAGACCTGACAAAAAAAATATTTTGACATGCATTAGGTGCTTCGATTAAAGTCTGACAATCAATTGCTATCCTGTGCTAAAGTACTGAAATCAGGATTTTTATTTGAAATTTCTGATAAAGCTCTGAAGGTACTGTTCTGAGTTTGTTTTGTTTTGTTTTCTGTAAAAAGCCTTATTTTAGAAAACAATTACTAAAATCAAAGTCTATCTTTTCCTTCAAATCCACTGAGGTTAAAATAGATTAGCATTCACTTAGTTCTCATTGTATACCAGAAAGCTGAACACATTCTCTCTCAAACAGCGGGGTGAAAAGTGAAAAAAACACAATTTAATTACAGTGTTAGTGTTAAACCCAAACTAGTTAGGAATGAATAAGTACTTCTGTTGAAATTCTCTGGGTTCAGAGATTTATAACTTGGTGATAAGATTCTCCTAGGGCAGAATCCTACTGCACAAACATAGATTGGGAACAAAAGATAGATATTTTTCAGAAACTGAAATGTAATAACTGCTAAAACAGCAAATGAGAATCATATTAATTTTATTGCAGTTTCATGATTTGAGATCCATTTTATTATCGGAGCAGGAATTTTAATTTCTCTACAAGGTTTCTGTGGCACTCAGCATTGACTCAGCTGCTCTAAATTGCATTACTCCACTGAAGTCAGTAGACCAGTAGTGTTTAAGCTGCAAATTTAACACAGATTTCCAGAGGTATCTGGCTCTCAGAACCTCAAGTGACTTCTGAAAATCCCAGATGTTGTAATAACCTACTGATGATGTGGCCTTCACATTTTGTCAAACAAGTACTCATTCCTGAAGAATCTGCAATATGCAATTTCTCTACAAGAATCGCCAGTTCTTTTCTGTTTTCTTTTTCCTTTTTTTCCCCTAGGACAGGGAGGACAACCTTATCTGGTATTTCTTTCTTGCTGAGGAGACATATCTAGCATGTGAAGGGTTTCACTACCCTCCAGCACGGGAGTGCTCCTTTTGGAGTCCAGGAGGAGACTGGGAACCCCATAAAGAACTTTTAATAGATTAGTTTTCTTCTTTGGAGGGTTGAGTGGGAGGGATGACACCCATTCCACTGTGAGATAGACTAGACTTGTCATTCCCTAACAAGTCTATTTAGGCTTGTCAAAAGTTGATGAGCTAATTATAGCTCATTAGATGGAGAGGAGTCTATATTTAAGCTCATTTGGGGTTGGGATGGGAAAGTTAATAATGTAGTTGGAAGTAAAGGGAAACTGCTAAGGCTGCAGAGAATTTCTTTGTAAAATCTTTGACATTTCCAGATGCTCCCTGAAACATGAGTGGGAATGCAAAATAAGGTGAACTTTCAGAAGAAAATTATAAAATAATGGTGTCACTTTCTCAATTCCCCTCTTTCCAGAACTTAAATGAGAAATAGTCTAGAAAAGGAGATAAAGAGTATAAATAAAGGCCATTCTCAGAAAATGATGCCAGTTATGTTTGGATGCCATTCAGGCTGTGGGAAAATGAGCAGGTTCTCTCAGAAACACTGTCATTACTAGAACTCTATAGAACTACAACAAAAATCTTCCTATTAAAACATCAATATTTGGTGTTAGAAAAGCTTGACTCAAATAATGGTTTTAGCTTTACTGTATAACTTCAGGAACATTTAATTGTGTCAGTACATGCAACAGAATGAGTATTTTCGTATTTTACTTATAAAAGGGCTTGTGCTGAAATTGGCCTTTTATGGTCTTCCATTTTCCACAGGGAAAAAAACCTCTCTCCTTTCCAATTTCCATACCAAGCAAGTTGCCCATTGAGGCAACCACATAACTATTTGATCTTGTGTTATTCTCAGAGTGTTCAGCATGTCTACACTGCAAGTTTTCAATCCTTTCTAAGAGCCACAGTCATTGAGTTTTTAACATCCATTCTTCTAAATGCTCACTAAACATTAGCATTTAATAAGTGTTATCAAAGGCAAAGTGAACCAAAAAAAGAATAAAAAGCAATTTGACTAAGCAGTAGCAAATTGGGTTGTTTCTGAGTTGGTTGTAGTTGAAAAACAGGTGAGTGCACTCAGGTAGTCAGGATGACTTAATTAAGAAGAGCTGTGGTGATCCTTATGCTTTCAGGTTGCCTATGAACCTAACCTGTAACACTCATTGCACTACTGCTCCAGGCTCTTCTCCATGACCCCCAGGAACAGCACACAGGTCCATTTTAACTTGTGACTTCATATGATGCTACACCAGCTGGACAAATGACAAAATCTGGATAATATAAAGTAAGAATTATGGCCTTAAATTACATGATATTATTTGGTGCCCTTCTAGGGGTGTGTGTTAGCTTCTGAGTCCTTATTTCAAGGTGAGTCATTTCAACAGATATTTTATCAGTTGATTCTGGAGTGAGATAGCACAAACTATAAGATATGTATAGGTGTTTGTGCTTCTGTTTTCTGTTGAGTACTGAACATTTAGGTTTTTAATTTTTTTTCGCATCTCTGATTATTTTGATAACTGCTATGCCACTGTATTTGATGTGAATGTCCTCAGACAGATTCATTTAAACTGGTAGAAATCTATAAGCATAAAAACCAGTATTACTTTATGAGTAATAATGCCACCGTGTCAGGGCTATCACATAATTTCTGGTGGAATTGTTTTTCTTAATGTACAAGTTAAGAGAGTGCACTGTAGATGATTGCTCTTGCTTGCAACTTTAACCCTTTACAAAAGTGTATTAATTTAAGGCTATAAAAGCAAGATTCAGAGGCTTGTAGAGAATTATATATATTTCATTGTTTTTTTCCTGGTTTTATTTGTGTTTCTATTATGTACTTATTCCCAGCTTCTCAAAGATAAGTGAGGAGAATTTAAGTTTGAATTAGTTCACAAATCCACCCTTGCACTGCAATTTCATATGAATTTTAATAGACATATCTAGCGAGTGACTGAGTTTCGTCTGCTAGCTTGCAGGAAACAAAAAAAGCGATCAAATCATTTCCTTAAAACTATGAAAATATGCTTTTTTTTGGTACTAAGAATGCTTGGTGTACATAACAAAGTATCCGCATGTTCAGGCTTATTTCCTATTATTTTCTTATAAATCTGGACATCATCAATAATATGGCAAATGCTTTCCCTGAATTTATAGAATAAGATAAAAATGCATTCAAAAAAAGGGGTAATTTTTCCAAATCAATAATTTTTAATGCTAAAACGTTCAGCAATGTATTTCATTTAATCATGTGTCTCTCACTCTTCCCACTTGTAGTATTAAATTGCTATGCAAGTAAATTTATAGCGAAACTGGTGGCTTTCTGCTCTATTTATGAATTTTGAGAGAAAGGTCTTCTTAATTTATTATGTTGTGGATATGCTGTAATCTGGTATATGTATAAATTATATAATAAGGAGCTCAGTATTTTGAAGGTGTCTTATGATACGAAAAAAGGCCATCTTTTGAAATTATGGGATGTATTATCACAATGCCAGACTCTAATCTGCTACCAATTTGTGTCAGCTTTCTGCATTGAAAAAGGACTCAAATCCTCTCTAAAAGTAGGAATCAGCTGAAGGTTTGTCTTGGCTTCATGAGCCCACTGCAATTAGGCAGCATGTGAATGTGTGCCATATGCATTTATTGCTCTTCTAAGCATGTGTTACTTTGATGTGTTAGGTTAGAAATCTAACTCTTTTTCTTGGGCAGCCTTCCTCCTGGGTCTTTATACTGCTTAGCAGTTGAGTCCAGACTTTGAAACACAGCCTAATTTAGAGGCGGATGCTGCAGCTGCTGCTGTCATTTCAGCTGATTTTTTTTCCGCTTTGATGTCAGCTTAGAGTCTCGGTCGCTGCATCGGTCCCGCAGCCGCCGCAATTCGCCTAATGGACACCACAGCATTTTAAGCGTGTCTCTTCGCCTTTAAATCTAATTTGGGGAGCTCAACTCTTTCACAATGCACTGTTGGTTTAGTGAAATGTTGAGTTCTCACAGGATATATTCTTCCTGATCTGGAGGAGATGCTGAAATCGCTTTGAGTTGTTATGTTTAATGCCTGATTAAACGCTGATGATACAAGAAGATGGATTTTTTTTTTTTTTTGACAGAAGGAGGATGGGATGCCTTGCTAGTTCTGCCCCATCCTTTGCATTAGCAACTGTACCCTAAAAAATGAGCTCTTTTCCTCTGAAAGCTGCCCTGTTTCCCTTTAAGACCTTACATTAACCATATTTTCCCTGCCCTCCTTAATTTATTTCCACAATGATGGTATGTGCAAAGACGTTCCACCTCAATTCAATTGTACTTGGGCCATCCTTGGCTTTCCATTCAGCTCTCTCTTTCTGTGGCTGACATGAACTCAAGGAGTGCAGGAGCCTTGATCCTTTCTGATGCCTTTGCAGAACGATTTCTCTCAGTGAGGTTCCCTTGCTCAGGCCAAACCCTGCCTTCAGATGTGCATGCATTTTCCCATTGATTTCAATGAGACTCACAGCCTTGTGAGGCCCCTGTTTGGCTTTTAATCTTCTCTTCTTTAAAAAATATAGACAGATAGTAGTTGTCCTGACCCTTTTTAATAACTGAGGTCCTTGGTTCCTTTACTGTTTTGGTTACTTTTTCTGTAGTAAAATGGTATTCCATATCATGTCACAAAAAGAGAGCAAAGTCTCATCCAGACATACTCCTTTAGACATTAATTCTATGCATTTATTTCCTGGTTTTACTCCAACTGGAACTACTTTGCTCTGTTTCTCAAAGATACAATGGTGTGGAGTACATTAGTCCTTCTCGTGTTTTCCCTATTGTTACATACTTTTTGGAAATATTTTGGGTAGACTATTTTTTTTAAGTAGAACATCATCTATTTTTCTAACTTGTGCAATAGTGGGGGGCTATTTTTTCAAGTTTGACACTATTAGCAAATATGAAAGACACGCTGGGCTAGAACGAAACAATTTTGAAGGAGGTTTAAAATTTAGTAAAGTATTTACTCTCTGAGTTCTGAAATTTCAAGGATTCTTAATGAGAAAACCAAGTGATTCTAAGCAAAGGTAATAGCGTCACAATGATTTTCAATAAAGTACAATTTTTACAGAATTGAATTTACTTATTAGTATTGGTATTGATAGTATTGAACGTTATTTAAATATATTAGAAAAAAATTCTCCTGGTCTGACATCACATAAGTACAGCTATGAAAGCTTTTATGCAAACAAATAGTCTTGTTAAACTCTGGGAACTAAAGCTTTGTTTAGGAGCTTTTCAGGCAGCATCCTTAGATTGCTGACTCTTCCTTTTTTTAATGTGGGTTTGACAGTAGAGCAGGGGATTGGGAACGTTTTCTTTGTAGTGACAGAAGCTCCTTGCTGCTCAGTCTGTTAAAGACAGAACCATGTGAAAGTCAAGATATCCACAATCAAAACTTCAGAAAACATGTTTCAAAAGTTGAGGAATGAAACAAAAAGTCTTTGCTGCAGCTCTAAAGCCAATTTGCTCTGATTTAATTGAAAAAAAAATAACTTGACAATCAGAAAGCTGTTTGTACCAATATCTGAGAAAAGAATGACTCTCTGATTCTGCTGGAAGAACAGCTGTATTATTAATTCCCATAAACTCTACCACCATGATGAGAAACTGAGCAGCTGATACATACTGTACCGATAAATGGGATATTGGAGTTCTGGAGGAATTGTGGGCATGATGGTAGGTAAAACTTTCACCCTGCTGCCCACTCTGTTGCAATAAGACAGGTGAGAAATAAAAACATATGCTGAGATTGCTCAAGTTTCTTTTGTTACGCTTTGCTTTAAAACAGCTGGTTGTTTCTGAGATATTCTGTTTTCATAAAAGACACCACAAAGAGGGAGGCAGGCTCTGGCACAGGATGAGCACTGTGAATTTGGAGGTGTTTCAAATGACTCTCTCCTTAACAGCCTGACTTGAGGAGGGGGTAAAGTTATATCACACTGTGGCAATCCCCAAATGACAGATGTTTGAGCCAGAAAATTGTGAAAAAGCATTCCTGTGCTGCTGTTGAAGCCTTGGCTCTGAGCAGACCCACAAAACATGCCAGGCAACAGTGACCTTTTTTGCAGAGTGTCAGGTGCTGGGGAACATGTCATATGCAGTGCTAGTGTGCCACTGAGTAACCAAAAGGCAGAAAGAGTGCCCAGGGCACAAAAAGCATCATCACAGTGCTGATGTTATCTCCAGAAAAACAAAAGAGTAAACAACCACTGATGCATGAGAAGGAAAATTAGTTACAAAAATGACAATAGGATTGTGTTTCTTCAGAATCTGCTGTTTTGTTGACAATACAATGCTTTACAATAAGTCTGGTTTCAACATTTTTAGAGTCTAATTAGTTCTGGTTTAAAAATATACATGATAATTAAATATACAAATAATTACTAGGAGTCAAGAAAAAGTATATTGCTGGGAAAAAATCCAAATGTTCATGTTCTGAAATTCTATATGAAATGAAATTACTATGTTCTATTCTGCTGCAATCTCAGGGAAAATTTTCTGTGTTTCATAAAACTGAAACATAAAAACCATCAGGAATTGGTCTCAGCAAGGTGTGCAATAATTTCAGTTCTTGATGGTGTCCCAGGAGTTACCCAGAGCCCTGAGAGATCAGCCCTAACGAGAAAGCGTATGACCTTACCATATCAGGGCTTCACAACAGTCAAAATCTACCTTGACCTTCAACAGTAAACCATGTCCCTCAGGCTAAATCCTAACAAGTCTTGCCTTCAAGCCAAGGCAAAAGGCCAAAAATGCTTATCCAGGGAGCAGCAATAGAGTCAGAAAATGAGAGGTTCTTTTTTGTTTGGCAAACATCGTAGTTTGACCTCTGTGTTCTCACTGTGCCAAGCCATCTAATCTCCAGGAGGCAGTCCTTTTTAATCTGCCAAGTGGCAAGCTGGCACAGTACCTGTCAAGACCAGTATGCATTGCCAGGCATTTGGATTAAGGTTTGGATGTGCAAGATGACATACCTCTCTCCTAAATCAGGACTGATTTCAGTGAGTCACAACCGATGGGCTGGTGCTCCAAGACCCTCAGGACCCTCTGTGGCCTTTATTCACTCACTGACCACAAGGGCAGCAGGTTTTCAGTGTCCCAGTCTGTGGGTGTACATAAGGATGCAGGGAAGGCATGGTCTGTATAATAAAAAGCAGTGAAAGGAAATGTAACTAATGCTACATCAGCCAATATTAAGTAAAAATTCTGGGGTTTGTTAGCTTTCTGATTTTTTTTTTTTAAATTTTTTTTAGGCAAAGTCAGATTTTGAAAAACAGTTTGATAATATAAAATCATTAAAGAGTGATTCTAGTAAGGTTGCCCTAAGAAGGAAAGATTTTTTGCTGTCAGAAATTCTTCAGTCATAAATTCTTAAAAACTAATAAATTCATTGTAATGAATTGAAAACAATCTTTGCTAGCCACTGATGGCAGAAAAGGTACCTGGAACTTGTTGCAGATAGACAGTACTTCTTTCTGAAGAATCTCTTTTTCTCTGTACCTTTTTTCCATTATATTGAGGTAGTTATTTAAATTTTTTGTTTCACTAGAAAAGTGTGCTTCCCCATGTACTAGCTGAAAAGTACATGAAAAAACCCGACTATTAGCCTGTGGAGAAAACAAAAAATGCTATGATTTATTTTCTAACTTAAAGATTTATTATTTTGAAAAAAAATCCTTGCCTAAATGTGTATATATTTTGTAGAAAATTAAGGTATATAGTCTTTTTTTTAATCAATATTTATCTCCCTGGAGAGCTGCCATTAACCTGTTGGGCAAGAATAAGAGCATATCTCTCTGTGAAGAATAAAAGGTTTTCTTTGTCTTAGAAGTAGTTGAAATGAGCCATCCAGTCTCTATTTCTCATTTGCCTTCATTTACTTTTTACTAAGGTCATCTTCAGTGTGGTTAATAAGCAGCAAGATCATCAGTCACTTCAAAGTCCTTTTGCATTCCATAGTTTGTTTTTTCTGCAGTCAGCAAATGGAAAGATGATCTGGTAGAAATCAGTTACATTATGACTCATCTTTTATGTGACCTCCTTAAGAGGCTTTGGGTAGCACATGGATTTTCCATACAATTATATGTAATAGTTGGCCAGCAAAATGTCCTTTCCCTCATCATTCCTCAGCAATGCTGAAAAGTCATTAAAGGCTTTCTGTAAAGAATGCTTCAAACCCAGAGAAGTAACATTTCCTCTGTGAATGCTTTCTTTTTTTTCATTTGGGTTACAGACAGGTTATTTTGCATGTAGACTGATGTCTTCATGAGGAATAGCTGAAGTCACTTCAGCTCCTGTCTTGATATGATGAAGACTTTGCTTTCTTCTGTCAACAAAAAAAGATGTCTGAATTGCAAAATTAAGGCCAGACAACTAAAGGGTGTGGAACTTCTTTCCCCTTGATGTTACACATTACATCTGCTTTCACTGACCCCAAAACTACACAGCAATTGTTTTTCTCTGGTGGCAATTTGCAATCACTTAAGCTAATACTGATCAAGTTAACTGATCTAGACTTTCACATTTGGGGTTATTAATGAAAGAAGAAAGCCCATGGAAAATAACGCAAGGTATCCTAATCCTGGTAGGAAGAATTGCCAACATAACCCCTAAAAAGTGCAATTTCTTCTTAAGGATAGCACTCTTTGGTTGACTTGTGTCATTGAACATAGATTTGTTTGCTTCTTGGAAAGAATAAGAAGTATGCCCTTGCTCTCTCCCAAGGAAGACAAAATATTTTTCCTCTCAGACTCACAAGACGCTGGATTTTCTTGAAAGTACCGACAACATTTCCTTGTTGTTCTGACAAGATGCTATGTCCAACACTGCTTGTGCATTGCCTTCTGTTCCCACCTCTTCCCTGAAGCACTAGTGGTGGTCTTGCTGCATGTTTCACAGATGTTTCTTCCACTCAACTCCTTGGTTGTTTTTCAAATGGCTTCTTACAGCAAATGTTTCCATGTGTGTGTGCTCCTTCCTTTCTGCTGACACCTTTTCTTTCTACAAAAACAATCTGCTGCTGTCTTTCAGATCTAGAGACACCATCCCGTACCACAGTTGCCGTTTTTTTAGACTCTGACGTTGGTACACATGGTCAGCAGGCAGTACCTCCCTCCTGTCTGTTCCTCATGACTAACAATGTTGATGTTTTGTTCTTTCAATCTTATTTCCCTCTGTTACCCTTACACACTCTGATTTTTTTTTTTCTTTTCCTGTTACTCTGCTTTCTTTGTACTAGTGGCCCATATGGGATCTCTTCATCTCTCACTACAGCTTGGAGGAAGAAAACCTCACACATTAACTGTTTTAGCCCAGTAACTACAGGCTACTTGCATGCCAACTTTTTCTTGTGCTCAGGAACTGAAAAAAACACTTCAGCTTTATATTTTCTTTATACACACATAAACACACAAGCAAAATTAAATTCACTTTCTGCAGCTGCTCACAGTACTGGTTACTGACTGATTCTGAAGAGACATGCAGAGATCAGACACTACCATTGAGTTGATTGCCTTTTTAGTTTGCATGTGATAAAAGTTGAGCTGAGATTGTCTAGTCATTTCCATTCTGAAAGGTTCCCTTATTTGCTTACTATAATCCTTGCAATCAAAACTTTTCTTATCAAGTTATGCCTGTGGTCACCAAAAAGGGACTGTGATCCAGCTTGCTTCAGCAATTTCTTGATAAAAAGACAAATGAAAAATCCCACAAAACATCTTGCTCCCTTCCTGTAGCTGCATTATTTGGGACTAATTTTATTTGAAATTGCTGTAGGATAACTGAAGAAATCTGTACAGTATTTTGCTCAAACTCAAGGTTTAAAAAAAAAAAATTATTAAAATACTATATATTATACAATGCATCGTGGTCCACTTTTGTTCATGTATGTACATTACACCGAGGAATATGTATATATACCTCAATGCTGTTTTATAAGTCTGGCAGCATTCAACTTGATAATTCGTTTTCTAATTTTAACTTGTTTTTATTTTTTTAATATGCAATAATATTTCAGTGTTTCCTCACAAAAAGTAGCGTGTAATATAGACAGAACATTTTCAGGATTATTACTGGAAAATGCTATGCTCTTTTATTCTACAAAAGAAGGTAATCCACTTAAGCTAGCCTTTATTTTCCCCAAAATGCTAGATATACTGTGGGAGAAGATGTGTAGTTTGTCATTTGAAGTACATCAGTGATGGTCTTTGACAGTCTTACTTATAAATGTAGGAAAATTTTTGTTCTTCTTAGGTATAGGTATCTCCACAGAGATGCATGAATACTGTGAACTGCATTAACAGATTTGCATTTCTCACCCCTGTTATTCTCTCCAGGACCATTTGGTTGAGCATATTTTCACAACAAAAGTGTTCTTTGACAATATCAAGGCAATTTTTTGGGTGTGAATAAAGAAAACAATATAACATGATTTTGCTAAAGTCATGGAAGGCAGAGAGTCAATGATAGGAACAGGCTGTATTCAAATCTGTGTTCTTCACTTTCGACTCTAAGGACCAAAGAGGCCTAACAGCAGGACCAAAGCATGTGACCCACTGACATTACCATAGGGTGTCTTCACTTTACGTTATAGTATTATTTAGAATTCGTGTCTGTCTTTTCAACTTCAGCAGTTTGTGTGATTCTGAGTAGCTGCAAGCTACACTTTAGGAATGGCATAGAAGATGCAGGAATCATTTTGTCTTAGACTCCCCTAAATTTAGGCTATGTGTTGCAGAATGTTTAGATATTTGTATGGGAAAACTATATAAAGAAAAGTGTATTTCTGCTTTTAATGGAGAAGAGGGAGTGACACTGAATCAACACGTTCATTGCTCCCTTTCCCCTTTCAAGTGTAACATGGGAGTTTCTTACATTATGCTGGAAAGATGTCCAGATGTGTGAGAGGCACAGCCTTAAAGCTTTCCCTTTTCTTGTTCTGTTTTTGTCAATGCCAGGCCACAGTCTTCAGTGGATAGAAGAGCAGTGAGTACTGTGTGCTCTTCCAGCACCCTTACTAATTATATGCATCATGACATACACATTGCTTCACATTACACTTAGATCTTTATTTGCCTAGCATCCCTTCAAAGTACTCAAAACAGCAGCATGCAAATTTGAGATTTGAAAGATGGCCATTTCTATTCTAAAACTATCTAGACTGAAAGTGAGTTTTTCTCACACCAAGTTTTATTATGTAAGCATAAAAAGATATAGTGCTACATATTTATCCTCACCTTAACCACCATTATCTCCATGATTATGATAGCTTTTAGGAGCCTCTTTAAGAAACCACTTACGAAGAGCTCTGTAGAAATGTCATACACCAAACAGCCTCATCTGGCAAGAGACCAGTAGTCTGGACAAAACATTGTCCAGTTAAAGCTAGTTGTAAAATCTTGACTGATTTTCCAGGATTTCCTTGAGATTATAAGCACAATGAGCCAGGTGGGAGATGCAAGGGATGCATGTGCTTTCAGAAAAGGGAAATAACAATAGCAATGAAAATAGGCATAGTTTCAGCAAAGTAAAAAAAATAACGAAAAGAAGCAGGGGTTCAGCAAAATGAACAGAACTGACAGCATATTACTTGCCTAGCCAAAGATATTTGCATCAATATATAAAATATGTAAATGTGAATCTACAAGTCATAGGCAAACATTTGCAGCTGTGTAGAATTTTAAGATTTGTGTTTTATTTGATGGGATGAGAGAACAATGTGCAGAGAATAAAAACAACTGAGTTTCAAGAAGTGTCTTGGCAGCATTCAAACACTAGCAGTTGTCATCATCATAATAAGATAGAGAGAAACCAGTTTTTTTAATTTAGTTTTTTTTACAGTGAGATCTCTCGTTATACAAATGCATATTTTTCTAGTAGTATCTTTCAAATCAAAAATGATGTTTCTCAACATATGTAGATTTGTATTTTTATGGGTAATATAGTTTCCCTAATAACCTTTCCAAGTGAAAGATTCTGCCTGATTCAGAGAAACAGACTATTTTTTGTAAATTTGATTAGGCACCTAAACTCATCAGTCCGTCTCTGAGCCATGTACCTGATTATGCATAGGTATATGCAATGCATTATGTGAAAGCAGTTTAGCTGGGATTGTATCGTGGCTGTAACCAAAGTGGGTTTAGAGATAATGAGCTTGCATCCCCGAATACTTAGGATCGCAGTCTACTCTCTAAACTGATGATGCAGCAGCTGCATAATGCAACAATGTAATTTATTCATGTAATATGTACAATATTGCTGTAATAAAAAGCCCATTGGCGGTTCCTCTAATTCTCTGTATGAGCACCCTGTTATTAGTAGCTGTGTAAGTCAGTATTTCAGCATCTTCAAATTCTGGCTATTTATAAATTTCAAGCCACAATATTTTAAAAAGGAAGAAAAAAACCCAAACAACCCCTAACAGTTTTATACTGTTGAATAGTATGAATTGGGAATCTGCTCACACTGAACTGAAACCTGCAGCTTTGTTGATCAATAGAATCAGTAAATGTAACAGGAAAGACACACTGACCAGGTCAAAGTGACCCTAGTCGCTGAACTTTTTTTTTTTCCCACAAATGCATGCCATGATGATATAAATGAAAAGAAGTTAAGATGGAACAAGGGGAAAAAATAAGTATTATGGATTTTCACAAGAAAAGCTGGAAGTCCCCTGATCTTTCCATCTTTTTTCGTTCAATAGTGAGTGTTATTTATCATATGAGTGTTTATATTGAATGTAGATTTCTCTGAAGTAAATTTTAATGGGAACATATTAAGTTTCAACAAGAGCCTACATGTAAAAGCAATGATGAAGAGCATTACAACAGAATGCTTGGAAATTAATCTGCCAGTTTAACCCAGTAACCGACATGCATACTAAAACACTGATGTGAATTGAAAATAAAATAACCACGCTTGACAGATATAATAGTTTAAGTGATTTCAAATTAACCACATCCCACTGACCGCAAGTGAAGAATGTGTTCATTCTCCTGCAATGAAACATGCTCTAGGGACTCATTATACAGAGTGGAGTAAGTAAAACCAGAGTGGAGTAATTGATGCTGAGGAGGAAGGAAGAGTGACAGCTATTTAATGATTCTCAAACTTATACATAAAGATATCACAAGCACTTAATATATTATTTTTCTCCTTCCACTCTGGAAATATTATAGAGTTAAATCTGTATAGTGCAGTAATTGCAACACTTGATATAGCTGTTAGGAATAATGAATCATGACAAAGATGCACCAGGCAGTACAGGGAAAGAGCGAATAACAAACAACCCTGTGCCAACATGTGTGCATGCATTACGGGTGCTCTGTTTCAGCAGAACAGGTGAGTTGAAGTCAGGGAGTATCTACTGGCCTAATTCCTCTGTCTATAATTGCTTTTCAAATGGGAAGGATTCCTTAAACAGTTTGAACATCATGAAATCTGAATTGGCGTGATTTGGTCCCTTCTTTTCACATACACTGAGGTCTTTATTGGTAGACAACCTACAGAATAGAAGATATACAGGAACGCAGTGATCCCTGTCCTTTGCTGTTTCACAGGGAAGATGAGCAGTTACATAGTCTGTGTCATCTTTATGCTCTATGGTAATTTTGGTTTAAGTCTCTAATCTTCTATATCTATGAGTAATATCTAACAGGCAATATGATGCTCACAAACCACAAGTTATGAACACTTGAATAATAACTACACAGTTATCTGGCAATTAGCGTTCCTCAATAGTTCTACTGTGGCTGCTGGCCGTAAAGGCAGTAGTATCTTCTGCTACAAAGCCAACAGAAACTAATACATAAAAATCTCTATCCAGAAGCCACTCACAACCTGAATTATTATATGGTTTTAGGGATAGGAGAAAGTAATTTACATTACATATAATGAGGAGACACAACACAAGGTGTTATAAAATTTTTGTCCTATCTCATTTTGTTACTTAATAGGGTCATAGGCAAACTGTAAAACTTCATTAATGTGCCATTGCCACTTGCTAACTCTTTGTACTTATTTTGGCCACATTGGACCTCTACTGTACAAGGCAATCTCTTGAGCAAATACTGTGTTTACGAAGATTATACGGCACCTTATATCTGATCACAGAAAGAATATGAATGGTGAGGTAACCATTAAGAAAAGTTTTATCTGTATGCACAGAAGTAGTCCTAATTGATCCCTAAAAGAGGAACAAGAAAGCATTTGTACTGCAGGCTTATTGTGTGCCCAGCTGTGACACCCATGTGCAGCCTGTTGAGTCTTCCTGTCTTTAGAAGGATGACATTTGGGATCAGAGCTGGATTGGAATGAGTGAGGATCTGCCTGTGCAATTGCACTGTCGGGACTGTGTCAAGGCACTCACTTGTGAGGGCTGGGATTATGGGTTTTCATACAACAAGGCAACCAACTGCTGCTGATACCTTCAAAGCTGAGTGCAGGTTGCCACCTGAGGTCCACTTCTGATAAGAGAATTCTCCTCTTCCTTTCCTTTCCACTGACTCCAGTGATCCTTGAGGGTTTGAGGACCTATCTAAGAAGGGCAATAGCCAACAAAATATTTTCCAATTGCAACAGGGCACAGATTTCAGCTGATTAAGGCCTTGATTTTTCCATTGTCTGAATATCACACAATGGTTGGTGCTTGTTAGGTTATTTCCTTCCCCAAAAATAGTATCACTGTGATGGTATCCCCATTCTCCATCAAGTTTAAAATTTATTCCACGACTGATTCAGTGGGAATAGTGCCAGTCATTTTAGGCATTGTTTATTTTGGGATACAAGCAAGTGGAGTGCAATTTATAATGGGAATTTAATACCTTCTCTAACTTATGAGTTGCCTAGATGGATTAAAGTATCATTGTAAAAGGACCAAGTCTTCCCCTGACACTTTATTTCTCTCCCAATAAGCAAACTTAAGACAGAAATGCTCCTTTTGAAAGAATCCCTTGTTGTAGTGTGTTCCTGCAACTTGGAGATCTTGCACAGGAGTGCTTATGAGATCTGGGCATATGTGTGCTGCTGTGAGCTGACAAAGTATTAACATGCATGAGACTGATTCTTTGTCATTATCCAACAAGAACTTTCATTATCCAACAAGGACTTACAGCTCTCTTGCCTACCATAAAAAACCAAAACCAACCAAGCAAATCAAAAACCCAAACCAAAAGAAGAATAAAAAGAAAGAAAAGTGTGCATGTGGGAATAGTTCCAGTTCCCAGAATAGGCCAAACTTACATTGAATTACGGTTTCTTTTGCTGTCTCCTGGCTGTGATGTTCTGCAAGTTTTTTTGGCTTATATCTCTTTTATGATTTATCAGGAGGCAGAACAGACATGTATTTAGGCATACACTTGATGATGATGAATTTAAGCTGGTGTACTGATAATAAATTTTGCGCTGAAATAGCTTTCCTAAATGTCACAAACGGGGGATGGTTTTGTTTACCTTTACAAGTCACAATGATTTTTTTTAAATTAGAGAAAACTGCAATCATAAACCAGCAAAATATTTTAAAAAAGCAAATAATTCTCCTAAGTATCATTTAATGAAGGTTGAAGAATGTGGTGTAAGTTGGTGGAAAGATTACACTGAAGGTAGGCACAGGCATAACTGCTCAGCAAGGAAAGGTTTTCATAAAGATAACTTCAAACTAGTGAAACAGAAGCAAAATGGGAGCAGACTCAGTTCTAGTGAATCTCTCTGGAATTAATGGATTATGTAACCCTGTCTGTGAAATGCAGCACTCTCATGAATATTTTCAACCCTTTCGTAAAGTTTATTCAATCAGCAATTATTTTATTATCCAGCCACATGCCTAGCTGGGGAAGGGAGTTGAGAACACAGATGCTGCACCTGCCAGAGGGGTTATGGGCAAATTTCTTCATTATACACTGAGGAAACACTCATCTTCTCTACATTTGACCCAATTCTGAGTAACACTATGGAAGACCCAATACATTTGGACATGAATTTGGATGCGAACGCAACACTGCGAACAAATCCGTTTATTATAACAGCATATTATAGAAGCACCATCTGTGCCAGCGTTTGCAGGTAGAACAAATGGAATTTTCAAATTTAAAAAATCCCCACCACAAAACAAACCACAATAAAAAACCTCTCTCTTGTTAGGATTAAGGCTCCACTCCTGTTCCCTCTCATTATTTGCCTGTTCCACCAGTGATGCACACCTTTAGGCCAAACATGAGTTGTGATAGGCTGTCATGCGGTTCGGGTATTATAGATGAAATCCTTCCAGAAGCAGCATCTGGCTCGATTTGTAAGCTCTGCAGTCATTTGTAGAGATGGGGTTACATGTGCCCTAGGCTTTGTCAGATGGTTTGGCTGCTTTTCTCCAGGTTTTTTTTTTTGGTTTTGTTTTTTCTTTTTAATTGTTATTATTAGTTGATGGTGAGGAATTCGTACTTTGCTTAACTCAATGGCAATTTGCTTGTTTAAATAAAAAGACACTTTATTTATAATTAAAGCATTTCGAAATCTGACCACTAAACATGTTTTCCTTCGATGTGTTAGTATTAAGTATAAAACTGCTTATTTCTCTCCAGTGGTTTACTTCTGAGAAAGGTGTTATCTGAGTGCCTAAAAGTTAATGGTGGGAACTACCTACTTGGCTATCCAATTAGTCTGTTCCTTTAATACAGGGAAATTTCTAGAAGACCATAGAGATGATCAACCTACCCCCAAGAGTTTTTTTCTGTCACATTTATTTTGTTACCACATTCAGTCCTGAAAGTAAATAAGGCAAATTCCCAAACAGGATTTACTGTGTTAGACCAAATGCCTTATTAGTGTAAGTCTGTTCCATTTTTACTTTGGAATCTCAATGTTATAAAGGGACCTGACTCCCTTGTTGAAAGGTTTATACCTCACTTTGGTATCAGGTAACATACCACAATGTGTTAGTTGTCAAATAGTTTACAGTCACTTTTACTGAATATAAAAATTAAAATGCAGGGTACAGTATAAAGTTTGCAAAGCATGATAAAGCACAATGATTCCTAGGAGTTTGTTTTAAATATTATTTTCAAGGTTTACAGGCAATCAGAGGAAAAGGATTCCAAGACTGGGGGACTAATGTAGCTGTGTGGAATAAAGGACAACAAGATTTAAATATTTACCAGTACCCAGAGAAATAATCCCATACTGCCCAACTGTGTTTATATACCATTCTTCAGATTCCTAATATGTCCTTTACTGCATCTTTTCCCCTCATTTGTGCTAATTTTATGCTCTGAAAAGATATTGTTCACGTATGAATTAGGCTATTCTTGGATAAACAAGAATTGCTGATAACGATGTACTTCTTGTTCTGCTTTCTTCTGTCATTGTGTCAGGTGACAAGACTATAATGAAAATTAGTTGACACACAGCACAACATGAAGCGAAACTTTGAGGAATAAAAACCCCACATCACATGACATTTGTTCACAAAAGCTCTGTATTTCTGAACACTAGTGAAAGAACAAATTAAAACAATTCAAACCTGATTGCTGAACCATACTAAGAAAAGGGTTAATGTCACTCTATTTACTGACTGGCATTCAACCACATCCATTGAAAAATTCTTCTGTAATGAGTGTGTTACTTATATATAATTTTTGCAATCAGTGACTCCAAGAAACATTGGAGGCTCCTTTAAACAAGTTGTAAACTGTTTTGGACATGGGTAATAAACACATTGACTTTTGCTTTTCTTTCTTCAGTTTTTGGAACACTGTCCAAAAGTGCTGTTGAAGGTCATTTGAAGAAGGAAGAAAGGATTGGGATAAAGCTTTCCATGAAGGTTTTTATTTTCACATGGTCAGTCATCAAATTGTAGCAATGCACTGCACAGAGGTGTGAGAATCATAACTTATGATGTTCAATAGACAGAAATAAGTTTCTGTAATTAGATTGTTCAATAATTACAAATAAACTCAATTTAAAAAAATAATTTTGTGAGTAATTTATAATCAGAAATCCGAGTTTACAATCAGATTGAATCTTTTGTGCAACCAGCACATTTAACTGCAAACTTAAGTCATGTCATTCAACTGCTGTAACATCTTTTTCCAGAGTTTTTCTGGCATATGGATTTAAACCCCATGTATAAATATGCATGTCAATCAAGGCCCAATTCATCCTTGAAGTAAAATCATTTTATCAATGTAATGTGAAGACTCACTGGATCTTAAATGTGATTACTTATGAAATCTGAGGTTTTGATAACTTTTTCATCAGCAGCACTGATCTGAAAGTAAAAGTTTTCTTTCAAGTCTGTGTATCCGAATCCTTTGGCCTTACATTTCCTTTTGAAATATTTCAGTTAATGCATGCAAAGTCATTACAGCCTGCTCTCTTTTATTCTGTACCTGTCTGAAGAATTTTCAGGTTTGCTGGACTTAAAATCAAACTTTTGCTGTACCATGAGACTGATTTCTCTCCTTTAGTCTGGCTTGGCATCTCAGGTCAGTTCTGTACTTTAAGAAAAGAAAGGTGTAACAAGATTTAAAGTTTGCTTCATTTACTTGTATGACTTGCTGTTGTGATGGCTTTGGATCACTTCTAATTATTCTGGTTTGATTTCAGTACTTTGGTAAATAGTGTCAGCACTCTTTCTTTTGTTAGTTCCCCTGCATTCGTACATCAAAAATGATCTCAAACTGTAAGTCTTCTTGAAGAGACAAACCCATCCCTTCCAATCTAGGAATATAAAACTTTTTTTTGCCATTTAAGGTTTTATTTTTCTAAAGCTAAAAAGGTCTCAAGTTGTGGTTGTGGAGTTGCCCAGATATTTACTGCCCATGTGTATCTATGTGACTTGTTCACATAACCAAAATAGTTATTTGTGCCTACACAAATAGAACTCACAAAAATGTCTGTTTGTGGAGTCAGGCCTTTTTAATAAGTGAACTAATGAGTTATTCTCGTCAAGTAATAATTTACTGGAGCTAGGCAGATTTGGAGGGAGATAGCTCTGGAACAGGAAAGGAAATGACAGCAGAAAGGTTTGTTACCTAGTGTTTTAACTTTACAGAAGACTATCAAGATGCATGGACAGGAAGATGAGGGAGAAAGAAAGAGAGGACTGAAGGCAGAGAAAAGCTAATGAGAGCCAGTATCAAAGAAATAGACTTGGTGGTACCCCGGTGTTAGTGAGAGAACTCTTTGGTGTTCCACTGAGGACAGTCACCTCAAACTCCCAGCAGGGATAGACCAAGGGAGATGGCTTATTGGGTTGTTATCACAGAGGATAAAAATCCCACAGGACAACTCTGCTCTTGCTTATATCCTTGTACCCCCTGGGCTCATTTCAGCTAAGTGGTGGTATATGATTAACAACAGGGAAAGAGGACAGAAAGAGTCCAATGTTTAAACAGAGCTTTTACCCTTTATTTTGCCATAAGTAAGAGGGCTATAAATGGATGTCTTTGACTTTTCTGCAACTTGTTCCATGTGGGAAAGAACCATGGCTGAACAGAATTTTATTTTTTCTATGAAGAAAATGATCAGGAAAGTTGAACATAATGATTTCATGCCGTGACTATAATGCAAACACATACTTAACCATCATTGTCTCCTCTTCATATAATAACTGAAAACATCTGTATCGTGCACTGAAACATTATACACTGCATTACAATTAGAAATGTGCTGAAGTGTTGCATTGGGTGTTTATTTATGGGCCATGAAAAGTAAGGTTTTCTGCACTTCTCATGTACAGCTAAATAGCCACAGGTAGAGTACTGAAAATTTTGGAACCCAGCAGTCACTGTGGGAATGGCTTCATTATTCACCGAAGGAGGTTTTTCCAGCAGAGCTGAGTTGCTGACAAACAATAATAAACATTACTGAAAGTTGGAAACAAGAACTCAGGCATGTTGATTTTGACTGTAAAAAATGCTCACGGGGCATGGAGGGCAAGATGCTCTCAAAATGACAAGGTACTACAATAGAGGGATCCCCATTAGAGCTGTGCACATATATTTTCTCTATTGACACAAAAGTATTCTGACAGGCTCAGCAAACAAGCAGCTTCTCCTGGCTGCCTAGTCTTTACCTGTTGCCACAAGTAGTCTAGAAACAGAAATGTATTTTTAATGGGCACACAAATGTTTCAAAGATGAAATACACTCAGGTGGGGACGTAGCAAGCATCTTGTTGGTGTAGTTTCTGAGAGCTTTTGTAGCATAAAAGGTATCACTATGACTTTTTTGCTGACGCACTTGACAGTTCATGACCATAGCATAAAATATTGTTTGAGATGAGATTATATAATATTTACTTTGTCCAATATTTTACTTGTATGTGGAACAATGTGATTGTTTGAAAGAGCTCACTCTACAGTTAATTACTTTTGCAAATAGCTTCTAAGTTGCCTCCAACCTGAGCAGATACGCATTGCTCAGTAAAGTTTTCTCTGGAGCTTTCTTTTTTTTCTCTCTCCTCTGACTCTGGCTCAAAGTTTAAAACCAAGAAAGTGTAAAGTCCTGGCTTGTGCTCGTGATGGTGGTATTCACAAAGAAGGACACAAACAAAGAGTTTGTGGAGCCAGTTTCTCACTGAGCAGCAGAATGAAGAAAACCTATGCCAGCTAGGGATTTAGGCTATGATTATTACATGATCCTTGCAAATCTATTTACAAGAAAGAATGATTTTTACCAATCAAAACCTGAACTAAATGTAACTTAATATCTTCTTTGCTGTGTCTGAAGCAATTTGAATGGCTCACATATTCTCTGGCCATTAAGTATCCTACTTATTCACTGTCACAGGTTTGAGTGTCTTCGGCTCTGCCAGAAATTGTTGGTTGACTTTCAAAGTGGATTCAGATTTCTCCCAGAGAGGTCGACAGATATGCAGGATTTCTGGTAGTGCCCCAATTAAACATGCATCATTTGCACTGATTTTCCACATGATTATCTCAAATAGCCATGGAAAGGCACAGTTATCAATCAGGAGAGTGAAGGATTCAGGTCTGTACAATAGGGAAAGCTGAAGACAGGAGGAGAAGTCTCATTTTTCTTTGCTTCTCTATGTGCTTATTGGGATAAGTAGTTACGATGGCATACTGGGTGTAGCTGTGAAATAAGGCTGTTTGTATATTTCTTTGCAGTGAGAAATCAAAAGGGCTTTCAGCATGTAATGATGAATTTTTTTGAACGCAGAGTAGGGAAAAGGAACTTTTAAAGCAAAGGAATTCAGATCAGCTGACTGAAGTTAAGATAACAGTCTGAAAAACAGTTGTTTGCCCTGCCTGCAATGTCTTTGCAGGTTGGATCCTTTTCTCTAACCTACTTTTTACTCAAAAAGTTCTCAGTGGCTTCAGGAGATAAAATAAGCATGTCACAGTCCCTTCTGGACCCTGGAGAAATAGCATCTCCTCTATGGTCTGGCTGTGTATCGGATTCCTTCCTAAGGTCTCTTGGTGTGGATCTGCATGGGATCCTAGTCCCTCATCTGCCTGTTGGCTCATACCAGGCCTCCCTGTTCCCATCTGTGAGCACTCACTAGCTTTTGTGAGCTCACCTCTGCCTCCCTTGTATGTGCATCAACCCTTTATTAATACTTCTCACCCCTCTTCCCTAAAAGTAAGCTGAAAAGATGTCAGGATCCAGGAACAGTAAACACAGCTGAATCTGGACAGCCAACATGTGATCATCCTTCAGTACTTGCACTGCTGATCTGAGTTTTGATGACTGCTGTGAACCAGGGGGGATGGCTAGGAGCACTTGTATTCCAAAAGTTATATTACTTACATGTAACGGGAAGAGTAAGCAAGAAGCCGAGTCTTAGCAATAGATGAAGACTTGGAGGGAGTAGGGGAGTTATTCTTCTTTATTCTGGACAGCCTGGAAATCAAATTCCAGACTGAAGCGCAGGGCTGCATGATTGTAATATTGATGCCTAGAGCTACAGGATAATCATTACTGCTAATAAATCAGTTCTAACTGGCTCATGTTCTATCCAGATGCACAATGGCTCATTCTGGAAGCCCACTCTGGAGCAGATATGTTGGTGGTGGAAGATACTTGTCCAGCCAACCCTTTCTGTGGTGGCTTAAAATATTTGGATGGGTTTTTGTGGAAAAGTGAGAAGATAGTGCATACATGTTTTCTCAAAGAGTGATTTTCTCAAAAATCACTCACTGAGTGATTTTTCCATCTGCTGTTTTTCCTGACAGGACCTCAGTGAAGATCCAACTGGCTGCTGGCAGGAGCAGTTCCTCTAAAGGTACTTCCTTTCCCTGCAGATGCCTACCTATCTTCTTATCTATAACAGTGTGTATAACTATCCAGCTCAGGTTCTGTTCTCCAAGACTCCTTTTTCATCCCTTTCATAGCAGGGAAGAGGCCCAATTTCCTGGTTGTGCAACAAGAAAGGTGTACATGAAATTGCTGAGAATTGACCAGAAAGTTACTGGTTTACTTTATATTTAGTTATTCAGTATTTGGGATATTATTAAATATCTTCAGCTAGAGCTGGAAATTGGAATTTTCATATCAGTAAAGGATTACACTGAGTCAGCTAAGTGTGAATACTCTTGATATCTCTGATATATAGGGTGTGAGATGCATAAAGGTTAAACACATAGAAGTCATCTTTGCAGTTGCTGTCACCCCATAAAGAACATCCTTTTTGATTACTGCAAAGAATGAAGGTTTTATTTGCCTCTCCAGAATATTATAATACAAAATATAAAATTAATTTCTGATCATGTGTATTCAACCCATGTATTCAGAGGAATCAGATCGTACACAACCCAAAGCTTAATTGCTAGTCTTAATTATCCAGTACACATCAGTCTAATTGATGTAACAAAGCTGCACCATAATTCCCTGCTCCATAATTCCCTGCTAGTATGAGATAGAATAGCTCCGTTGAACTCAACAGACCTACGTCAGTTTATGCCAGCAGGGAATTTAGTCTTAATATTCCAAAGAGGAATATGGCACATGATTCACTTTGGTTCACATTTTTCCCAAGCTCTTATGTAAAATAATTTTATTTTTAGTTCAGGAGAAGAGAAATGTTTGTACAGACAGAACTGCATGTTTGTACAGGCATTCCCAGAGATCTAAAAAGTATCTTCTTGTCTTCAAAAAGTAAAATACAAAACAAACATCCTCAAAAGAGAAAACAAAAGGGCAATTGCTGTATTTGATCCAGCATTATACTGGATGCTTTTGTGTTGATGCAGCTGGTCCAGTTTCTTGGGCTCCTGGTGATGGACCAGAATGAAGTAGAAGTCAATGGCCAGATTTTTGTTATTCTACAATCTCATTTTAGCATATGGAAAGAAAATAATTTTGACAGCAAATTCAAAGAAGTTGGTTAAGACAGATTTTTTATAAGACTGTTACTGCTCTGAGGTTGCTCAGTTTTGTGTTAAATTGAGGAGTTTCTTCAGCAGATTTTGGACGAAACTTTTGTTGATTAGGTGAATTGAGGATTAACAGAAGCAAACAGTTGGGAAACATTAAAGATCTGGATTATTGCTTGTCACATTTTTTTGAGTGAGACTTTGGAAAATCAGTCTGGAGCCAGTCTTTAGAAAATGTTCAAGACCATGATATATCTTAAATTTTCTCCCTTTAGCTCCCTTTAGTTCAATTCTAATTTTGTTTTGTCTTCGCTTTTAAAGTTCATTCTTTAAAAAATGAAAGGCATTTTCAGCAAAGAAATTTCAAGGGAAATGAAATGTATAGATTGAAATAATTAAATACAAATTTGTAATTAATGACTTGTGTTTTGGATTACTAGTTTTACTATCCTTGGAAGTGCAGGGCAGTTTTCAATATTTCATTAACTTAGAAATATATACATTGTCACTGGTGATGAAGTTTTTTAGGACAGGTTTTTCATTTCTATAAATATATGTAAACTTTCCAATTCTCACTCTTCTATTTACCCTAACTAATTCTAGAGAAACTGTGTGTTACAGTTTGTGAAGAAAAGGAATAAAGAAGTTTATTTTGTTACCTTTTGTCAGGCACTTCATTATGCTGGTCAGATACCAATGCTGGGTATCATGAAAAATAGCAAGCAATACTTTCTTTGAAGTCTAGCAAATAGAGAAATAGCATTCAAGGCTTAGAATGCACCACCTGTAAACATACAGCGTACCCACAGGCAATTACTGTACATTCAGAGTGGCAGTATAGGTTTCTGTATTATTAAATAACTTGCTGAAAACCTATTTTGCAGGAGAGGAGGAAGAACATTAGTATAAAGCTTAGCTTCATTCAACACTGATGGCTGTAGCTTTCAATATCCATAAATATCTAGACAAGTGTCTTTCTGCTCTGCACACGTACATGGTTAATGTGCACACCATCACGATGATCACGAGGCTGAACTCCAGCCCATTAGGATACTAATTTGATCTCTAGCATACCTTTATTATAAAACACCACAATAGGTACTCCTCTGACAGGAAGCTTTTACACTGTATTTCACATCTGATGGGAAGCTCAATAAGAACACCTTAAAAACATTCATTAATGTGTTGAATATAATAAACCTATTCATAATACAAATATAAACCTCAAACTAGTGCTAATTTCATAATGCTTGTTAGTGCTAAGTAACACATGTTAACTCCAGTTAGGTGTTATGAAGTAAAATGAGTAAGTATATCTATATGGCTATCTATTGAAGATCACTTAAGTATTCTCTTAGTATTATCATCAATATGCATAGCACAATTATGGCCATAATCATAGATCAGAAGACAGAAGGAAGATCCAGAAATGTTCATGAAAATAAGATAACTTTAGAACAGAGAAAGAAGAAACACAGTGGAGAAACCTGATGTCTCTCTTTCCCAGCAAAACCAAATAACTACACTGAAGAAATAGTATTTCTCTAAGATGACTGCGGAAGAACCAACAGAAAACACATCTCAAGGAAAACTGGGTGCAAGATATGGGGATAAAGGCCTCAGGGTTTTTTCCCATCACAACTTCTTTCTCTGTCAAAAGTTCCTTTATTCATACTAAATGGTACGATTTGCCAAGCAACAGGAGGTCTGGGAAGGTGAGGAAGGATGGGAAATTTGCCTTCTACTACTCACTGTTTGCTTTTAAAATGGTATCAGACCTATGGAAAGTGCAGCTGTAGGAATACTCTTGCAAAGAACCTAAAAGCAGAGCAAGTGTTTGAGAGCTGACTGGAAAAAAAAAGTAATTCGTAAGAAAAAAACAAAGAAAAAAGAAAAAAAAATATGAAAAAGGATGGAAGGAAGTAAAACAAAGAATCATGTTATTTAGTATGTGTCTCCAAATACTGTGTATATGTAAATTACTGGTCTTACCAAATACATGATATTACACCTGTTCAGAATACACACCAGAGACTATTTCTAAAGGAAAATTTGGTAAATGTGGCATCATTTTGCCTTTTTGAGAAAGGCAAAATTCTCATCAGGAGAGAGCCAAAAATTCCCAAGAGATTGCTCGTATTATATCTCAGCTTTCCTTATAGTAGTGCAGGTAGACGACAACCCAAATGAACAGCTCTGGCATAATGCCACAATTCAGAGGAAAGCCTGATAGTTGGAGGCACGCTAAAAACACTCTGGGCTTGCTTCCATGTTCTGTCAGAACGCTGCTCGGACGGATGGAGGCATGGGTTTCCCAAGGCTGGTTGTGGATCCAGGATTCAGTGCTCTCTAATCTTCATACATGTGGCTTTAATTTACAGTATTGGCAGGAGGTGCTGCAATGACCTCATGGCTGTAAGTACCCACCATAACACAGTACCTCTCTCAACAGCCTCCTCCTTCCCAAATTGGCCTGGCAACCTCTTTTCCTCATAACATCAGGGACAAAGGACAAGGTGGCAGCTGACTACCTCTACTCACGAGAAATCCCCAGCTGGTGTTAACCTTTGTTACACAGTGGTCAGAGACAATCATATGGTGGAAAATATCCACAGCAAAGCAGAGGATCTCATCCTTCGTGCTATTTAAAGGACTCTCTTCCAATTATCTATTTACTTATATGTCTGTTATATATCTTTTTGCATGTATATTTATGCATGAAATAAAAATGGCAAGGTTTGTATTCCACACAAATAAACATTAACTGTTTTAGCTTCGTGGCTCTCCCTCGCCACCCCCTCTCCCCCCACAATTCCCCCTCTACCTTTGAGAATAAAGTAATTTTATGCATTCTCTCCTATCCTGGGCATGAAAAAGTAAATGCTGTATTACCCCAACTTAGGTAACCCTTAGGATAATTTTTTAAGCAGCAGGAAACTAGGCTATCTGGCTGGGTAGATAATGATATCAGCTGCTTCCTTCCAAAACAACAGGTGCTTTGGCATAAAAATGTATATCATCATACTGAGATGATGACATCAGTTCATACTTCAGCTTAATTATAAACTACCTCCATTAATCCTCAAATAATTAAACATTTTGTGTATGGTGCAAGGTGAAATATAAAAGCAAAAGGTGCCTAGCTGTTCATCACAGGGTTAAAATGGCCATTTCTGAATCGTTTGTACTTGTGTCTGCCTATTTAAATGTAAACTTCAAGCTGATTCTAAGCATTTGTTTATATTTTAATGCTTCAGACAGGAGATGGGTAAAAATACTGTTAAAATTCAGTGGAAAGTTAATGAAATGACTAAGATACATTGATTGAGGTCACATGTAGTATATATGTGCATAAATACCATGCAGAAAAAACAAAGATGTGCAGGATTGGGCTTTGTGTGTACCAGAATAATTGGGGGATAAGTCATGGTTCATGGCCAAATAGCAGAATAAACATTGCAGCATTCAGTGTTTGCAGTTTTATGCAAGAAGATCTTAGACTCACATTCAGAATAAGTACATCTAAATAAAACAAACTCTGGAGAAGCAAGCACTGTTTATTGAAATAAATAGATTGAGTAATCTTTGTAGAAAAGAAGTATTAATGCAAAGCAATATTAACACCATAGAATTTAATTTCTCTTTTAAATCAGTTCACACAGTACGCAGTTGCTCGAAACCTATACATTCTCTCCTTGCATTCTCACAGTGTCTGTTACATATTTATCATTGTTTCAAAACTGAACAACAGATTTTTATATGTTATAAAAACCCATAGACAGAAATGAATGAGAGCTGAATTTGTAGGCTAAAAGAGCAGTGCAGCACAACAGATAAAAGATTATGTTCTTCTGCCTTTAAAATATAGCACTGACCTTCTTTAAAACAGATGCTATCTTCAGGAGCCAGATGTGTCTCCAAGCAAATTAGTTATAAGAAATACATCCAAGGACATAGCCATTTAAGAATCAATAAATTATGCATTTGTCATTTGTTATTGTGTGAGGCTTATGCTGACATCTTTGACATGAATGAAAGAGTCTCTGTCCACAGTAATAGCATTAACAATTTAACAGAGGTGGTTTTATACCAAAAGAGAAGTGGTTTGAAGAAATTACTGTTTATCACTATGTACATATACACACCTTAATTATTCATTGCATGTCCACTTACCAGCCTACTTCATGTTATGTAAGTGGTGCTAGATTAAAAAGTTAGAGGTCAGGCACGTGTGCTGTACTGCTGCTATTTCTACCCACTTGAACCTGAAACAAAGAAAATGACTCTAACAATAATTTTCTATTCAGACAACCAGATCAAGAAAGTTTTATTTATTGGTGGCACATTATGAAAAATTCCTACAAGAAGACTTTTATTTTTCTAAAAGCAAAAGCCATGGTGGAATTTTTTTTGTGGTTTAACTGAAACATTTGGATGACCATATGGAACTCTTAGTGGTGCCATGGGACCATGCAGCTATGAAATCTGATCACTATCTCCCTAGTGACAGCTGGAGCCTTTACACCATCAGAAAATTTTCAGACTTCTAATTTGTCATAACTACCTCCTGTGGAAAGAAAATATGTTATGTAGTTAGATACAAGGATCTGAGTCCACAGTACTACACATATCGACTTCTCTTCCTTTTAGCTTTCAAGCTTCAAATTAATTCCTTGCATCTTATGACTCATCGATGCAAGAAATAAAACATACACAAGAAAGAATACAAAAAACATATGGGGTCTTGTGAAATGAGTGTTAGCTCTTCTGTATATATCCACTGTTACAGTGGATGATGACTTATTTTGAAAAATTTACTTATGTAAAAAATGTTGATCCACACACTAAAGTTTCTTTATATTTAGGCCTTCTCTTTAGCTTTTCTCTCTTCTACTGTGAATGACAATTAAAAGCATTCTTTGTTTAGCAAATTAAATTGTAGCTTTGTAATTGTTTCCATTATTTTTTAATTTTTAACACGTGCATCCTTTCATCACCACCTCAGGCCTGAAACGACATAAAATTCAGTCACTTTTTATTAGAGGAATTCACAGGAGAAGGGGATGAGAGCTCCCTGCCCACTGCAATTGCACACTGTAGAAAAAAACCTCTCAGCTGTTCCCAGAGAACAAGAATCCTTTTGACACTCAGAAATATAGGTGTCAACCAGGCAGTCACTTTTGAAACTCATGGGCAACATGCTTACGTATTTCTCTGTACCTCTCTCTGGAGGCAGATAATCTAGCAGAGCTGAGAATTACGTCTCCATGTTTATTTTGTGTGTTGCCTTGGATTGGTTCCTGGTCTCCCAGGGAACTTCCAGAATTTTGTGAGACAGAGCTCCATGACCATGAACAGGACAAAAATGTAAACATATTGTACCATTTGCTTTTCTGTGGTCTCTCTGGTATCCTTACTAGCTAGGCATCAAAAATATCTAGCTCTGGGCATGGATGCCACTGGTTCATACCATGGATACCATTGGTTCACCTTTGTGATGGATGTAGGGAAGAAGCTGAGCGCTGTGTAGAGAAGTCGAGTGTTGTATAATCTTGCTGACAAGAAGAAGATAACTGCTGGGTTAGTATCCTAATCCTAGTGCTGCTTTTGACACCTGAACTTCCAGCTCAAGTCAGTATTCACATAGTTAATGGACAAAAGTGACAGTAAGCTTCTAATAAATGATCCAAAAGAACCTTTCTGCCAAGTCTTAAAAATCAGTCTTCACTATCATATCTAACCATTTTGGACAGTATGCAGGGAACCTGGGAGTACAGATCAGAGACAATTTAAAGAAATATTGAGATTATCGATGACTGTTGATTACATCAGAATAGCAAGACTAAGGTAGATCCTAGTTAATTCTAGACTAATTTTCCATAGAGAAGAACTGGAGGAAGAGAGATAGAAAAGACAAAACTGGATAAAAGGCACTAACTGTTTCAGTATGAATAGTACAAGACAGTGTTAGAAAGATATTTGCTTACATTACCAGAAATGATAAAAGACTTTCCATTAAAAAACGATGAGGAAAAACTGTGCATACCCTAGGAGAAAGGAAAGAAACGGCAGGGATAGCATCATGCTATGTAACAACCTGCCACCAGCTTAGAAATGGACAATAATGACAAATGGACACAGGGGATAAAACCCCAAACACACTGTGAAGTGTTATCTTGGGCAGATGCACGATGTGTTGTATCTATAGCTGACAGTTACCCAAGGTTTCTGGTTTTTTACACATTGACAGTGTTTGTACTCTGTGACATGCCAGTAAAATATTTTGATTTGAAGCTGAGCACTGTAATTGTTTTCTTCTTTCCTTAGGAAACAAACCATGATGTGTAGGTTGACTTGGAAACTCATATTTCATTACATCTTATCCCTTTCTATCTTGTTATTGCAAAGCTTCCTTTTAGCACCATTGCCATTCCCAGATGCCCTGTAGCCCCAATCCATATCATCCATACCATCTTTTAAGGCATATGAAGTACCAAGAGAGGAGGGGTTGGTAAAATGGGTTCCATGTGTAGAACATGGGTACATATAGCTGAACATTTTTCATTCACAGAGCTGCAGTTAGCTACATACTTGACAGACTTAATAAGGCATTATTCAAGTAGTCTTAGGACCAAAATGAGCTTAACATGTGTCTGAAATATGTCTGTTGTGGTCTCCTGAAGATGTATTAATCGTACAACTGTTTTGCCTTCACATAGCAAGTTATCTGTGATGCACTCTGATTGTTCAGCTAACCAGGATGCCATGCAGCAGCACCTACAGGGCTGAGTCCACATGAAGGTGCTCCAAGCATAAATCCTGTGGGATTTCCTTTCAACTTTTGTCTCAGATGAATCCCTTACCCCAGTTGCCTCTATGTCATTTGTGTAGGAGTTTCTTGTGGATACCTGAAAGAATGAGAATTCCTATATAAAACCATTCTGTTGTCTTGCTCTTGGCTTGCACATTCTGCTGTTGCCTCAGGCTTGGTCCTGAGTAGACAGAGTTACAATATTATTTTTTGCCAAATTACATGCTTATTTTTGGTTGCAAACAAGGATCAAATAAGTGCTCATTTTATCATGTTGAGTTCTTTCTTTGTAGTATGCTAGTTTTTTTCACCACAAAATTTTTTGTACCTCTTTATATGGTTGATAGTATTTTAATCTTAGACTTATCCATGCCCAGAGCCAGATTTTAAGGTGCTGTGTCCATGGTGAACTTTGGTCAGTTTATTGAAGCTGAGTATTTGGTCTTTCTTTTGCCCAAGCCTATTTCACAAGAATATGAAAAACTGCTTTACCCCAGTTTACCACTGTTTTTTTCCAGCTACAGACAGGCCAAAATTAAAATAGGATCTTGTTTAAATGCTAGAGAGTGGAAAGCTTCACTGAAGAGCAGTACTTGTACATCTGCTTTTACGTAGTTTCCTTAATTCCAAACTAACTGTAATAGATGGACTGACACTGATTTATAGCCTCTGTACATATTGTCTGTTATATCACCTTATCTTTAAATACCTATGTAACTGCTGATGTGCACAAAGCTGGATCAAGATCCTGTTTCTTAATTCTAATTAAAAGAGGGAAACATCCAAACTATGAACATTCAGTGTTCCTTATAACAATGAAAGGGAGTTGAATTTTGTGGTTACTGAGGAACTGAGGGCTTTAATCACATGGAGCAAAAGATTTCTGGAAAAGTATATAAAACCTATGCTGCCTATTCTGGCTAAATTCCTGGTGCACTCTGTGAGCTACATAAAACCTGTTATAATATTGTTTAGTTAATGCTGAATTGCATGATGATTTGCCTTAGTTCTCTAATTACTATTGGTAGTAGCTCTTCAAATTTTGATTAGTGGAGAGGTGATTCACTATCATTGATGTGGTGAGGCAGCTTCTGCTGCAAATTAAAACCGGGTAGTGAGGCTATAGATTAATTGTGGGTATGTGGAGCAATTAGGACAGTCTACCTCACCCTACCTTCTGTCTGAAGTTTGTTGCCTGTGGTAAAGGTCATAGAAATCAAACCTGAATTGCATGATTTTTGGATGAGACCTCTATATGAATGCACTGTTTGGGGGAAAATCTATAGTCATTCTAATTCAAAACATGTTAGATGTCATTTTGTTCCTTGCCACCAGAAAGAATAAGTATCAGAAAGCAATCTGCTGCTGGCGAGAACTTGGGGAGGCTCCTTGGGCCACACAGCAAACAGCAGCATCCATCTGGAGAGCAGTTGCTGGGGGCTGTCATGGGGTGATGTTAGTTTTGACTAACTTTGTATTCTTGCAAATGTGTAAAGCTGTTTGATAGGAAGTTAACCAATGATTTCCAGAAACTGCAGTCCTCGAAGCAGTTGCCACAGGACTTGGTAAGAGCTTTGCTGGACAAGGAGACTGCAATCACCTTCTGGGAGCTGCAAGGTGCCACTGGCACAGAGTGCATCTGCCAGGTGGTCTGCAAAGATTTTATCTTTCTTAAATATGTACCTGAACCAAAACATAAGAAAAAATACTGTGCTCTACTGTGAGATTCTAGTAACTTTTCTTCATTACAAGCGATTTTTCCCAATCAAGTCAATGCCTGCTTTAGAGTACTGTGGCTTTCTTTTTTCTGTCTGTACTGTGTTACCATGTACTGGATATACAATCTAGAATAACAGAAATAAAGCTAATTAAAAAGAAAATATATTATTGCCACTACTTTCTATTCCTCTAATATGGTTATGAATGAAAACAATCTGACTTCAAGAGATTGTAATGCAATAATTTTTTTATGCTCCAGTGCCTTATTTGCTCCATATATGCTGCTCAGTTTTCATCTGCTGTCTGAATTTAGGGTTTGGGCTTGGTTTTTTCCCTCTATTTATCTCGTCCTGCCTTATCAATTCTAATTTACTCCTTTCTCTGCATCCTTTGCTCCTATCCTGTGACTTACTGTCATTTCTTGCCCTGATTTGTTAGTGGGAGCATGAGAAAATAGTTTCTAGTGAAGCTGCTAAATATGTCTCTCATTTATTCAGCTGGTGGGAGAGAAAGAAGAAGGAATGAGGTTCAGCAAAGTAGCCTTTGTAACCACAAGATTGTTTGCACTTTACTGCCGGAACATGCTGAGACTTGAAGCCTTTGTATGATTTTTTATAAGTAGAGAGGCTGTAATTGAACTTTCTTGCTAGACATTAAGAAAAAATAAAATATTAAAATATTTATTTTATTTTTTTTAATACACATAGTTTTTGAAATCATGAGAGTGGATGCAATTATATAAATCTCTGTGCAAACAATGAGACCCCTGTGAACAATTTTAAAGAGAAAGCAAAAGCAGCCTTTTGTGCATTCATTTCAGGCAAAAGCAATCTGGCTGAAGCTTTTTACTGGAGAGTTTCACTCACCTATGGTCAAAACCATATTTGTGGTGCCCACTTCTGATGGGTGCATAAAGCTGAAACTCCAAATAGGTGTAGACATCACAAGATTTTGGCAAAAAATGAGAGGCCCCAGTTCCGTGTCTCTGCTTTTAATGAATAAAAACTGTAGATAACCATTCAGAAAACAAGATATCCTAAAGTGCTTTTTCAAATAAAGCTGTCTTCTTTAAATCAGAAAAAAGGAAATTATGTACTTTGGTACTGATGCTCAAGCATTTTCGTTGGTAAATAAAAGTGAGAACTTCATAAACAGAGCAACACCAACATAATCTGTGCACAGAGCTTTGCCTGAAACAAACAACCAGCACAAAAATAGTGGAAAATGAGCCAAAACTGCACAATAGGAGCTGTTGCCATCTCAGTGGTCCTAGAAATGAAAACGAATGAAAGCAGGTGAAAATAAATGAAAATGACAGTGTGAAGAAATGTATAGGTTTGCATATTTATGTATAAAGTATGTTTATATAAATATAAGTAGAAAACACCATTGTCAGTGGGAAATGTACCACCATTAGTAGAAAATACCATTAACAGTGGGAAATGTGGAAAAAACAGCAGCCAATAACCCTTATTTCTGGATAGTTCAGCAAGGGTACAATGACAAGGGCCTTCAGGTTACCAAGGGAAGAGGAACTTGGGTCTGTACTCATAAAGACCCTTGTTTTCTATTGAAATAATGTATGACAGAAGAAAGACCACTTATAACCATTAATCTGGTTCAATTTTACTACAATTTATAGCCCATGAGAACAAAATAAGTCTATTGAAGTACATGACAGAAGCAGTACATGAGTTCGTGCTTAAAAATATTATTCTCAACGTTGGGACATCTGGGCAGCCAGATCTAATCGTATTTCTTTTCTCTGCCAGAACTGGAACATCTGACATTGGAGTTATTTGTTCAGACATTTCTAAATAGATAGTGCCAGATAACTAACTGTAATCAAAACCTTTCCTTTTTTGACACAATTTGGATGTGTCTCCAATCCTAAAAATCCTTTCATTGTTAAAAAAAAAAAAAAGGACAGAAAGAAAAAGGCATGTTAAGCGTGAACAAGAGGCCCACAGCCAGATTTCCTGCCCTGCTTTTGATCCCCTTTGTGATGCCTGTGAGGTGCAAAGGAGATGGTGTCTGTTTACAGCTGCTTGGTGCAGGATCCTCCGGAGCCGGGGAGGTCTCAGACAGGGATGGAGCTGGGTCCTGCAACCACTGCCAAACAGCACAGGTCACGGCATGAGCAAGGCAGGTTTCTGCTGAACAGAACCTTCCCTAGCGTTTCCCTCTCCCTGCCTGTGCAGTGGTTAGGGAGCTGAAACACCCGGTGGATCAGCAGTGTAAGCGCACACCTTCCCCCGGTCCTGCGTGGACTGGGCTGTCCCGTAAGTGCTGAGGTTGGGGTCTCGTAAGTCCCTCCCAGGCCACCTGTTTGCTGTGCCGGTTCCTCTTAGTCACTGTCTGGGTTTAGACCATTTTATTCAGTCCGTTTGTCTTATCACACTTCATATTTTCCTTAGAGAATTTAATGGAATATGGGAGTTGTCATAATAATGTCCCTGGTTCCACATTTATTTTTCCTGGTTTGCAGGAATGTTAAGGCCAACAGAGAGAAAACAGAATTTGATCTATTTAAATACGGCTTAGTATAGACATGTTTTGATGCACATGGGAAGGAAAGAGTAAAAAGACATGTGAAAACCAAGCAAAATGAAGCCTTGCAGAGCACTGCCTGCTCCCCAGCCTTGCCACATGCTGCTGATTAATAGATTTCACTGATATGTTATGGCCAGTTTTCCAACTCTAGTTTTCACTTCTAGAGGGCCCATAAATAAGAGTTAATTCTGCAGCATTCACTGTACTCTTAGAAGTTTATTGCCTTACCAGAGTGGAATACAGGTTTACTGCGATTTTCATCTTTCTTACCAGTATTGGAAATAGTTTCTGATTTATAGTATTCCAGGGCAGACTATTCAGAGAAATGTGAGTTAGCTCTTTAAAACTGCTTTTCAATGTCATCCAAGGTGGATTGACAAATTTTGGACTTAATTTTTCAAACTCTGAATAGTGCAAAACTTTTTTTTAAAGTTTCTTAGTAACATACACTATTTTTTCAACCCATTCTAGTATTTATTCACGTTCAAAATATCCATCTGTTTTGAAAAAAAAAGTGAAGTGAAAATGAAATGTTTCTCTTTTTTTAAAAGCTCCATTAGCCTAACTGTTTTTATTGCTGGTGAGAATTTTTCACTCAGCTTCTTACACTTTGGATTGGACCCATGCCAGAGCCCACTTCTATATGTAATACATATTGTGAGTATGCAGAATAACCTGCTAATTAATCAAGAATCAGGGAGATCTTGCAGTTGGACTTCCTTCATGGAAAAGGAGTTGGCAGCAGAGATACCTCCTGAAGCTGGTTCAAAGGAGGTTTCTAGATGCTGGAACTAGAGAGAGAAAGAGGCACCTTCATAGCTTTCATGTTGAACAGAAGGTCTTGTGATGTATGGAGCTGTGTGTGATGGTGATGCTCCCTGTGGCGTGTTTTCTGGTTACAGATTAATTTGCTTTATGTTCATCTGCCTGGCATGTGACAGTTAATTCATTTTCTCCTCAAACAGAGGCTAAAATTCTGCCATATGACCTAGGGTGAAATCCTGAACCAACTGAAATGGAGAAGAGCCTTGCCATTAACCTCTGTGAGGTCAAGATTTACTCCTTATTCTTTACCTCTTTGGGGCCAAGTTTCATCCTGACTGGCTCACGGATACAATCCCCTTAATTTTAGTGGGATACAGAGTGAAAGTCATCTTAGAATTGAATGTCCAAAGATTTCTAGTTTACACTCAATAATGGCTGTACGAAAATTATAGTCACAGACATTTTCCAAATTCCATTTCTGTTTTCAGTGCTTTAGTATGTAAATGTATTATTCAAGGATATTTCCTCTTTTCTTTTTTTTGGGGGGGGAACACCAAGATAAAATTAATTTTTAACGTAGTATGTTGGGGTACAAAAGACAGTGGAGGGTAGGGAGAAACATAAAATCTGTGCTAAGGCAATTGATACTTTACAAGATGTTTTAATTTGATTTTAGACTACTTTAATCAGATCACAACTGAGCCTTTTTCTATGAAAAGCCTTTTTAGGTTAATTATTATCAAATCTCTCTGCTATATTATAACTGAGTAGATAGCACATTCTGTAAATAAGGTGGTAGGGTAATAATATAATTTTTTTTGGCTTTAAGTAACCATGCCTATCTTAATTACAATAAAAATCTTCTTGCAGCTGAAGGCAGTTTGACTTAACTAACAAGCAATTAAAACAGGTGAAACTGTCTTTGGGAGGTCACACTTGGCCATCTGACAAGTGTAATAAACCCGTGAAATCCTCCCACTTTTGCAGCTTTTTTTTTTTCCAGAAACCTTGGAACACAGAATGGAGGGACTGACTAGATGAATGGTATGTGGCTTTTTCTTTATATATCACCACATTGTTAGCTTTTGGGTTTTTTTAGGGTGTGGAAGGGAGTAACATTATTCTGCAGGGATCAGTATTGTGTTTTCACCCTCATTTACACTTTCAGTAATGACCTGTTAACAAAAATTTCAGGTAAGCCTACAACAACTTGAGACTTCTCTTAGAATAACAAAACTTCATCATAAAAAACCCACAAGTAATCTGAAACAGTTATGGAGTACTCAGGGAGGAGGGGAATCTTGGAGAGTGCTTTTTCTGAAATAAATGGTGAGATTTGGGGAAACACATGAGGCCTAAGTTTGTAGATGATATGGCAGTGAAGATCTGGAGACTTACAGGACAGTGAAGCTTTTTTTTGTTGTGGTCCTGTATGTGCTGCTGGAGCCCGAGTGGGTCTGCACTCTCTAAGATGTACTTGACTGAAAGCAAAGGCTCAGGGAGTTAGAGCAGCTGGCTTTAAAGTTGTTAGCAAAGTTCAAACAAAGTGTAAAGCTCAGTGCTTGCAGCATTTGGTTAATGGTAGGCCATTCCAGCATTTCACAAATAAAGTATGTCTTGTTTAGGATTTCTTCACACAAAGCAACACAGCATGAACCAGAGCAGGGAATACATTCCAGATGACTTTAAAAAAATGAAAAATAGCATTGTAAGCAAAGATGAGGCTATGACTAATCAAATTGGCTAGTGGAGACTCTCTTATACTGCATTAAGTATTGAAATATTATGTACCAAAAGAGAGCTGGCAGGGCTGAATTAGTAAGGATGAGTCATTTATTAAAACTCTCAGGAAGAGGAGGTAAGGCAAAGGGACATAGGGTGAATGGAGCATAAAAATCTTTATGAAAATGCAATTAATCTTAACACTGGAAAAGGACAGCAGAGCCTTCTGTTTTCCACTTCTGCTTTGCTGCTGTGGATCAAGACACTTAATTCTGTTATGTTTTTTCTAAATCAGTAGGAGGAAAATGATCCAGGTCTCACAAAACTGTAAGAGTGGCTTTAAAATTTTGAAGTATAAATAAGGGATGTATGATTCCCTTGCTATGTCTGTTATCTGATTTTAGACTTCAATTTACGAAGTGGATATTAATCTGGCCATCATAACCTGGTGATTAAAATAAACTGAAGCCAGGAAGCTGACAATGCTGAAGCAGTGGTGAACAAACTATCAACTAATTAAGTCCTCTGATCTTTCTATTAATTGTGATAATAGTGGGCTCACACTATGTGATAAGGGAATTTGCAGTAACATGTATAAGAGAGTGAAAAATAAGGATGATGCAGATTGAAAAGCTGGTGGTGGTGGTGCTTCCCTCTCCTCTGGCATCTGCAGGCACTAGTCCAAAGTAGCCCCTTCTAAAACATGTACAGTGATGAAACTGGTCTTCTAGCACTAACTGATGTGGTCTACAGGTGTGAGAGTGTGTTTTGATATTTAGTAGCTCAGCCACAGCTACTGTTAGCTGAAGGAATTTAGTCTTGCCAAACTTGTGGTGATTTGGGTTATTTTGTGTCCTAGACAGAGTCTTGGCTATTTCTGCAAGTACTGCTGTACATAAAATATTATTCTAACTAGTATCCTTGTAGAGCAGGAATTGAGAAATCAATACCTGATACCTACTTGAGATCTTCTCTCTGTGTCGTAGTACAGCATCCCAGCTTTTAAAAGCAGGCAAGACTGAGTACTTTTGAAGAGGGCAACTGGCATTAGTGATGGATTATTCTCTGGATTTTTTTCTTTCTCCAAATCTCTTTAAGGGCTTTTATTGCATACGATGAAAAGATACGAGTAGCACATACTTTTGATCTGCAGGTAAATGGATTGGAGTTGTGAAGGAAAAGCCTTAAGCACTAGGACCCCACACCGTAGGATGCTGTTCTTTGATTCTCAGCCTGTTATTGGTGTTTAGAGAAGCAAAGAATGATTGAACTCCAGCCCTAGAGAGGAAGAGAGAATATACTACTTCATCTAATCTATTCTGTGCAACTCAATTAACAAGATAACAATATATTTCACCTGTCAGAAATCTTACTTCTTACTAATTAGCAAAGCAACACCACATTTCAAAAGGAATTGTAGCTCATAAAAATGTTTGCATCCACAGATGCCCTGTGCAGATTGCATCACTTAGTCTTGTTGGGAGATGGGTTAAGTGTAGGACAAGGGAGCACAATAACATTGCTTTCTCCCCTCTTCTGCAGTCATTACCTCTCTCTCTGCAGTCTTTCTTTTGTTTCCAGTTGCTGGAAATTTGAAAGGGTGGAGAGAACTGCTGCAGTAGGCCTTGCCCTTACCCTCTTTGTTTCTTCTAGCCTTAATTAACCTCTCCCTAGGTTCACCAAATTTGTGATTAGAAATTTTTTTAAGTTAGGCTTCTGCTCACTAAGCAGGTTTTCTCATAGCTCTACTTGAAACCCCATTATTACCATTTTGAAAGCTGCACTGTTTGTTCTAGAAACCCATCTTAGTAATTTATCCCATATCTCTATTTTCCCCTCATGGAAAATACAATTATTTTAATTCTTTTAATTGTTTTTCATTTCCTACGCTCCAAATTTGTCTCTTTCCCCCAGGCATCTCTTCATCTTAGATCATTGACTGGAAAGGCCTTTTTGGCTCTTTAGTTCCTTATCTCTATTCCAAATGGACTAATATTGTACAGTGTTCAATAAAAAAAATAATTTAATTTGTTATTTCTTTCATCATGCAGTTGCAAAATTGGCAGGCTTTTAAGATGATTCTTTAGTTTTGGGGGTGCTAAGTGTGTCTCAAATTGACATGTCAGTTTTAATGGAAAGTTATGTGGAACTCTGGCTAAGCATGAGCATTTGAGTAGTAACTCAGGTATAAACCTGCGCTGTTCAGCCCCGCACACAGCAGAAAATGTAAGGCACCTCCTTGCTTCGTGCAGGAAAAACTATCCTGTTGTTTCACAGCTCCCACAGAGAGCAATCAGAACATTATATTCTCTTTTTCTTTATTCTTTTAGTTATTTTGCTTAATCTCGTGTAATAGCCAATTAACTTGATTTGCCTTCAGAGCTGGGGAAAAGTATAAATAAACCTGGCAGAAGAGCGGAGTGGGAAGCGCAGAGGCTGGAGTCACAGAGATGTCCTGTGTGAGCAACAGGAAATCAATTGCCATATGGCCAGTTATAAATAGGGCCATCACGCAGCCTCATCGCCTTTGACAGGTCCAGGTTCTCTGCTCAAGGTTTCTATTTGCAGACTTTCTTACCTTTGCTCACCTCAGATAGGTTTTTGTTTTTTGGGTTTTGGTTTTTTTGTTTGTTTGTTTGTTTTTGACAGGGCATGCAAAAGTTTTGTTGGAGGTTCTGGAAGCAGTAGCTTTCTTCCTGATGCCAGCTGTTGGTAGCAAGGAGAAATGTCAACCTGCTGGTGGGCAGGAGAGGACCATCACCCAAAAAAGGAATGGAGGCCCCAGAAAGGCCATGTTTCTTTAAAGACGTAATCTTTTTACTTCTGGAGAGCCTTTTTGATTGGAAATTTTTGTTCACAGTCGCCAAAACAGGGCTGTAGCAGAACAGCTGGGCTGCTGTGTCTTCATATGTGTTTCTGTCTGAAAAAAGACAACAGTTGCACTTGGCCAAGTGATTTGGAGGGAGGTGGTGTGAGTCACACCACACAGGTTTGGGGACCCAGAGACAGGGCTAATGCCAAAGTGCAAGGTGATGCTCCCAGCCAGGGAGTTCTGCTCCTGGCATCTGCATCTTTAGTGTGCTTTCCCTGGCATCATCTTTGGTTTTTTCAGGGTACAGTAGTCCTGCTTAAGATGGAGAGGTGAGATACTGTGAGTGAAAGCAAATGAAAAGAGAATGGTAATAATGTGGTAGACACAAAGAAATTAAAATTTTGGTTTTGTCCTTAGAAATCCTCAGCACCACAAGGCAACTGAGCAGGGGTTTCAAGGCTGCAGCACAGATTGAGTTAACTGCTTTGCCCCAGTCCTTTGTGTGTGTGCTGTTGGATTTGGCACCAGTGAGCACAGCTAAGTGACCAGCTTAATAGGCAGAACATGCAGGTAGGGTTTTAGGTCACAGAAAAGTGTCAGGGTTTATTAAGTTACAGCTTTTTTGTGCATTCTCTTTATTTTCTACACAGCCCTGATCTTGTTATTTTTGCTTTGGTTCACACATAACCTTTGTTGGTTGATTGACTGAACATCTGGATGTCAGAGAGTCTTTCAAGTGCCCTTGTGCATATGGTCAAAGGGTCCTACTTTCTATCTGTTGGCAGACTAGGCAAGTTCTGGTTTTCCTTTTGTTGTGTATCTTGAAGCGCAATCCCTGCTCAGAGACTTGAAATGGAATTACACCCACTATATCATCCAAATTTGTCATATATAAATATAGATGTTGAGATGATTAAACACATTAGCAATTTTCAGTGGTTCTTTAATTCCATTATTCATTATTTTTATTTGATGAACCTCTTTCTTATGAAACTTATTAAAATGTTGGTATAAATCTATTTCAAATTCCCTTGATGACTATGTTTATACCAAATGATATACATAATGATCTGCTTTTGAGACTGCATTAGAAATGTGCATTGGATTTTCAGTTTGTAAGAGACTGTGTATTGCTCCCATAAGGAATAATGACTAAGATTTTCTTTTTACATTAGGGAGCTGCAGGCACTCAGGCATGGACTCCACCTCACTCTGAGTCTCATCCAGTGCTTAAAGACTCCCACGGTGTCAGTAAGAGTTGGGTCAGATCCTGCAGCAGTACCTGCAGGCAACCCTCCCTTAAGCAGATCAGAGAGGTCTAGATATGAAAGGAGACATAATGGGCAGGATCTATTCACTGAATTCTTGTTGTCCACAAGTTATAGCCATCATTCAAGCACCCATGTAATCAGGTACTCACAGCAGCTGATCTTTCAGCTTCCTTTCTCTACAAGCTCTTTCCAAGGCTGCCTTGCTCCCTTCATTGACCATAAAGAGAGCCTAGATAACTATTTGAGATTAAACACCTAAGTAATTAGACAATTAAAGCAAAATGAATTGAATCCCTCCTGAAGGATTTTGCAGCTCTGTTGGTCATCACCAGTTAGGCTCTGAGGTGTTGAAGATAAGGACTCTGCCCTGTCTTTGGGTTTACATATTTACCTTTAAAAATAAATATATTTGGGTTCTCTTGGATGTTTACAGGTTCATAAAAGGTACTTGGCTTTCAGATATTAGCTGAGCAATATAGTGAAGTGTGCAATTACATATCAGACTGAATTTAAATATTAAATAACAAAAATAATAATTGATATCAGTGGGTAAGTGCTTCAGGTCCTACTTTATTTATAAACAAACCCTCATCTTTCTGAACACAAACACACAGCTGCCTAAAAGCTTCCTCTGAAGTGGAAGATTATGGAAAGTATGTAGTTTTCCTCATAGTCTTCAGAGCTTTGCAGAACTAGAAGTTTTATCTTTGCCTTTAATTTTTTTTCAACTTTAATTTTGTTAAATTCCTTATTAGAGCCATAAAAACTTCTGGCACCTACAATATAGTGCAGCATAAAATAGTGTAATTTCACCTATTCCCCAAATAAAGTATTACTAAATACAACTTTGGCAACCCCATTTTGAGCAAGTCTATAAAAAAACTGGTTCTGTATAATTGGCAAGGTGGAAATATCAGTCAAAATGGGTTTATTATGTGGCAAAGGCACAATGCTGGTGGTATGTCTTCCTGATTTGTGACACTGAACTGTTTGTTTTACAGTCAATGAGGCATTCTCCACAAATTTTCTAAAATTTACTGTGTGACAATAGGGGTTATTTCAAGTGCATTTCATTTTTCAAAACAAAAGTAATTTTTATTTTGACTCTTAACAAAACATTATAAACGTGTTTTTTAGAAGAATCATTTAAGTAATCCTGCAAACAAGATATTTATCTTGCAGATAATCAGGTTTTCAAAGTGGAAGAGTGATGTATTTTCTTCTGCTATTACATCAGCTATTGTGCCATCACATTAGTCATGCTGACAGCTCATATGGACAGGCTGACCACATATTTTAAAGCAAAAGGATGTTTTATTGTAAATACTTCTACTACTAACTTACTGTATTGCTGCTGTAAAGTTACTGATGAGTATTCAGAAAAAATATTTTCCTGGTAAATCAAGTGGGTTTTAACTATTTAATCCTTTCTCTCCCTCTCTCATTTCCCTTTCCTTCTGGCCATATGATAGGAAAAAAACCACCTTATTGCAATGTCTGAGTTCTGTATAGAGTTTGTGGGGCTTTGGTTGGTTTTATTTTCTTTCCTTTCTTGTAAGGAAGCGTAGATGAGAAGGTAAATCTTTTGTCTCATAAACTCAAGGAAGTAAGCTAATCAATACTAACACCATTATATCAATACTAGAGCAAAAAAACATGAAGGTTCTGTTTTAATAATAGCTTTCTTAAATCCATGTAATTAAAATGGAGCAAAAGCTCCGTGTTTTCTTGAGGCCTGAAGTGGCGTATACAAATTAGGAAAAAGAAGTGCCAATCAGACTTTTATTAAACCCTATATTTTTTTCTTTTGTTTTGTTTTATGTTATCCTTCTAAACATGCCTACATAGGCATTTAAAAACACCCCCAAGCTTTGGATGAGAATGGATTGAATAAGGACTACTCAGTGACTCTTATATAAAAGTGAATGTTCTTAAAATATCTACCTTGGAGAGGGGAAAAAAAAGAAAAAGTTCTTTCTCCTGGGAGTATCCACTCTAATTATTCATAATTAATAAATAAACAAAGAACCGTGTAGTTCTACATCAAGTAGTTATTAAAAGACTCTTAGAACTAAAAAGACTTCCTGGTCAGAAAGCAGATATCCAGCTGTGCTGAAAGAATGTAGGACTGAATCCAGAGAAATTTCTACAGAGCTTTTCTTGGTGTTTGAGTTCAAGGCAGATAATTTAGGACTGGAACATCATCTTTTAAATGGTTGGAAGCACACACAGTTTTACTCAAGCAATCCAACATGATCCTGCACTCTTAAGGTGAAGCTCCTGATTTTAAGGCATCCAGTCGAAGACATCTTGGAGTAAGCTTTGAATAATAGCAGTCCTTGTGGTTTGGGGAAGAACAGATCAGGCTGGGGCTATGGGTAGTGATAGTGAGTATGGAGGAACTCACTGGGTATTTTTTCAGTCACATTTTCAGTGAGGACTTGACAAAACGCAGACGAAGGTGGGTAGGGATCACAGGCCAAGGCGTGCAGAGTCTGCTGTGCCGCTTGGCACTGTGGGACAAATGCAGCCTCTGTGGGAGGCAGGAGAGCAAACCTATTTTTCCTTCTGTTGTTGGGTTGTAATGCCAAGAAAAAGCATTCTTCTTTACTTACTCTGGCTGGAAGTGTGTTATGGCAATGCGTGGAAAATGTTCTTATGCTCTCTCTGCAAGAGACTGCCCATTCCTGGGCCATCCCTGTTGCAGTATAGCTCACAGGTTCCCCTCTCCCCGGGGCTGTGGCTGGCTCAGGTTGCCCTGTTCTCTTCCAACAGATCCTCCGGAGAGCCCAAATTTTCTGTATATTCTCGTGATTTGCTGTAAATGTACCCTGTTTCGTTTGCAGAACACCCTCTCAGCTGTAATAAGCTCAGTGTTGCCAAACAACTGGAATAAGGGATTATTCAGACTCCTATCCCTGCAGAATAATAACGGTTAGTTTATTTGCTTCTGTACTGGACCTTCCAACCCCTACACAGCACGGTGGAGAACTAAGGTTTTCTTTATTGATTCAGACAGTACTGTTTTCATTTTGGGATTGTTATATTGAACACTCCCTTGATATTCTTTGCTTTGTTATCTCTTATTTCCACAATAAATAACCCCTTGGGATTGCTGTAAAAATAGCCCATGTAGCAGGCAAAAAGGAAAAAAAAAAAAAAAGCCCTTGTGGACATAGGAATCATTTAGTGAAGCAACACACCTTTTGGCCTGAAGATCTTGCTTTCTTTAGAACACCATTTTTTCTCTTTCACCTGTGTTGTGTTCAAACCAGATCACTGAACTCTGAAGTGTGATTTTTTTTTTTTTTCAGTCCAGGTGCCAAAAAAGTCTGTTCCAACATTGCAATGTTTCAAAAAACATTAAGAACACACACACACAAAGAATATAAAAATTGAACATGCAGCATATCAAGTATTTAAACACCCTGAAAGGAAAATATAGGTTGTCTGCTGTGAAGGGAGAACCCTGGAACTGTGGAGTCACCCCCCACTTGTGTTGATTCTTGCCCTTATCCTAGATTTCATTTTTCCCCCTTCCTTCCATTTAACCAGAGTGAAGACTGATGCACTTATGAGAGCCACCAGCAATTAAATAGAGCCTTCTCGTAGAAGAGAAGGACAGGTATCCACTGAATGAAAGAAGGAATTGAATTTTTATGTTTAAGGCAGGTTAAGAACATGCTGGACAAGAATCTGTAGTAAATCCAGAAAATGCTTCTCTTCCTGGAGAAGTACTGAGAAGCCTGTACTATTCTAGTCTGAAACCCATAAAGAGTCATGACATGAAAAGAGAATAATGGAGGAAGTCAGGGATGACATTTCGAATGTTGGAAGATTTTCCCTTTTCTTTTAAAAGAGATCTTTAACATGGAACTAACTAGACCTTTGTTTGTGAACAATGTAATTATATGTCCTAGACACACACCTGTTGAGAGGAATTTATTGGTACTTATCGAAAGAAAAATGAGGAGCTGAAGGTGTTGACCTCTCTTATTAAAATTGACTTACTAGTGTTTGCACCACCTGTTGCTTTAGTGTTTAATCAGTATTTTTAGATTGGAGGAGGAATTAGATTAGTACCAGATGTTTCCAAACTTTTCAGTTATTCTAGTCTTTAAATCAGGACTCCTTTTAGAAATCATTCAACAACATAGCTCAGTATCTTCAACTCTGCTAAGTTCTGAGGAGGAGAAAATTTACAAGTTACTGCCTCCTCGTATAATCAAGGAAGACAAGTTGTCAAACAGATCAGAAGGTTCTTCTTTTGAGCTTGGCTATTTATACACCATAGTCCTCCTCAGGAAAGCAGTGATGCGGTAGGATGATGAGTCTGAAAACTCAACAGAGGAAATGCATGTAAGCACAAAAGGTCAACTTAATAGTTTCAAAGAGAAAAACCTTGTCACAGATGGTGAAGAAAGACAGACAAGATTTAAGAGTGTGGCTTAAACAGGCTGCATATGTGTTAACTTAACATCACTGAGAATCGAGCTTGTTCATTTAAGACAAGCGTACTTCCACAATCTGTCCTGCATGAGGGAGGTCCTTCTTCCCAGCCCTTAAATGGTCCCAGAATTACTGTTGAAAGCCCATGTGCCTTCTGCTTGGGCATGCTCCTCTTCCTGGTGGGAAAGGAAGCAGGGGGAGGCAGAGTAGCTCTGACACAGACCCCTTCCTCACCATCCTGAGCTGTTTTTGATAGTGATTATGGATCAAGTGCATTACAACAGCACAGAGTGATACCTACTGCTACATGTGGTGGATAATTTTTGGAGATGCTTCTGAAAGAAAGGAAAGGAGAGAAGAGAAAGGTTCTACAAGGACACTTCTGACAATAAAAAAAAATTTTCTCCCTCTCTTACAAGAGCAGCTAAAATGCAACTGCATGCTGCATTTTAGTTCAGCTCTCCTAGCAAGGGCTAGCTAAAAGGGGGAAAGGCAGAAGGAGACAATGGCAAACCCCTGTGACTGCAGCCCTCGTGCTGCTGGCCCAAAGTCAATGCTCCTCGTGGCACAGCTGCTTTGAGGCGCAAGAGCTGGAGCGGACCCTGCAGTCATTGGCAACAATGTTGGGTCCACTCTTTGATCTTGGGTTCCCAAAACGTAGTTATTAATAATAAATAATTAGTAACAGCTCCTGTGAGATGCAGGTGACTGCAGACTCCAAGTTGTGCAGCACAAAGGAGAGGGGTGGTTACCCTTCTGTTTTAGCAGGAGGCAAACCTATTGCTTTTTAATGCCTGTCAGACAGCCTGTCAAGCCTCACCTGTGGTGTGGTGTAGATTATGTTTAACAAGCTTTGCAGAATAAATTTTTTTCTTTAGAGGCTGAGAGGCATTTGGGAGGTTATTTTCTTTCAAATTATGGTACCTTCACATTGAGAGGAAAGCAAAAGAAATACTCATGCCTAAAACTCCTATGTTCTGAGTCTTGATGCTGGTTCTTTAGTTGGGCCGCAGTACGTTGAAATAAAAAGAAATATGTGGTCATGGAAAAAGTTTTATTTTAATCATGACAAACATTTTTTAATGACTTGCTCATGTTAAGTATTTTCCCTTTCCTGCTGCTTTTAGGATGGACTTGGATTTCCATTTCTATATATAGAACAACAAAACAATATAATACTGCAACAGTATTAAAATGTGCTAGGATTAAACCAGGAAGTAGTATATCTCCAGTGTTTCTATTTTAGGGAAACTGGAAATAGAAATGTAAAAGACCTGAATAAATGTGCAAAATACAAGAATGATTATTTTCTCTTGTGTGTTACCACAAAAAGAAACTATTTTGTTCATTACCATGCAAGACTAACTGGGAGTAGGAAGGAGCATGTTCTGCAGGGGAGCACTGTCAGGGATCTATACTATGTAGGAAACCACTTGTATCTTTGTGTTTGACAAATGCTTCTGAAAATAACCTTTTTTGTTGTTGTTATTGAAAAATAGAGCAGCAAGGAGCAGTGTTTTAAAGACAAATATAAATATACATACATATATATATATATATATGAAATCATATTCTTTCTTATGTACCCCCTTAGGTTTTTTCTGATACTGTTGTTTTACCTTTTCCCTGGTAAAGGTTGAAACATTAGAGGTAATGTCACAGAAGGGTGTCGTGCAACTTTGAAAAATATATTCCACCGTGGCAGTTCTTGTTTAGAACCTGAGTCAAAGCTGACTGAAGGTACTAGGAAAATTTCATGCTGTCAGGGAACATGGATTCATGATATTCACAGGGAGGATTTCTGCTTGCATAAAGCAGCAATGGGTTCCTTTGACTCTAACTGGGCAGACTAGTTACAACAAAGTATTAATTTGCTTTTGGATTCAGTATGCAATATTGTCTAGGCCATTTGATGACCAAATGCAGAATTTGGTATTTTTCCTGTGGGGTTAGCACCTCTTACAGCTAAAGAACATGTATGTGAATGAAACTTTATTTTGAGAAAATTCTCTGCCTCAACCTATTTTTCTTTGGTTTGTGCTTTATCAAAACTTTATTCAGGCAAACTTTTCTGATATATTAATGAAGACAACATATGAATTGAAGAGACTCAACTGAAACTTATTTGGAAGTTGATCAGCCCTTCCAACCACTCCCCACCAAACCTCTTGGTTCAGTTTGTTGAGGGCAGTGGTGTACAAAAGTCAGTAACAGAATTTTCCAGACGCTAGTATTTGTCTTTAGTATATTTATATAACCTCCTTAACAAACCTTTTAAATTCAATTACATTGGGTTTTTTTAGACAGACAGCGATGTTTTTCACCAAGAACTTAGCTAGAACTGAGAGACACTGACAAACTTTGGTGTCCTAAATTATATATTTCCACTTAGGGAATTGTTCAAGAGAGCAGTAATAGTGTAAGCCCATAAGTGTTACAGTGAGTACATCCATCGTGTCAGAACAGTTGTATTTAATAAAGCTTTATTCCCAACTTCAGAGACCTTTTAAGGTATTTTCCACTTCAGTAACTGTTTTGTTTTGTGAGTTTTAAAGGTTCAGCTATTAGTTCAGGGAATTTAAAACTAATGTTAAACCCCAAACTGTAAAATATTTTATCAAATATTTAGACTGGCGTGAGCTGAGTTACATGGAGACATGTAGTAGTATTTCCTACACAACACAGAACAACTGTTATGGCACCACTGTTAAATGGAAGGTCACAATATTGTGCACAAAATAATGAGATTTTTAGGAATATGTTTAATTTAACTTCGGGTGGTAGGATTGTACAATGCTTTTTATTATACATTGCCTAATTTTAGCAAGACCTGATTTCATGCCTTGTAACCATCCCTTTAAAATATAAGATAAAAATACAGTTTTATTAAATTAATTGATGCAATTAAATTTTGTTAAAAACTGAAGTTATTGGAAATATGGAAAAATCTGTTCAGTGACTCAGTAGGAAGCTGGCCACCATTCAGCTCCAATATATCATGTATAGAAAGAGAAACCTCCTTCTACTTTTCCTCTTCAGTATAGCAGAGAATGGTAATAAATGCAAATGCAGGAATCTTAATACAAATAACAGAAGTATTTGGGCACTGACACTTTTCCTAACAAACTACTCAAACTACTTCTTATCAGAAGCATTGAGGTGTTGTGGTGGGTTTGTTGTTGGTGTTTTTTTCTTTTTTTTTTTTCCCCAAATAACATGGGGCATAAATAAACAGTCTGAAATGCTGGAGAAGAAAATACTGACATCACAACATAATGATAGCTGCAGATAGCACTGTTTGGCTTTTGTTGACTGTAACTGTTTTGATATCTATGGGTTAGTTTTCACAGACCACGCTGTTTGTTGCTACAAGTTAGTAACTTTTGATCCATGTTCCTGGTCTTCACAGGTCTAAAGTCAACTGTCCAAATTTCTAGGTTTTTGTGGTGTCATGTCTTAACTCCAGCCAGCAACCCACACAACCACTCACTCCCTCCCCTGACTTGGTGGGATGGTGGGAGAGAATCAGAAGAGTAAAAGTGAGAAAAAGACAGTTCAATAGATAACATAAGTAAAGCCAAAGGGATACATTCACCACTTCCCACAGGCAGACAGGTGCTCAGCCATCCCCAGGGCAGATCCACCACATCTATTGGTGACTTGGGAAGACAAATGCCATCCCTCTGGATTTCCCCCTTCCTTTTCCTTCCCCCAGATTCATATGCTAAGCATGGCACCACATGGAATGGAATATCCCTAGGGTCAGTTGGGGTCACCTGTCCTGACTGTGGCTCCTCCCAGCTTCTCGTGCACCTCCATCCCCCCAGGGATGAGGATAAGGAGCAGAGAAGGCCCTGGCTCTGTGTAAGCACTGATCAGCAATAATTAAAACAACCCTAAATTTTCAATGCTGTTTCCAGCAGAAACCCAAAACACAGCCCCATGCAAGGTACTATGAAGAAAATTAACTCTACCCTAGCAAAACCCAGAGTATATGGCAAATTACTCTTTTGGTTGGCATCTCTGGAGGTTTGGGGTCGGTCATGGTGAATACATCCTGCAGTCACTGTGGGCCACCCTTTGCTGAAGGGCATGTGACAGACCCAGGAAACCTGCTCTGTGCAACATCACTAGTGGGCTGTTTGGTGACATAAAATGTTCACAAAAACCCGATAGGAAATTCCTGCAAGTGACGAATTTTCCTGCGGTGGACAACACCTCTGTGTGTCCTTGTTCTGTTGCCTTGGAGCCAATGCTTCTCTGTATCAACACATCTTGAGCCTTATATGTAGTATCTGAGAGTTGGGCATTGTGAAGGGAAAATGCACAGCAGAAGTCTGTGGTTTTATCCTGTTCCCTGGTTTGAGTTCCTTCTATCCTTTTGGGTATAACTGGTGTTGGACTAAAGGTTACTTTGTCTTCTCAAGATCTCTGACATGAAGCAAAACAGCGAAGGGCAGCCGTAGCACAACTCACTCACTGCTTCAAAACAGTTTTCTTAATCTGACTGTGCTCAGAAGTAGAGAAAGAGACATTTATTGTAAGCTTTAATTCTTTTTCTCTACACAAAGGTGGCACATAAAATTTTCATCCATCAGGCTTTTTATAAAACAAACAGCAAACAAAATATCTACATAATAATCTGTGCTTTAGAAACAAGGAGTTTTTTCTTCTCCCCTTCTAGTTCACATTTGTCAGATAGGCTTATTTCTGGTTCATGATTTGTTTAGTTGTTTTATTTTTTATAAATGCTTTTTTAAATTATTAAAGAAATGACTAAAATGAGGACTAAGTATTTGAGTGCTTTTTAGGGAATAAAATAATCAAAGGAATAAGACAGAGAGGGAATATGTTTATGGTATTTTTCTCTGATGTGCCAAACAATCTTTCATTATAGAAAAGGAAAGAGAGTGAAATGTTTTTTGCATTGTTTTGTGTAAAAGCAAGTTTAAGACTTTAAAACGTTTTTATCAGGAAATGAATTTGGCTTTCTTTAGGCAATGACATCTTATTTTAGTACTGAAAGTAGATTTCACCTGAACTTAGTAAAGGTTAGATCTCTTAAAAGCTTTCTTCTCATCTCCATATCAAAGTACAAATCCAGTTAATTCTGTGAGATTTTGAGAGCACAGTGAAAGTATACTTGTGAGTTGATTCTATAGCTCAGGATCTCTATAGAAACTTCGAGAGGTTTCATTACACTGTAGATAAAACTGAATCTGAAATGAAATGTCAAAGGAAATAAATTTGCTGGTATCACAAATAATTTTGAGATTTCACAAAATTTTTGTACTGAATAGGTATAAAGTAGGTGCTCTAGGAATCACGTTGTGAAAAACCTAGGCAGGCTTATGGCTCCAGAATTTCAGTCAGGGTGTGGGATAACAAGGTTCAAGTCCTTTCCAACCTGAATATCTGAAACCAGAATGTCTAACTGCTAGGATACTGCTTAATCTGGTTTACATCCCAAATAAGATATTCAGTGGAGGAATCTGAATTCATCCATCCTGCTACTGAGCCATTCTCCTGCTCCCATTAACAGAAATTAATCTAACATGGGAGAAAACAGAGACAAGAGTTGGATAAGTGACAGAGGCTGGCTATGCAGACTGCAGGTCTGGACACTCTCCTGAAATACAGCAAAGCTGGACTTAATTCCCTTCTGCATGAAGTCCTGCTCTGCATTTCAGGGGAGCCCTGTTTTATGTTTTACGCAAAGGTCATATATTAAGTGTTACCTTGCTTTCTTATCATCTTCTTTACTGACTTTTTTGCCTGAATCCAGTGAAAACTTGTGAATGTTCTAGTGCTGAGAAATAGAATTTTTCAACACCAGAAGTATCTGGGGGAGCTTTGTTCTGGATGTCTTTTCTATGGAATTGAATAATTTTCATTCCAATGAAAATTCTTTCATCCAGTTCACTAGGGGAATAATTATGGGGTGAAGTTACCTCTAACCCTCTGCTCCTACTGTGTATCAAAAAGATAACATTAAAGACTCAACCACAAGCAGATCCACCATAAAAGGACTTCTTATTGTTTTGCTAGGTTACTATGTAATTTTTTTTTTTGCACGAGAGAGAAAAGATTGTTCTGGATGCATTAAAATAAATCCATTCTCTTGCTGTTTGCTTTCCAAGAATTTGAAAGCATTTCCTACTCTGTCATTATATATTAAAAAAAAATAAAAATAATTTAAAATTATTTTTCTTCCAGTGTGTTTAAATTGAAAAGGATTGCAAAACCCTTCTAACAATGGAAGAAACATAGATGAAAAGAAACCAATTTTCTCCCCCCAAAATCAGTCTTTATTGTTTTCTAAAATACTGCATTCTTGCAAACAGTAATCTTAAAGCGTAATTCAAAAAATCTAATTTTGATAGATAGCTGACATGGCTTTTTGTCTTTTTAAAGAGGCATTTGAGGGAGACAAGTTCTTGTAGGGAGAAAGTAAGAATATCTTGGGTGTTATTGCTGTCCAAAAGAGCCTACATTTTTTCAGAGGCTATGGAGGAACAATGGGGTGTGAATTAGGAAACTAGTTTTCCTATGATTTCAGGCTCCTAAATTATGTGGATGAATACCATTCAAAAGGGTATGTTACACTGGTGGTACAACAGTCATAGCAAGAGCACTACTATGAAATTTAAAACTTTTCATAAATCACCTTGGTGCTTTTGGTGTCCCTCTAAGTTTTCTGGACTTTCCTACAAACATGATGTGTTTAGAGGCAGATGGAAAATACAGAAGCAGGTAAACCCATAAGAAATACCTTTGGTTATTGATCTGTAGGTGTTCAGAAAATTGATTTTTGTTACTAATTGCTTTGTGCTTAGTACATGAAAGTTCTTTGCTGAGTAAACAGGGAAAACAGATTTCTGTACTCACAGTCCAAATGTTAATGAATGACAGTGATGTTTGGGGCATATTTTATACATATATTTGAGAAGATCATGTATATGGGCATTAAAATAGTCCTCAGTTACACAAGTTTGTCTACCTTTGATTCTCATCAGACTTTATTTAGCTACAGCTTCTGGAAGTCTAGTTTTGGATGTATATTTAGAGATAAGGAGTAGATAACAAAAGTTACAATAAGACTGCATTCTAGAATTTTATGGACATTATTGAAGGAGTGAGTTTTTCTAGGAATAATTTAAAGATTTTGAAGGCAAATAGATTTGAAATCATTTTCATGCATGAGGATTCACAGAAGGAGGCCTTTGGGAAGGAGATGAAAGGGCCATGAGAGCTGGCATGACTGGCAAAGCAGAAGGCTTTGAGAAGAATGTTAAAAAAAGACCAGGACAGTTGGGTAGCATGGCTGGTTCCTGCTGCCCTGCATGGAGAGATTGTGTTTGGTCCAATGAAACCATCGAGAAGCTGATACCATTGATTCAGTAAGTGACAGGGATGATTTTGGCTCTCTGAATTCGATGCCAGTTCTTTTCCAAGAAGTACCTCATTTGATATTTCAGAGAGAGCTAGAATAGACAAACAGATTACAGTATGTATTTTGGGAACAATTTTGTGTTTGAGTTTTGAGAATATTAAAGTAGGAATTTTGTAAAAGGAGAGGAGTATGAGGCATTTCCTAAATCACCTTCACATAAACATAAATGCTCAAAATTTTAGACAGGACTGTTGTAATTTTGACATTGTTCTTATTTGTGACCCATATCCAGCATTTTTTTGGAATGTACATTTTAACTCCAGAGGAAAACTAATAACAAATCTTTGATGTGAAATGTGAAAGTAAAATAG
>JAWWES010000011.1:13469172-13579806 GCA_035583135.1 Lophotriccus pileatus
TAGCACATAGCCAGCTGCTGTCAGGGAAAGTGAAAGTGCTTATTTAGTAGTACCACACACGGAGCGAAGTCCTGCGCTTTCCCCTGCGATCCTGCCCACGTGCTTCAACCGTGAAGTGGAAGGACCACCTGTAAGAGGGGAAGCACAGCCCGTGCTCGGTGTCTGGGCCATTCCTGAGCTCTCTCCCGAGACTGCCGAGGGGAGTCTCTGGCACCTGCCTACCAACAGCAGCGTCTGACACACCAACTCATTTTACATAGGCTGCTGCACACCTGTCAAACGGCAGTAATTTTAATTTACTGTCAACCAGAGACGTAAGCCGGATACACAGCAAGTGACCCAGCAGGGCAAACCTTCAGATCACCTTTCCAGTCCCATGGGCCAGTTATTTCTTAGCAGTGGTTTCTCTGCATTTTAAAGACTTCGACATGTGTTAAACAAAACCAAATGGAAAAAAATGGCATGTGAATGCAAACCCCGTTAATACTCATCTGGCAATTCTTTTCCATGTTGTGACTTAAAAGGGAAGAGGAGAGATCACTTTAGTATTATTAAAATTTGTGTGGCGTACTGATGTCATGGGATTTTAGAGGTGAATGATATTTCTTCTTTCACATAGTCATTCGTGAAGGTACAAGGCAAAAACATCCAGTTGAAAGGCTTTGACAAGGTAATGAGAATTATTTTCTGTAGTAATAGATAATTTCTCCTCATCACAATAACATTTCAAGTGATGGTATGCACCCATGCATATATACAAACCCTTTTTAGTTTTGTGTGTGATCTGAATGTCAAGGTTAGTTAAAAGGCAAAAAATATTTTCACTTGATTCTTGTTGAGATTTCAATGAATACAATTATTCACAATTTCACTTTTATCAAACAGTAAATTAACCATATACATGGCTTTCTACAACCACTCTTCATGCCAAGCATTTTGTTGACTGAGAGAATATTTACTTTTGTTGTTTCAAAGTAGTTGCACAGTAACACATACTATTTCTCTAAAATGACTTTGTGCAACCTAGACTATTTGTGCATGTGCACGAACAGATCTAAGAACCCATGAAATTCTGCATGTATCTTGTTTCTGCTTAACTTGGAGTGATCTGTGTCTATAGAGAAATGCATAAGTGGACACTGCACACAGTGCATCTCACTCCAAAGCATGTGAATTGGGACAGTAAAACAGAAAAGTTCCAGGTATCAGAGAGTTCTGGCTTTAAAGCTCATCCTAAGAGTTGACATTAATGTGATTAATCTGGACCACATTCTCAAAGCCCATGTCGTTCCTTTTTCCATGTGATCTGACCTATTGGTAAGACTAGTGGTTATCTTAGGACTGAAATTTAGTCTAAACCTACCCACAATATCAGTAACTGTGTCAGTAATGGGCCTGATATATATGTTATATCATGGGAGTATGTAAAAATTATGTGTATTCAAAGAAAATGCAGTTGGTGTGTTTTGAGAAGCTGTCACTGTCACAAGAAAGAAAATGTCTTTCTGCATTTGACTATGTGTCTTGAAGGACAAAAATATTCTCCTTTGCAATGAATCTTTCTCCTGAGGAAAGAACACATGCTGCACAGAGGAGTGAAATATTAAAATGACATTTTCCAATTTTCAGCATTTGGTCTTTCATTGTTTTCATGCAAGAGGATGAATTATGAGTTGTGTTTGACTGTCATGTTTTATATATTTTTTGACTTTAGAGTATAAAAATGTAAATATGACTGGAAAGTTATCATGAATATGTGCAAATGGTGAAGTTTGTCCTGGAGACAGTGAACATAGCTTCTGCTTTCAGAACAAGTATTTGTTTTCAACTGGTACTGTGCAGGTCCTGTATCTGCAAAGCTTGTGCAAACAATTCAGAGAGCTGAAAGATGTGGGATGCTACAGAAAAAAGCAAATCCAAAGAATTGTCACCATAGATCCATGAGGATGCTCTTCACCTACAATGACTATCTAGGTTTATTTGGCTCCATGTGTTTGTTAACATTTTGGCTTGGCTTTTAGATACCTCTTTAATTTTCTTCAATAAACCAGGTCTAGCTGTGAAGTGTTTTCTATGGGTGCGTAAGAATAGGAAGTATGTTGTTTTCGTTCCTTTTCTAACATAACTGTATGGCATCTCTCTTTGTTCTGTGGAGAGTCAGAAATGGGAAGGAAACTTCCCAAAAGTAGCCACAACACAAAGGTGGTGTTTTGGCATGGGGGTGTTCATCCTTTGGCATCAGTGATGTCAGAGCTCATTTCTGTCTCTGTCAGTGTAACCCTGAATTATTCATACATGCAGGGCTGTGCAGTTGGGTCCACTGTACGATCTGTACCACATGCATATCAAAACAAGTCACCAACCCACAAATGTTTGCTTCCCTGGAAGAACCTTTGGGATGTTATCATGAGCCAGATCCGTTCTTGCTGCAAAGGGATCTGTAGCTTGTTCCACAGCAACGCTTCTATCTGAGGTGCCACAGATTAAAAGGCATTGGTGAATTAATTGTAAGTTGGCTTCAGTCAGTGAGATTGCTGAGTGGTTCTCCACACATGTGCTTTATAGAGCAAACAGGATATGTTGATTTCTGCAGAAACAGCTCTTTCCTCTTTAATTTTGAAGGGAGGTGTTTTACCTGCAAGTATTCTGTCTCTGGAAGATATGAGCTGCATCAAACTTGCTGTGTGCAGTTTTATTGTGCCAATTGGCTTTGGAAGGTTGTTTCTGTCTGTAGGTAATCTTTGGTAGCATGTACATTTTGGAGTTTGAAAGAGGAGGAGACGTGTTTATTTCACTACTTCTGTCTTAAGTTTTCTCACTCTTAGGATATTCAATGTTTTTATAACCTTAGAATATGCAGTGTCATGGGGGAGAACCCCCTTTCACCAGCTTTTATTGTCAGACAGTTTTACAGAGAGCCCCATTGCTGCTTGTGTCTGTGAAGGCATTATATAAACAATGAGTTATGTAGTAAAACATTGGGCTTGTCCAAGGGGAAAAAAAAACCAAAAAACACAACCCAACGCCCTCATCACACATTATTTGGAGTAGTTTTCTGAGAAAGGCAGCTTTGATGGATTGGCCTTTAAGTGATGGGTCCATGGACCAGGTGCTGTCAGCGCTGTGACGTCATACTGAGCAGCACAGCGCCATACACAAAAACAGTGACATCCAGCATTTATGTGGGAAGATTTCAATCCTCTTTTACCCCTGTTAGCCATTCAGGATGATCATGGGAGACGTGCCCCACTACCGCAGTGTGCTGGAGAAAAGGTAGGTTTTTGACGTGCTGCCAGACACCGTGGGTAGTAAAGATTGGCTGGTTATTTCCCCCCGACGCGAGCGGCTGAGTGCAGGCTCCGTTAAAGACAAAAGCAGGATAAAGGAGGAAGAGGCTAGGCAAATATGATTTGTGTCTGCTTCTGCTCACTTCTAGGTGTGGACTTTCAGATGTAAATACAAAAAAGGGAAAATAGAAATGAGAAGAGAACAAAGTTGTCTGTCAACATGACTTCTATGACAGATTTTCTTGCTGTTCAGCAACGATTCTAATTCAATTGCTGGCTGCTGTGAAGGAGATGAGATGCCAGAAGCAGAAGCGCTGCAAACCAGAACAAAAAATAATTACTAGTAGAAATGTGCTGCAAATAATTCCCTTGAAAATACAGTTGCATTGTTCTTCTAGTTTGCTTATCCCCCAAATATTTTTGTTTTCTAATCATTGAATTGAAACGCATTTCAAGGGTATGAAACCCTGCACCTAATGATATAAGAAATGTCTGAACAGTTATGCATGACCTGATGCCGTTATATTCAGGAGATTTGCAAACCTAATTTTCTTGAAAAATCTTCTTCAGACAGGCCTTTTAGGGAGAGAGGGGGAGGAGAAAAGCAGAGAGAAGTCTGTCTGGTTTGGCAGGGAGAACTGCCTGTTTAGTTTGTGCTCTAAAATCAACTGACATCTAAGCACGTTCTGAAGGTATTTGTTTGGTTTTCTTTTTATTTTTCTTTATCAGCACCCATCTATTGCAAACTGGTAGCTGGATATAAGTTAGACCAACAAAACCAGATGAAAGAGGAGTGCCCTTGCTGTATAGCAGTGCTTGGACAAGAAAAACTGCCTGTAGCTTGGCTAAGGACTCTGACCAGAGCTTGTCATTATGGCAGCTGTAGGGACAGAAATGTGCCAAATTTACATCTAGAAAAACCTTCTATTAAGCACATCACTCATGATCAGGAGTATGCCCACTGATGGATGCTTGAACCTTTGTATAGTTGTAAAATCGAGACATGAGACGGTGGGGAATTGGGTGCCTTCTTCATATCTTCATGGGAGTTGTTCTTTAGATGGCCCAATACAGCTGACTGAGTAGACTGCCAGACAAGCACCAAAATGCACCAATATAAGGGGTAGGTTTTATTCTCACCATTTTCCTGATTGGACCAGCAGATGGAAATGGAGATGTGATCATTTATCTTCAAAATTGCCCTAGTAATCTGCAGTGTTAGCACAGATTACATTATAATTGCTAGAACTGGAATAAAAGAGATTGCAGCATCTGTAAAGCTAGTGGTAAATTTAAAGGATATAAAAATCAGCTCCATGTCAGGGGACATTCTCACTAGTATATTACATTTCATGTACACAAATGTAGCGATGAAAGAGCAGAAGCTTATGACAAACATCATTTGAATTTTATTGCTGATTTTTCTCTGCAGCTGGTCTAGAGAAGTTGCTATAAAATACAGCCCTTGCAGCCCACGCTATTGCAGCATGGCACTGCGCAGAACCCAGCCCCAGACAACAGGCTCAGCAGCACGGTCCTGCCAAAACTGATATGGCACAGGGGTTTTTTAAGTGTTCCTCCTTATATTAAATTGGGAAATAAAAATTTTGTAACTTGAGTCTCTAAATTGTTTAATTTCACAGTAACAGATTTGAGTTTCTAAGCTACAGGCAGGAAAAGGAAGACAAGCTGAGACTAAAATTAAAATAAATGTATGTTCTTAATAGATTGATTAGGGGCGGGATTTCAGCCTTACACCTGCTGCAGAACTGGCATAAGGTTTTGTCAGACGCTTACATGAACAAAAGAAATATATGGATCCTTCATGTAAAGCCAGAGAGAAATTTTAGTACTGTGTCAAACCCTTTGATACAACCCCATTCTCCATGTAAACTGTTTGGTTGGTTCCATGTACCATGACCTTGCAAAGATGTTGGCTGTGTTGTCATACTGATCACACAAAATCACACAAAAACCTCCAGAGTAATGATTCAAGTGATGAGGGTTTGCTTTAAAACTGAAATGATAAGCTAGAGCTGCCATAGTTGCTCAGCCTAAGATACAATGTTATAGGCATACAAAGAAACCTTCAATTTTTAAGGTTCATGTTGCTCTGTCTGCTAAGAAATCAATCATTCACCGTCAAAAGTACCAGAGTACTTCATCTTTTTATTTTGCCTTTCATTTCTTTGGTGTTTTTCAGGAACTGTTGAAAATTTCAAAGAAAAATGAGGGCTAAATTTTATTCTCTGTTCTGCTACAGACTTACTCAGAAGTTTTCTAGTTTCACTTTAGTTTCGGTGAGAAAAAAAATTGCCCTTGTAATAGTAACAACTGCAGAGTTAGGAATATAAAAGGGCATAGACTACTAAAACTGCAAAGGATATAATAGAGTGTAATATAGGTGAATACAAAATCAACGCTGTTGATTACATTCTCTGCTATTTTACCACACATTTATCATCATCAGAAAACAACAAAGGGAGTTGTTGAAAATAATACAAGCCAATGTTGTTATTTTGTGTGCTGTTCTCAGAGCCATACAGCTCTGGAAGAAATCCAAATAGTAACTGAATTGAACAACATTCTGCAATTCAAAGAGATTGTGATGGGAAATGGCAGGAGCTAATGAAATATGGTGCAAGTTTAACAAACGCCATTTCAAGATGGGATGTTATTGCACAGACAGCAGTAAAAACTCGTCATAGAAATGATGAGCAGACTATGACTGCAGTAACACTCTATTGCAGGAGGATGACATTTTAATTTAGCTGACTCGGCAATCTGGAGGGTTAGATTTTGCCTGTTGCTGAAGACTGCACCTCTTGCTGTAGCAAGGAGACCTTGCCTGCTGCTTTGTCAGAAGAGAGTGCTCTGTGCTCTGCCTTCATGAGTGGTGAGTCTGAGCTGGCACAATGGCTGTAGTGGCTTTATCCCCTTTAATTTCTGCTCTTCTTAGGCAGTTGGATTACAAACTGGCTACAGGCTCTTTCCATTATAACATAACTAGCTGCAGGACTCTGCTGGAGCACATTTCAGCAAAACTGGTTGTTAAAATCACAAGATGATTTTTGAGCTGGCTGTTAGAAACTGTCTTTGGCAAGCTTTCCTCCTGACTGATCCTGTCTCCTCCCTGGAAGCTGTATCTCCACGCTTAAGTAACAGGAGGCTCTTCTTTCCCCTAATCTACTTGGGCATGGACCCAAAAGTATTCACTGTGTCATCTGTCCCCAAGTCCCCACGTTCTATGGCATCATGGCCCTGCTGCCATCCTGAATGATTGGCAGGACTTCGCAGCTCATCTGGATCATAGATGACTTTAGCTGGACTTTTAGTGTTATGCTTTGTAGAGTGACAAATATAATTTGGTGTCTAATCTCCAGACTCTCATGTTGAAACACCTGAAAGGCTCTAAATTTTCAAAGAATGCTATGTGCAACCAGCTGCAGAAAATTATATTTCTTAAAAGTGTGTGAAACTGGGAACTGAGAATAGTGAGTTCACTAGTCAGCTGTGAATGCCATCTGAAGACTTTCATACAACAAAAATAAAATCCTCTTGTAGCCCTTAGCATTTTGCTAATGATTTTGCTTTATATTTTGAAAAGCTCACTTGTGATAATTTGAAAATCATGTGTTTAGAAAATTCAAATTTCAGCAGTTTATTTCCTGTGCGTAAATGGGCTGATCCTGCCATCATTTTTGGCAGGATTAGATGACAAAGTATATGGGTGGTCTGTACTTTGAAGGAAGGGGAAGAACTTTTTTTTTTTTTTTTTTTAAGGGGTGCCACAATCATATTCACTGCTTAGAGAATTAAACAGGAGAGATTTTTTTGGGTTTTCTTTTTAACCTTGGAAAATACCTAAAATATATGGAATGAAACCAAATTGTGCCACTTGCCGTTGTCTCTGTTGTGCATGTGTCTGGTACTCTGATGCATGCTAGAACATCAAAGTAGCATTTCTCTCTTTTTGACACAGAACAAACAACCACTTTTACTCTGAGTCATCAGACAGATGTTGCTTTGGTGACAACATGCTACATACACACTAGCTACAGCACATGTGGGTCGTCTTCTCTGACATCTACACAAAGTTGAAGTACATTTGCTCCAATAGTACAGTGAAGGAAGCAGTAACCAGCAGGGAAGACCAGATGAAGCATGGAGGAAGAATAATGATTTATTCATTATCCTCCCCGTTCACTGTGACCTAAACCGGATACCAATTAAAAGATCGAAAAACTCAGCTTGAAAGAAAAATGGATTTACCTCTGCTTTAGGTGACTAGTGAATTGATGACTATAGGTGGAGGATGACAACCAGGTCAAGGTTAAAGAAATTATTTAGGTTTCTAAATTTTATCTGAACCGGCACATATTAAACACATAATTTGGAATTGCAAGTCCAAACATTCTAATTTGGACTCTGGAGTAGAGTTAAGCAGGTGACCTGATCAGTCATGAAATCTGTGGCTGCAGGGGGGAGAGTTGGAGCGCACTTGAGCCCTTACTGTCTAAAATCAGTGCAAGAGTGGATCTGAGGGTGGAACTCTGCAATTTCCTTTGTAACCCTCATGCAGAGAAGCCGACACAGAGCTGTTAACAATTATGTACATACTAGGGACCAAAGAGAAAGCTTTGAGACTGCTGTAGGCTTAGTTACTACTGCAACCTCATTTTCAGAAATAAAAAGAAGAAAATAGGTGAAATCTGTAAATTCTCTGTGAGTTTTCTACTCCTTTGGGCTTAATCTCATTTACATCAGAGCAAAGCTGTCTCTTACATCAGTTTCAGATGAAGTTGGCAGTATTTTATTTCTACTTTGAATTCCTTTTCAGTGGTTGAGAAGGCAAGGGGAAATCAGTCTTCAAGGCTTCCTCCCTACAAATGCTAACCATAAGAATATTTCCTAGCCAGTTTTGTTGGTCTCTCTGTAATTACTTAAAGGAATACAGCATAACCATGAAGTACGTGTAAATCTCTAACATTTCACACTCACCATTCACACAGATGATGTTTATTTTACACACAATATAAATGAGTTTAAATAGCTCCCGAAGCTGTAATGTCTCAGAAAACCAGGCTCTGCTGCAGTGGCTGACAATGAGTGCCTAACGTAGTACCACCAAATTTCTGGACTATTCTTTGTCCAATAAATAATGCTTTACAATGCTGTGGCAGTCTCAGCATTATTGTTTGTCAGTGGAAACCTATTACTTGTTCAAATATGATTATTACCCAGTAATTTTAATTTAGATAAGAAAATAACAAACAGACAAAAATGGAAGGACTATCTAGAATAAATGATGTTGTGTCCTAGGACCTAGAAACCGAGCTGAATTACCATACCCTTATTTGTAGTTATACATGTGGACAATCACCACCCTGAAGTATTCTGAGACACCTTGTCACATAGCGTGAATGTTTAGGTATGTTTAGCATTAGCAAAACCTCAGCCTCATTTTTACTGCTATATCACGTTTGCACATAGTTTCTTGCAAGTGTTAGCATGCATTAGGACAACTGTCAGCAAAGCTGTGTAGACTGGAAGTGGTTAGTGCTGCTTAACCAGTGTTGTCAAATCACACACCATAAAAATGTTATGGTCAGATCTAAACCAGTGAGAAAAGAAATGATTGGGTATAACACAAGGTCTTGGCAGTACAGCCAGCAGAAGTGCAGTCCTCGGAAATTCTGCTTTGCGTAGCGCTGAGCTGCTTTGCTGGTGCTATTTTGATATCTTGCCAGTGCCTTGTAGATATGAAAGCCATGTAAAACATGTTGCTGGGATGAACTTGTGTTGGCCCAGTAATCTGGGAGCATGCTAGTTTCCTAATAATTGCATTTTCATATGTGAATTTCTGATGTATGAAATATTACAGGGAAACACGTTTGGGCTTTCATTTGTTTACCACTGCAGAGCCCTGGTTGGTCTGCTCTGTCCCCTGTGGATATAGCAATGGTTGAAACACAGGCATGCTGTCGTGCAGGTCTGCACCACACAATATGGGCGCTTTCCCTCAAATGCTTATACTATAAAATAGCATTGAAGGGATCATAAATCTATCTCATGCCACATAAATAAAAATAGAGCTGTCAGAACATTTTTGACATTTATCTTTATAATCAAAAGTCACCTTTGTCTCAAATTTTTCAATCCCCAAACAAAGAAAAACAGTTACTGCTCAGGTTTTTTCCCTTCTAATCTTTTTCAGAAGCAAAAAACGTTGGAGGGGAGAGGGTGGAGTAGAGAAAAAGTGGGGAAAGTTTGCCACACAAGAAAAGTAAAAATTATTCTCAATTAAAAAGATTGGGAAAAAGCTAATCAATCTCTTCAGAAAATTAAGAGGAGAACAGAGGCCTTATTACTATAATACATGGAATTTTCCTGTTTTTCTGAATAAATTGAATAAAACCTACACATTAGCCCAGGATAGTTTTTCATTGCATCATAAGGTGTCCTCCAGTGATTACTGTTTGTTGTACTTTTAACAAGATTAAATTGTTCTTACAAAGAGCATATAGCAAAATATGTCAAAGACTTTCTAGGCTTTTCTCAGGACTTTTCATCAACCTGCCCTTTAGGAAAACAGCCTGCCTCAAAAGAAAAGTGTTTCATATTAAACAAGGAAAGGTTGAGATCTGGTGAAAAGAGCACAGAAGGGAGCTCAGGAGATGGCTTCCTACATGCCCAGCAGTTGCTTTGCTCCCCAGCCTCAGGAATGTGAAGTGTACTGATGAAAGAGTGAAGGTCTGAGCTGCCTTGAGTTCTTAGCTTGCCAAAGTTCTTAGCCACCTCCAAACATGGGGAAGTAGTAATAAGCCACATCATCTAGGATTTACTTTTCAGGTACATGGCTGGGAAGGTACAATATTTTTAAAATATCTGCTGGATCTCTCTGGAGGTCTGTATCTAGAGATACATGGAACAGTCCTTCTTGGTGTTAAAAGTTTGCTTAGCGCAGTAATGTGTTTCCAACATTGGTGCCTGTCTGAAGGAACATGCATGCATGTAGCTGTAATCCTTATTTTTCCCAGTAAAAGGAATAGATTTCTTTCACTTTTGGTTATGGTGATGTGGATCAGCTGTTGCATAGGCTACTCATAAACAACAGGAGGAGAAAGAAGCACACTAAGGATTGCATTTTCTCTCTTATGGAACAGCCTACAGAACCTTAAAAGGAAGATATTAATGGAGGAATTCAGGGGTTATTAAATAGACCTGTGGAATTATATATAAAAAAAAATTATTGTCATGTATGTACGATGTCCTCCCTCTGATGGATTAGGTTTTATATATTTCTCTTTCTCCTCTCCTCTGAGGAGAGAGAGGGCTACAAGTGAAATTTTCTTGGACTTCTTTGTGCTTTGGGGAGGTACAGAGAAAAAGGAATTGTAGAGCTCAAGGACCCCAGGAATGCCCAAGACTTGACATCTTGGAACTGATGAAGAAGCTGCTCCAGTTTATTACTGTATTTATGTGTATGTCTGTTACTAATAAGAACAAAATTTAGCAGGAAAAAAAGGCTAATTTCATCAGAGAATGTTTTTCTATCTGTTGCTGTTTAAAACAAAGGGAGCAGCACTGAAATTTAGCAGTCTGTTATACAGATTAACCATATAACATTTCTTCTCCCCTTCCCCATATGTGTCTCATATATCTCTCTTGTTGCTGGTAATGTGGCATATAATGTAACAAGAAGGTGTGCTACAGAATTTGTTTATTGGCCACCTCTCCAGTAGAATATAATAAGCATAACAAAGACGGCAGAACTTGACACACAGCTTTCTGTACGCTGTTGTGTTGATCCAGCATCTGTCAGTTTCTGAGAAATTAAAGCCAAGCACCAGAATTTGAATTGGGGCTCAGAATTACAGCAAAAGACATGATTTTGGGTCTCATTGTGCTCAGCAGGGGTCATGCTCCACAGCAGATGTACCAGAGGGAAAAGAAAACAGATGAAGGTATGGAGAGACTCAAATCTCTGCACAGTGAAGCTGTTCCACATTTCTGGTGTTATATGGTGTTATATATGGTATTACAACAACATTATGGTGGGGTGTTGTAGTTCAGTTGTTATTAGTAAGTGTCATTGTGTGCTGATTGCAAGCACTCAAGTGTTCAGAAGGGGGAATCAAGGATACCAAATGGGGAAAAACAATACACAGGAGTCTAATATCCTTAAGGGGATAAATTATCTTTTCCTTGAGAAAGCAGAAAATGTTAATGGCTAAGTCTGCCAAGACATTTTCTAATAGAAGTAAATAAAGATGCAAAAGATCATTCCAGTCCTTTTATGTGCAATTATAAAATATCACTTCTTACTGATCTGTGCAATCTTGGCATGACAAACTGATTGACTCATTGTAGAATATTCCAGTGGGTTTATGGCTGATGAATCAGGGGAAAAGTTATTTTTGGTTTTAAAAAGAGTTGCAATGGAACAGAAATGAGCTGATAAGTATGTGCCTTTCGGGAATCTTCTTGGGAGTCACTGGGACTTGGCTTGTCATCATGTGTGGAACTGTGCGTACAATCACTAGAGGCAGTTACTGAAGTGTTGCTGAGAACATAGACCTGTGCTGTGTCTGTGTCTGCTATGAGGTAGCAGCCAACTGACTGACAACTATTTGAGGAATTTTGGATGTAATAAATACAGCTTTTATCAGGGCAGCCCTTCCATATACACCACAATGGAAGGTGTTTCATAGATCTCTCCACACACTAAGTAAAAGATCATGTTTTGAACAGCTTCACCTTATGCACCTTCTTCTTCAGCTGTTTTGGTAAGGCTGTGACCAGGCTTGTGAGATGCTCCTGTGCTCCACTAATCCCAGGCAGCTGAAATGGCCTTTGGTGTTTTGGGGTCAGATCTGTAGTGCACTTCACAGCAATCTGGTGGCTGTGTAAGCCTCCTCTGGTGGTTGCTTTGAAGGCATTTTCCATAAGCACAGATATTCCATTATCAGGATAAGCAAAACTCAGAAGTGTAAAATAGTTACACACAAAAGATAGTCAGGATCAACAGCCTATCACACTAAAAATGAGTTTTCTCAATGCTTTCTGTAAGACATATGAGAGTCTCTGGTAGGTAGGTAGGGACCATGGCTGTGCCTGGTCTGGGACGTGATGTGTGTCCCAGACAGCTGGGCCCCTGGGGATAGGGGACTATGGCAGGTCAGTTACACAGGCCAGAGCAGCCCAAAGATGGAGTTTGAAATATGGATGCACATTTAAATCCTGGGGCCAGAGCTCAAATCCACTGTGCTATATTCATGCCAATACTGATGCAGATTCTCCCAGGAGAACCTGCTAGGTCTACCACCTGCTGGGTGGTTCATGCAGCAGGTCAGGATGATTTATTATATGTAAATTAAAGCTCCAGATTTACTACTATAAAAAAATTCTACCTTAAATGGAGGAAAGTGGCAGAGGCTGGGAGGTGTGCCATATTCTTACTCCAAATAGAAGACGAATTCCTATCTCTTTACTGTAAGATGGCAGTGATCTGCTGTTCCTGGCCAGGGAAAATTTGCACAGGTTACTGGTAGTAAGATTTGCTCAGTAGTCTTTTTCAATAGCTTAATAAGCTTTTTCCCCATCTTATCCCACTGAAGCTGAAGTTCATGTCAAACATGAACTAATGATGGGTGGAACAAACAACCCAAACCCACTAATTATGCTATTAAGATGTAGATTTTAGTGGCACAAAGTGGGAATTTGATGGTTTCCATCAGCTAAATTGAATAATATTCCCTATGAATTACTAACACTTTTTAAAATCTGCTGTCAGAACCTCTCAGTCTAGTGTCAGGTAATGCAAATCTTGTGACCATGGAAGTACTGCCTTAGAGCTTCTGAACAAGAGAACAAGGAGTCACTAAATGGAGAGAGCTGAAGGGAAAGGGCAAAACCGTATAAAAAGCATTTATGAAGCAGAAACTCTCCTAAGGAGGTTGCTAATGTTAGAAAACCTCTCTGCAGTCTCAGAGGGATTGTACAAATGTTTGTACTAGTTGCTTGTCTGTTTTGATTCCTAAACGCTATTTAGCCATGCAGTCTGGGGATTAGAAGCCTTATGTGTTGCATTTTTCTCTGGGATGCTTTTCCAAAGATACATTTCTTGCTGCAAGCAAGAGGAGCTCTAGAGCTGCTTTACTCCAAGAACAGTGAAGTAGAAGAGGTCAGGCTGGAGCACACCTGATCTCTTCTGGAATTTCATGTAATGGTCATAACCCAGCAAAATGCAAAAAACACTGTAGTCTCTTTTTCTGTGAAGGAATCATGTAAGGGACTTTTTAAAGGGCGAGTATGGTCCAGATTGCTGCTAGAGTGAATGGTAAGATATCCAGTGATTTCAAAATGAACATAGTTTTGCAGTATGCAAAGTTTTGCAGGATAGGGTTTGGTGATTTGGGCTTAATTTGGATTCTATTTTAGTTGATTTAAAACATTCAAATGCAGAGGAAAGAAAAAAGGAGAAGAAGAATCAGTAGTAGTAGGGGTTGTAATGTACTCAGCCTCACAGTGATAAGCAAGATAAATTCCCTTTTCATCAAACTGGGCACAATATATTCCTGCACCATCTGAATACATTTGTGATATCTGGCTGTAAATATGGTCCTTTATACTCTTCTTGCATTGAATGGGAAGGTTTTTCCCATAGCCCTCCAGCTGCAGAGCTTTCTGAAGGCAGGCTGTTGCATCCTGCAATGAAAGAGCGGAGGTAAATGGAGTGTGAGGTTTACCAGATGTCCAAGAAGGCTGGTTGATGACAGCAAGGCAAGGCAAGGCAAGTCATAGTAAATTCTAAATAAGAAATGAAGTTTGGTGTCAGGGAAGCATGAAAAAAAAAAAAAGAAAATGGGTAGTCCTATCTCATGGTCAGATAGTCTTTTATCCCGAGATCTGTGTCAAAAGAAGGAATGTGTGGGAAAGATAAAGAAATGTGAGGAAAGTACCAGTGCTTCTTTGTGGGTTAGCTGAGCTGGCCTGTGGGTGATACTGACAGTGAACCAAGTTACAGCTCTTCTCTTGTGTGTCTCTGATAAAGCAGGATACTTCATGGTTTGATGCTTCCACAGCATGTCCAAGGCACCTCCTCACATCATCTCTCTAATTTTAGAAGCATGTTAGAAATGCTGTGTTCCACCATGCCTAAAATGTTTCATATGTCTTGCATCCAGTACACCCAGTCTGAACCCTCAGCTGGCAGCACAACCTAAAACCAAGTTGAATGCCTGTCAGAATTTCATATGACCTAAGTAAATAACTTTCAGGCTTATGCAGGCTTTTCTTGTCCTATGGATGCTGTAAATATTCAGATGAATGGAATCCATTTGGAGCTTCCCATGACCATGGCTCTGACCATGATGTATTTCCCCTGAGAAATGCTAAAACTTGTTTTTTCAAACTAGATTCTTATGGTAGGATTTTAAATTCACCTCTGAGTGCCCTACATGCATGTCCTAGTTTTAACTTGCTTTTGTGGAAGGTCATAACTTGAGAAAAACTAAAGTTAACTATATAAGATGCTCAAATCTGTATTCAGGTGGAAAATTTTAGACAATACTGAGTAAATAACAATTTTTAAAGCTTTATGCAATCTTGAACGGTTTAAAAAATAATTCCATAAGCATTTGTTTAGACTTCTTAGCTGAATAATAGCTAAGTAGCACCCTTCTAAAGTCTCTTTATGTAACCATCTTGGAAGAGTACTGCCCCTTGCTTGCCCACAAACTCATTTTTAAAATCACTAATGTGACATCACTACTTGAGAATGACATAACACCATATTAATGGTGAGCCATGTAAAGAGCACTGTTACCAGAAGGGTAGATAATTATGTGTTTCATTGCTTTATATCAACACAAACAAATACTTTTTGGCTACTGAAATGCTATCAAGTGTGGATCATTAGTTTATGCAGTGTTTATGCGATCACCACAAATACCAATTAGTATGGCTGATGAAGAGGACATTATCTGTGGAACAGTGTTTGCCACCTCTATTCACAATCCATAATGGTCTAATCAGTCAGTCTGAAGTGCTGTGAATAAAGGAGCAGATCCTGGTTCTGTTTCAATGGGTTTATGTTGTTGTCAGAGAGTTGCATAGCACTATCACAGTTAATGGACCTATACCAATTTACACTGGTTGAAGAACTGGTAAATCTTATGTAGGAGAAATCAGTACTTTTAGAGTTCTTCTGTTGTCCTGAAACTTAAAGTTGCTTGGTATGAGAATGGCAGCCATGAATATGGAAGTTAAGGTCAAACAATGGCCAGAAGTGCAGATGTACGGTTTTGGCAATTTCACTGGTTCTTCTCCAAATACGATTTCCAGATGTACTCCCTCTGCTTTAATTCTTCCAAGAACTATTTGGAGAAGTTTTAAAAATATTTTATTGTCTTAGTTTTTATGGTTCCAGGAGATAAAAACAGTCCATCTTTACCAAGCGTACATTGTGATATCTGACTATATTGTGGCAAAGTGCTGCGGTTTTATTTTTATTGCGTTTTCTAAAATTGGTATAAACCATAGAAACTGAAAAGCCTTCTTGGGAAAGGGGGTGATAAAGATAAAAGAAAGCAGCATTTAGTTTTCTCTCCAACCAGTTCCAAATGTGCCACTGTGCCTATTACATCCCATAAACACCAGGGCAAAAGCACCAGCTGCTCATTACTCTCAGAGGAAATGCTATTTCCTCTCATTTTGGCACAAACTACCCCCCAAAAGGAAAACAGCCCTAGTGAGCTGCAGCTAAACATGAAGTCTGTGTAATGGCATTATATATAAACAATGTGACGTGATATGTCTCTTCTGACAGCCGATCCCTGTAAAAATATAATAAAGAGATGTGCTAAACCAAAGGGCATAAAAGGTGTTTGCATATGAAACTGTTCCTGAAAGGAATTTCCACAAGCTGGACCATAACTGTTCCTCATTGGGTGGCTGGGATGCAGACAGGCAGGGAACTAAGCTCCCTTAATATGTTAATGCCACTTGGAGGTCTCCTGCCAATGCCAGTTAGAGTGTAAAATCTATTTAAAAAAATAAAATCAGCTGAAAAGTGCTATGTGCTGCTTTACGTTAAATAGGAGGCACATTGAAACATCATTAATATTTGAGATGGTCTTTGATTTAAAACACTCATTAGTGCTTCCCAAGTATTGGAAAGCAAACCAGAGGGAGAAGCAACACTCTCTTAAGCGAGGACTCCTGAGGATCTTTGAGTTGTTGCTCATACAAACACCAGGCTAAAGCAGCTAGAAGCCATCCCACACCAGTATCATCCATTTTTATTAGATAAATTAAAAAGGTGAATGTTTTAAGCTTTTTGTTGTTCAAGGACCACAGCTGTTGCCTGCTGCTTTCATAGTTGAATGCAATTCCCCATGACTGTTTTTGCCATCACCCATTTTCCCAGCTTGGTCTGCCCATGCAGATCTGAAGTACAGGTCTGGAAAGAAAAAGAGGAAACCCAGCAGTTTCACTGGTGCCAGTTGATAAATAGGAGAGATTGGCATCTGCTAATGAAAGGCTCAGGGAATAAAAGGTGTAGAGCAAGGAGGGTATATCAGTGAAAAAGGAGCATATATCAGTGAAATATCTTTTACAGAACAATTTGCTTGTGGTTTTGGGAGAAAAGGCAATAAATGACTAAGGAGGTGAACAGAGATTGGGAAGCAAAGGTGTCAACACAGGTTAAAGATCAAATACAACTGGAATATAATTTAAGAGGTATCTGTGTGGCTCTCAAATTATATTGTTCTAAGGCATGGGTGGACACTAGAAAGTAAACCTCAAACTAAAAAAAACCACCAAAATGTCAAATCAAATGAATAGGATGGACCAATTTGTTGCAGAGTTTCATAGTCTGCTGTCTTTCCATATTAGAGGGAGGGAAAAGTAAGAAAAAAAAGTCAAATCACAGTTGTTACTTGCCAATAATCCAAGTAACCCATCTAAAAGATTGTGAAAACATAGCAGATGCCAGTAGATCTAAATTAAAGCACATTCAACTCAGAATGCAAATAGTTCTGAGACCGTAAGGTTTCCCTAAAGCTCTGGCAAACATTTGGCTGGATTGATATTTTGGGCACCGATCTGCATAGCATCTGATTGTGAGCTGCATATGAGCAACACATAAAGGCAGATTTTTGCTGAAGAAAAAAAAAAGGCTGCCTATTGCCTTCTGTGAGGCTGAGAGACGAGTTACAAAAAGCCTTATGGCACATTGCCTCGATTTCTGTCAGCGTGCGGAGCCTCCTGCCCCAATTTCCGTCCTGGGGCACTTTGCAGCGCAGCACAGTGGGGAGAGGCAAGGGGTGTACTCCAGCCTCTCAGCCTGTCAAACCCATCCCTTAGAGGACAGTGCCAAAGGCCTTGGGTGAGGCCAGTAGCTGATGTAAACCAGAATAATCCCAATTCCCAGCAGTCCTGAAGTTTCACTCTGCCAAAACACACATTAGCTTTTGATTCTGGGTCTGCCAGAAAAATAGTGGAAAATTATGGTTTTGCTATTTCTCTTCTCCCTCTCAATTTACTGCAGCACACCAGTGAAAGACTGGAATTAGTTCAACACTTAATTTTTGAATAGCAGTAGAGGCAGCTCCAATTTTTGGTAGTCATAAATGCTGTGGGTTAAAAAGTTGTTGGAAGTTTTGTTACAGAACAAACTCCTCTGCTATCTAGTGAGTACAGAGAGCATTGGAATGTTTTAGTGTGAACATGTGGGAACTTAGATTAGACTATAAGAAAGCCCCTTTGAAACAATTCCTGTCCCTTCTAATAAGAAATATGATAGTATAAATAACAATTTTCTGTTGCCTTGATGTTTATAACATGTTGATATCAAATACACAATTGAATCTTTATTCACAGAAAATTACAATGCTAGAGTTTAGTATTTGGGGTTTTTTCTGCTTTAAAACTGTGCTGAATTTTCATAAAATAGCATCATGTAGAAATGTTTATTTTTAAACTGTTAAAATATTTAACTTCTAAAATCAAACTAACAACTAGAACAGGTTAAACCCCCAAAATTTCTTTGAAAAAAAAAAATCAAGATTTTATCAGCATTGTTAGAGGGGTTACAGATTTTGAAAAAATGAAAATGTCATGAGCTATTCTAGGTAGTCCAAATATTCGTTTTTGAGACTTACATTAAAAGGCTTGGATTAAAAACAGAGCCTATGCACTGCTAATTATCCCATGTTCTGTGTCTAGTGCAATTTGTGTCAAAAGCCAGTCAAACATCCAGCAACATTATGGTCTTATTGCCTAAGTACATAAGACTAAAGAAGCAGGGAGTTAAATTCTCCTGTCTGATGTAAGAAACTGTTTCTTAGTGCTGAAATCCACTGACATGGAAAGACAGACAGGCTTTCATTGCAGCTAATGGCAGTGTACCTATCCTGCGAGTAATTACCGGTCTCCAGTCTTTGGTGCTTCCCTGCTCATGAGACTAATGTTTATTCAGAACAATAAATATAAGGTCTATGACACTTTTAAAGTAATGTTCAGATGTGTCTGTGTAACCATGGATGAGTGGTGCTAGTAGTTTTATGCTTTAGTAAACATATTTGACTCTCTGAGTGCTCCAGGGACAGTAGTGGAGTGTGGCAGATGCTGGAGAAGCTGTAATGATTTGCAATTTTGGATGAACTTGTGGTAATAGAGAGTGTAATGACAAGGTAGCGGGATCAGCTTTCATCGACTTCTTTTTCTGCTTCATGCAGAATATTAATGATTCATTTAGCATTGATCTGTACAGTTTCAGAGCACAGATTTGTATCTATAATCTAGGAGATTGGTTAATTTTTATATCCTCATGCTAAGTAAATCTTACTAGTGCTCACAGCTGTCTCTGCATAGTTAATGACCCTGAATAAATTCCATTATAATTCCTGGATGATGCAAAGGTTTTTCAGGGTGAAGAACTGAAACCCTGCCCACCACCAGCCATCAGCCCAGGTGTAAACTAGCAGCCTTGCCCCCAGGACAAGTAACTTCCACAAGGTGTTGGGCATTATCCGCTACCAGATACTTCAAATGGGAATTTAATGCCTTCAGTCCCTGAGAAACAGGGCTAGCTTTTTTCCAGTCATATGCAAAACTCATGCATGTGTTTAACTTCAACTCTATAAGAATCCCTGTCAAAACCAACATTAATAATCATATACATAATTCTTAGCTTGATTTTTAAACATTTGACAATTCCAGACTCATGTTTTTTGGTTTTGGCCAAAAGTAATTTATTTCTCTCAGTGTGTGATGCTTTTGGAAACTGTCCTTCTGACTTGTTAAAAGAAGAAGTACTTTTCTTTGAAGTAATGATTTCATCTGGTTTGAGCACTGATGTGGCAAACCTAGCAGGCTGGAAGGAATTTTTTTTTTAAAACTTATTTTCTTCGTCACAGGTGAAGACAAACATTTTTGCTGGGGGTTACTTGAGGCACTTTTGATTTACAAGTAAAGGGATTGTTTCTTTATTTGAAATTGTAGGTACTTAATAATCAGACTCGATAAAGTAAGGAAATGACTATGGCTTTTGGGAAACAGGTCTCTAACCAGTAAGCATAAACCTGATACTGATAGAATGGAAGGAAAATCTGTATTTAATCAATTTGATCAAATTTAACCTTTACAAAATTGAGCTTTGCCTGCATAAGTCATGCATGCACCTGCTGTGCAAAAGGAGGAAATCTTCTGTATCTAGGAGACTACGGCCAGCTAATCAACTTTAACAGTATATTATTTTCATGTTTTAGATTTTTTTTCCTATCTAAATCCTAGGGACTGGCTAACAAGAACACAGCGTACCTGTGGTGCCTTTTGATTTACAAGCGTCTAGGTTCGGTCCATGACTCAAATTTATCTTGTTCATAACTGCATGAGCAGTGTGAAATTTAGAGTAGCTATCACAAAAAGTAATAGAAGAAGTAGCTGAAATATTCCCTTTAGTGATAATATTAAAACAAAATAAATATAAAAATGGTGACTATCAAATAACACAGGAATTATAAATTTGTTTCCTTTTGGGTTACAAAAGAATAGTCTTCTTCAGGTGCTAGAACTGTACTTAGGGCCAGGTTTAGATATCAATTTCATATTGTCTAGCACCTGACTGTACAGCAGGAACTGCTGATGTCAGTGGCACCATCTGTAGAGCAAGAAGTTAGTGTGATCAAAAATGTAGAAACAGGCTCTCCATAATTTCAAAATGTTTTCCCATCTGGAGTCAGTATCATAAGTACTTTAGTGGAAGACTCTGCCTGTTCTTCCTATCCAGACTGGGGAATCTTCAAGTCTTGTGTTAGAGTGAAGATGGGCGTGGGTAGCAGTCCCCTAACAGCTATCGAAGCCTCGTGCAGTGCATAAAATGCTTACTAAAGTCAATAGCATTTACACTCAGACCCTAGAATTTCTAGAATAACCTAAATAAAGAACTTAAAAGTAGACAGACCTAATCCACACGTTTTAATGAAATGCTAAATAAAATACTGTGTACTTTGTTTTTCAGAATAATTTCAGTGAAAATGCATGCCAATCCTTAAATGAAACAGAGAACAACATGGGAAGAAGAGACTAAATTTTCATTTGGGATTTTTTTAAATGAAAAAATTGTCTAGGCAGTTTCAAGTTACACAGATAACTTGGCTAGTATGAATAACCATTGTTGGGGAGGCAACAAGCCACTTTAAGAAACCTGGATATCTTTGTTTTACCCTGGGATTGCACAGTGAAGGAAGAGTAACTCTTGTACTGTATCTAGTGTATCATCTTGCTGGAGAATTCCCTTTTGCTCTTTAGGCTGGTTTCACTGGCTATGTAGACAGATCTCTTTTTTTTTGTTTGCTTCTCAGGGAATAGGCCCCAAGCAATTAAATGAAAGCCATTTCATTTACTATTTCATAATTCACCTGAGTATCAGTATTTTTTATGTAATGTTCATGTCCTCCACTAGTTTATTAACATATTCTATAGTGCTTTAAAAAAAAAAAAAAAAGTGGATACAGTCCTCTATTTGATGCATCTGTGTAAATGATGCATTGACTAGACAGAAATGGAATTATGATTTATCACTCCTTTACCTAAGTTTACCCTTTAATTCTCTGTTGCAGCTATTGCCTCACTTGCCCCCCTTTTGGAGATTCCAAACCACACAGAAAAAAAAGAATACAGAGAAAAAAAAAACAAACAGTGGAACAAACTTTTGTCTGACAGATGAATTTGTCACTCTTTTAGTGAAAGTCAGAACCCAAAGTCTTTGGTGTGTGAACTTTTTTTCTCCTGTTCTTTTCATGTTACAAGGACTGCAAAGGACACATTAAATAATGCAGCTCCTCTGATATTCCAAAAGCAAGTACCACCAGTATCTTGCAGAAAATCTATTCTCATGAGTTTGCAAGAAAATAACTTGATCCAAGTACACGTTCAAACTATGAGTACTTATTCAGAATGAAACAATGGTTCCGTGGTTCATCTCATGAGGAGTCTCAGTGTCAACCAGTGTGAGTCATTAGAAGTTCAATATTAAAGCAAAATTTAATTAACTTGGGACAATCTGTTTTTCTTCTTGGGGACATTTCTGTCTAAAAAGTCTAAAAGAGCTTTAGAAGGCTTTGGAATTCACATATATACAAATATCAGGATTAGTTTATGGGAAAGTTTGGGGCTTTTGGATGGTAAGTGCTTCTCCCCTTTTCCCTCCCTCAACTTTTTCACCTTGAGAATATAGATATTTGGAAAACAAGCCACCCTTTGCCATTAATAAACCAAATAAAATAAGAAAACTCATTGGGGCCTACAGCAACTTCCTGTAGCTAATTTCCTTAACACCAATATAGATCTATGATTAATATAATATTTAACATTAATATCCTTGGCAGAAGCAACAAGGGCTGTGGGTAAGCATTAGGAAAATGAGATCTACTGACAGTCTGATCTAATTGCCATCAAAGACAGGGAGTGAAGAAGTAATTCACAGACCGTGTTGAAAGGTAGGGTTGCCTTATCAGAAGATACTGTCTTTGAAGAGAGGAAAAGTTTGTCACTGAAGTCTCACTGAAGTGAAAGATCTATAGAGCTCTTACTTTTACTTCAGTTATAAACTATAGTGGAGGTGAATCAGGACTTTCATACTGCCTCTTTCGTGATTTTTTTTTAGATTCTTCTTTTTTCTGTAGACAAAGTCACAGTAAAGCAAAATTATTTGCTAATGATTAAATTTTGTTAGTGTCTGGAGTCAGCAAGCACATAGTATAGCAATGTGTGATCACTGGTACAACAGCTGGAACATCTCTGCTGTTGTTGAATCTTCCCCCTGACTGCCAGCAAAACAAATGAGTTGGCAAAACCTGCTCACCTGTGTGGTGGTGTTGGGTGAGGGTGATTTGCCGTGAACTACAGCTTGCTTAACTCTCCATCAGAATAGTTCTCTATTAAAACTCTGACTCTCCCAACCCCGCATTTTTAAACAGGACAGTTTTGACCTTGTACTTTGGCTTTTTCTGTGAATGTGCAGGAGAATGGGAGCTAAGGCAAAGGGACCTCTAGCTACCTCTAGCCTCTTCCCAGGAGCTCCTAGTGTGATTATAGCACCATTACCTTTTAGCTTGGTGTTTTGATGGAAACACCTCTTTTTCCCACAACCCTATACTATTTAAATCAAAACATCAGTACCTCAGAGTTTTCCATTTTGCTCCATTAGTTTCAGAACTTTGACATCACATTTTTCATTTGCCTGCAAATTAAAAGCCAAAGGGAAAGGCCCAGTGGATCAGGAATTCTATGTGTAAACCCAATCAGCTACAGAAGTGTATTGCCTATATATGTTACTGGGAAAAGTGAGATGGTTTGCCATTCACTATGCTAATTAAAGCTTTTTCATTCATGCATAGTAGATTCAGCATTATTGCTATCCTTGCTTGGCACTGTTGTAAAGTGTGTTATTGCTGATCAGATGACTGATTTACAATTCATAAAATAATTTATGAAACAGTTCAGATCTCTTGAGCCTGCAACCTGGCTTTGGAAATAAGTTTTGTTTAACTAGAAAAGCTGGGTGCTGTTGAGTTAGAAACATTCTGAAATCCTTACTAAGTTTCATTATAAAAAGAAACATTTTTTCTCATTCAGATGTCCTTTGAGAGTATTTTGGTGTTCCATGACTACCATGAGGAATGATAGCAATAGCATGACAAAACTCATGCAATTGGTTTGAGTAAATTTTTAGGTCATGTATGATATTGCAGAAATGATATGATGTCAAGCAGACAAATAAGTTAAAGTATCATCTAATGGATGACTGTATATGATATCTGTATACTTTTTAGATGTCATTTTGGGTACACAGCAATTTGTGGAACAAGCAGATCAAGGCATTTGCAGCAACATTTTTTAAAAAGAAAATTCACTTGAAGAATTTGACAGTGTTTTACGCTGTCATTTTTAATTAAGTTTTAGCAGTGTCAGTTTGCACTTCAGTTCTGAAATTATTATTTATTAATTTAGCATAATTATTGCATACAGTAAGCCAGTTTTACTTTGAAATGAAAATCAAAAATTTCTATTTGGATTATGTTTTTTTCTCAACATAGATTCTTTCTTCATGTTTTCACTCTGTCTACCCTGATGTGATGAGGTAAAAAGCTCATTCCTTTCCAAATGAATATATAATGATGCTAGTACTAAACCAGTTAACTGGATAGCTGATATTTACAAAAATCTGCAAATGTAATGACTTCGAGTTCTTTGTTGAATATTCATTAAATATCCTTTTCTCATAGGGCTTATAAATCCTCTGAAATGCAATACATACACACTTTAAAATTTGACAGAAAATACTCATATTTCTAAGACAAAGGGTTTTTTCTTCCTTAAGCACTCTCCCAAATCATATATAATCAGGAACATTGGCAACACTGCTGCTCAGAGAAGGACAGAGTGAACATCAAGAAATCCAAATGAATTCAATCCCATTAAATGTAATGGTGTGGTAAATCTCACTATACCATCTGCTGTAGAAGGTTGAGACACTATTGGAATTCCACATCTTATTTACATAGAAGATAAGAATGTGTTGGGAGATTTATATGGCGAATGAATACCCAGAGACAAAACTAAGTTTCTAGTCTGTTCACATCTGGGGAACATCTACATCTGTAGAGCATTATACAAAAACTACTGTAAGTTAGCCTTTCTCTGAAAGACCCTGCCACTTCATTCCAACTTACCCATTAAAGAAAAGAACAACAGAAAACAGTGAGAAAGTTCCTGCAAACACTAGTGGGAACTGAGCTACTTCATCACAAGAAAACATAAACTCTGCTAATTTAGTAGATATTTCCAAAAGAATTAGCATTGAACATTGTAGTAAATAGGTTGTATCATATTTAAAACATCTGTGCTGTGAGTTCAGAAATCAACCTGTGGCAAAACATTAAGGAAAACATGCCACAGATTTATTTTTTCCTTCTCTTGAACATTCAGGTTGACACTCTGCATTTTAACTAGATTCAAAGCTTTCATTTACTTAATACTGAAAGAGAGCTGAGCTGCAGCCCAGCTTTAAAACAGATGATACCACAGGTGTAACTTGCACAATATATGAACTATAGAGGAACAAAACACTGCACAGTAGCTTCCACCTGATATATTCCTCTTTATCATTATATTTAATAAATCTTGAGCTTGCTTGGGAATGGAATTTTCTTTGTGCACATTGATTGTAAAACCCATCACTTGTCAATTCAGTTAAACATTAAAGTTCTAATACATCAAAAGTGCATAGGGGAGCTGACCTGGGCTAAGAAAGCATTTTATGCAGGCATATTAATAGAGTTCTTCTGCAGCTGCCTCATGTACTTCAGATTGGAAACCTCTGAACCAAAGCCAATTGACAGTAACATATTTGGAAAGGAAGATGCTTTTAAATTACCTCCTTTCCATTTAATCAGACAAGCAACCTCTGAATCCCAAGCCGTAGGTGAATGTTTAAGAGAACATTCTTTATATAGTTAGCTGAACCATGCCCAAGAGCACCCACTGACAGCTTTCCTATTACCAGAAGGACAATGAATCATATGAACTTTGCTGACACACATGCTATAATAATTGTTACATTTTCTTTTAGAATATATCCTTGGGCTCGCTTTTGGCCTCACCTTAAAGGTGACAGCTTGTAAGCTACATAACCTAGCCTGCCACTAAATCATCAATAACAGTTCATAAAATATCCTGTGATAATTTAGCAGTGCAATGGTTCTGATCCTAATGGAATCAGACATCAGCAGTTATGCTATTTCCTCCTCGGATTCTGGATACTTCTAACGAACATTTGTTAAAACAGTTGTTCATCTACAGTGTACATATTCCTGCCAAGCTTCATGGAAATATTTCTATCCATTATTTTTTAACATCAGCTCTCAGTAGAAGTTTGTCTTTTCCGTTTGGAACTCACTCTAGTGCTATATAGACATCTTTGTTTCATAAAGCATAGTTATAAATATTAAAACAGACACATTTGTATTCCCTTCAGGTTAATGGCCAAATTTTCATAACAGCTTTCCAAGTAGAAACAGAAACAAGAACAAGTTCTGCATTTTTCTACATCACAGCCCTATTAATTAAGTCTTTGGTTTTCAAAAGCACATCTTAGGCACTCCACATTGATATCTACTTAATTTTTTTGCTTTAAAATAGATTTCTGGCCAGTATTAATGTAATTTGGATGCTAAGGCAATGCTAATATTGTTGGTATGTGTATTGTTACAATGTTACCAAAAAATCTTACTGAAACAATATAGTAATTGCTTTTCACCTAATAATGGTAAACATTTATCAGTAGAACTGGTGACAATAATGTTATCAGAGTAGGGATTTACAATAGATTTTACTCAGGATTTTGTATGTGGGACCCTTTTTGTCCTGGATTACCTTCTGCTTTTTTTCCAGTTTGGCAGAGCCTTTTGGGGGTGATGCTGATTGGTGGTGTTGCCTGAAGAGACCCTCCATGTCCCTGCCAAAGTGGACACGTCAGGATGGGAATGTCTCTGCCACTCCTCGCAGGCTGAGGCCTCAGAGGTCCACCCTGCCTGGCTCACTCAGCTGGGTGTCCCTGGGGAAGGGCAGATGCCCCACAAGGAGCTGCAGGGATTTTGGGGTCTCAGTGACTGTCACCAGAGCTAGCAAAGGAGACATGAAAGTTGACTTATCAGTTGGATGCAGTTGGCTGAGCTAAGGGCTTGCCAGCCTACTTACCTATGGTTTTAAGCACCTGTATGGAGCTGCAGAAGGAGTGATATATGGAATGATTACAAGTTACTCCTTCTGGCCACTGTGTAGTTTGAGACCTTCGCATTTTCAAATTTTTACCTTTTTCTCCTCCATCTCCCTTGAATGTCTTCCAAGATCCCTCCACCATGTCTTTCTCGATCTCTCCAAACCTCAGGTTTCCGCAAAAACTTCAGTATCAGGAGTTTTTGATTTCCTGAACCTATACCCTCCTTTCTCAGACAACTTTTCCAGACTGTGACTAAACTCTCTCAGTAACAGCAAACACCTAATTTCCTCTGTCCCTTGTAACCAGGTTGATTATCTTCAACCCTCTGATCTTTCACTTTCTCCTCCCTACACTCTGTCATTTCTGCCATGTGAGCATCTTGTCTTCATCTTTCTTTTCTTCCACAGCAATCTGTTTCAGATCTAATTTCATAATTTCCTCAACTTAGTCCTTGAGATAAGTTACTGAATCTCATGTATGAATAAATACATATATAAAGAACTATATGTAAAGGCACATATGAATAAATAGGCCTCATGATAACTGCCAGACTTGACTGTGACCTCTTTTTTTCTAACCTTTCCTGTTGGCTTTTTTTTCTTATGTTTTTTGTTTCTGATATTTTGTACTAATATATTCTCCTCTTTACTATATGAGGGCATGAAATACCTGATTTATTTGGCAATTCTATTAAAACAAAAGTGGAATAAGCCCATGCAAGGGCTGTTCTTATATTCACCTGAGCTACAGCTTATTTCCTTAGACAAAATGAAGAGAAAAGGTTGAGTTGCCTTCTCTAGAGAACATGTTGAATCCTAAGGAACATTATGCAACAGGGAAAATATAGGAGTTATAAACCCTCTCCAAGACCCAACTCCTATTATTCCCTCTGAAGGGGTCTATCACTGCCATTCTGGGCAAGGATTGCAACACAGCTTAAGAAATATATAATTTTCTGCTTTATTTCTAAGACATGAATTTTTGTCTGTCTGTTTTGTGGGGTCTTTGGTTTGGTTTGTGTTTGTGTTTGTTTGTTTGTTTGTTTGTTTTTTAAGAGTGTCAAACCATTTCACACAGTCTTATCTTTTTCAGTCTATAGAATGATACCCACAATAAATAGTTATTTTTTTTGATAGAGGTTGTTTTGAACTTTTGATTGTAGGTTGAATATTTCAGTGTGTTGTGTTAATATCCAGTATCTATTTCATATATTTTGTGATATTTTGATAACATCCCACTTATAGAGTTGCAAGTCTTTCTCAAACATAAATAAATGTTTACTTTGCAGGAGGAAAACTGGTTTTATAGCTTTTAGTTCCTCTAATACAAACTGGAAATATTTGGGCTATGTAACTCATCTCTCAAAGACTTCCAAAAGTGTTGTATTTGCAAATATTCAACATCACAGAGGTCTGAAAATATCAAATTACTTTTCTGGTAACTACAGTGATATCCATTAAATACACACTTTAATTTACTTCATGACACTTCATTAGATGGTCTAACCTACAAACTGAGCTCACAATACTTAGGAAATCCAATGCAGAAGATGTAGGAGTAGCACACAGAGCACTACTGAGTTCACTGAAGAGCCTGTGTAAAGACCCTACTGTAAGGGGGGAAAAGAAGCAGATAAACAATAACAAACTGTGTGTATTCAGTCAGGATATATAGTGTATGTCTTCCTTTTTATTTTAACTTAGTTTGTAACTAATTATGTACTGGTATTCCCAAATGAATTATAACACTTTTAGCTTAACTGCCCATTACAACAAAGATATTAACTGCTTTCTGTCGTCTGACTAATCAGTATAGAAAATACACTCGAATGAAAATTATTTTGTGTAGGTACAGGAAATAATGACAACTAGACAAAATACTGAAGTTCTCATAAAAATGGTCAGCAAGCATAGATATAAAAGCGTATTTATGCTTTACAAACAGTACTTTGTCTTTTCTCACACACAGGAAAAAATTACAAAAAGTTCTATGACAGGACTCTGTGCAAAGCGATGAATCTTAACTCAAAACTAGTGTGAGCTGGAATTCATTATGAGTTCAAGCTTTATTCATTCATACATCTTATTTATAATTTTCATACTTCTAATATCCTTCCCTACGTGCAAACCTGTAGTTTTTGCTTTAGGTCAGGTAGAGGACGGTTTGTTTTCATGCCCATTCAGATTTATGGAAATAACACGTAAAATGCTATTTTCTGTCTTCTGTGGTTGCAAACGTATTCTTGTACAGTCCTGCTCTTTCAGAGTTACCCTTTCAGAATGAAAGGAGGTTGGATGGCCAGCTGGGGTGGTGCAGGTGGCCATAGGCTGCTGCTGAAGCACAGCCTCAAGACCATGAGCATTTATAGCTCCATCCACTCCATATGTGTGGTTGGCTATTTTTTGAAGAGAAAAACATTGTCATAGTTTTTGTAAGACAGACTGAATACTCTGAAATTGTTAAATGTGGCTAAAGATGCCTGTCAGTCAAGACACTGTCAGACTATAGAACAGCCAATAATCCTATTATGCTCTGGAATATTTTCAGCTTGAATTTTTTTTTTTTTTTTAAGAGAAAACATAAATTCTCCAAAACTGGTACTGAGCATAATCTTACTTCTGAATATAGGTGAAAGATAATTAAGCCTAAACAGAAATGGGCTGCTCTTGACCTATTTACAGTGCCTACATCCTAGTCAGTGATATTAGCTCAGAAATACTGGTGTAGAGTAATAAAAATGTGTTCCACCATGTAAAATAATTTTTTGAGTTATTAGTCCACAGACTTTCAAATGTGTTGTATTCCTGTGAAAAATACAATGCCGTATTTTACCTAGCCAAGAAGTGCAAAACTCCATTTTATTGATTGAGGGATGTCAGCGGTAAGCATATTAATACTTATTCACACTGTTTTTCCTTTGGCATTCTGACATTAACTATCATGGGAAAAATCCTAGGGTATTCCTAGTGAAATGGCATAAAATAAATCAAATGTTTAATGGAAGCTTGGATCTCACCAGAGCCCCTTTTTTATCCTGAGGTTTTAGCCATGCAGGATGGAGCCCATTAAGCAGAAGAGCAGTGAAACAATATTGCAGAATAGCACATGTTTACTCATTAATGAGAAGTTCTGATATAAAACTGGACATTTCTTGCAGGGTGAAATCTTTTCATTCTTGGTTTTGGTGGGGAGGAAGACAGCAGAAAGGAGGAGGGGGAATCCTTTAATTGTTAGTGCAGGTTTTAAACTGACAAGCCTCAAAGGCAGAATACTGACTCTTTGATCTTAAAAGGGTTGTAAAAGATGGTCTCACTTGTGTTTATTCAAATATTTGCAGGTAAACGCTGATAATCTAAACTGAGTCAAAGCTGCAGAATTTAACATAAGTAATTTGCATATCAAGAGCCTCAAAATAAATACCAATTCAGAGATCTTAAATGTTGTCAAAAACTAATCATGACTTGAAATTAACTTGGGGTTTGTCTAGTATGAAAGTCTGTGCTCAGGAAACTAAAACATCCATTGGCAACCAATGGTCTGATAGATGTGCTTAATCCCCACTAAGAAGGCTGTGTGGTAGCTGTAGGTATCTGCAGTCACATACCTGCTGGTTTAGGGCATATCAAAGCAAAAGGGCAACCTGGCAGGGCAAAGAGCTGAGCTGATGTGCTGTGTGTCCTCACCACCAGACCTTATCCACCGGAGACATCCTTTGCAGACAACCTGTTGCTGATTCTACTTAATAACTGGGAAAACTGCTTCGAGTGAGTGCTCTTGTAAACAATTTGCATTTCACTGTTCCTGGGCAGAGTTGTTAATTCTTGAACTACTGGATTCTTGACAAGTTTTTTTACTATTTGTAATTATTCGTATTTCAAGTAAAGGTATCACAGTTTCTAAATTACTTGATTGTCTTCAAAATCTATTTTTAGCACCTGGTTCCTGCTACTTATTTTGCAGTTAATGACTTCTTGGCATAATTTTGTGCCTGTTACTTGACTGAAGGAATGTACATCCTGTATGAGCACCGAGCGACCCATTTGGAAGTACAGATCCTTCATACTTCCTCTCCAAAAGTCAACAAAAGTTGTCTGGGTTTTGGAAGTCTTTTGTGTGCACAAATGCTGCAACTGATGAAATGAGATACTAATAATTAACATTTATCAAGTCAGATCAGATGTACCTCCCAACTTATTAACATAGGATTAAAGTTTCAGCCTTTCGTTTCCCTTGGGGGAGTATTTAGGGTATCTACATCTATGAAAGAGACTATGAGGTAATTTCAGTTTGGGCAAAAATTTGCAAACTGCTTCCTTTAGTCTGACCAATACCTGGTTATGTGGGAAGAGCAGCTGATTGCAGTGCCACGGAGTCAGGTCAGTACCTCAGTCCTTCTCCTTCTGCACATTCCCAATTTGCATCTTACATGGAAAACAGCAATCTGGGAGACTAAGCTCAGTTCTGGGCATTAGAAATATATTAATGGCAGATTCTCACATAAGGAAAACTCAGAAGCAAGCAACTAACTTTTTCAGCTAGTCATTGCTTACTCAATTCCCTGTTCAGGTGTTTGTTACCTACAAGATCTTCCTATTTTGATTGACTCAGGGTGAGAAATCTGAAGCTTGAGCTGGTGCCATTACTAGTCACCCTTCAGGGAATAAAGGTGGTATGTTACTAACCAATATAGCAACTTGTTAAATCATGATATAGGTGAGTGTAGATTTCAGTTCTCTAGAACTGAGTCTCCACGAAAAACGAATAAGTGTCTATCAGATCCAGCTATAGGTCTTGGGCTGAGATTTTCACAGGAAATTTCTTATTGCACAGCATGCCTATTTCGTAGGAAATTAGGCATTGCATAGCTACCTTTTTAATGACCTAAGTCTCAAGAGATACAGCTGAAGACCCTCTTTTAGATCTAATGTCCTGAGTTGAAGTTTGCTGTTAGTACAGTTATGCTAGGCCATTATTTTACCTGAAGTTATTTAAAATAAGAAGGATTTTCCTAATAAGTAGGCCTTTTTATTGTAATTAAAAAATAATAATTGTTGGTCATGACAGGAAAGCAATTTTGGAGAATTTGTGGAAATCCTGATTAGTTTCTTCCCTCTTTTTCTGGAAGGAAGGTCTGCCAGCACCAGGGAGAAGGTGGAGTGCTAACAGAAGCACTCAGCACCTACCTAACGGCAGCCCTGCCCTGTGATGATGGCACTGAATTCTGACATTTAGAAACCTACTCTGCTGGTGTTGCCATAGTTCCCTGAGCTCAGGACCTGCAATCCAGCTGCCTCCCCACTGGGATGACTCATTGACATTTCAACACTTTACTTTGTCCACCTTATTGACTCTCCAGCTTCCTGCCTCATTGCTTTATTCTCCAGTTCTCTGCCCACTTTTCCCAGTCCCGTTCTACCCACCTTTTATCAGTCAGATGTCCACAGCTCATCTGACTCTGAAATTTTCATTTGTCTTGTCTTACTATAGCTTTCCTACTGCTCTCCCAACACCTCTTTTTTTCCTCCCAGCTCCTGTCCGCACAACACACAGAGCAGTTTGAATATCTGGACGTTGTCTGAAGTTCTTACACTTGTAAAACCAAATAATAACTGACCAATGAGTAGTCACCCCTGGTCATGAACAGTATAAAACTGTTGCTATCTAAGCATGAGTCTACTCTTATTGTTTCTTGAGTTATTCAAGCCTTTATTTTGAATAAAGATGCTTATATTTTTGAAATGTAAGTATACATTATAATTTTTCACCAAAAAGTGAGTACAATTCTCAAGTTCAGCAACGTTGTCTGCAGTCAGCCACTGTGTACAAAAAGTTACCTTACAAGTTGTTTTTCTGAACTTGTGCTGGTATTTTTTAATACACTTGCACATATCAGATGATCCCAATTTTTTTTTTTTTAAGTTCATGAAAATGCAAATTGAGCACTTTCCTTTTGCAAAACCTAAAGCACACTTTTAAAGATTAGGTTGAAGCTGACTGAAATGTTCATGCTACCACCCCAGATTTTTTTACGTGATGGCAGCTAAAAGTAAAAGTAAAAATAGTTTGATGTATGATTGAGGCAAGGTCAGATTCTGTGTAGAAGTGTCTGCATGGCAGTAGAAAGGCTATTAGATATTACATGGCTTTCATTTGTAAGGCCAAGAGTGATTAGTTATAGTGCAGTAGTTTGTTTAGTTTCTTGCTAATAAGGAATTGTAAGCTTAATACATGCCTCTAGAGGATTATGATCTTTTGACAGATTTATTTTACATATCACATCACTGCAAATTTTATTTCAGCTGCAGTCTGATCCCATATTGCACCAAATCCCATCTGTGAGATGCCAAAAATCTCAGTTTCTGATACATTAAGAATTCTGAACACCTCAAGAAATTCTGCTTATGAGTCTTAATGACACTTTTTGGGCTAAATACAAATGTGAGAAGAATATGAACAGCCAATTGCTGGCTGTTCATTCTACTAAATATAAGTGAATTTATAGTGTCTGGACCTCAGAAGATTTAGTCCCATGTACTAAGTCCTGGGGGATTTCAACAACAAAATCTTAGACTTCTGATCCTGCTAGTATATGATTATCTTAAATACATGAGTAATTCAACTGACTGAGCTGGTACTGCTCAAACCCCTGAAGTTTACAGTAGAAGGATCATGGCCTTAACATGGGGGAGAAATATTTCTGTGGGGATTTTTTATTTCAGTTCAGAAGCATTGTAATTATAAGTCCTTGTGAGTGAAACTAAGACTGTATCACCAGGTTTATGGCATTGCTTCACTCCACAGCCACCGTCATAAACCCCAGATTAGTACGGTTCCATTGAGTGTATTTTACACATTCTTTCCTAAGAATGAGTTTGTGATAAGCTTTTTTCTCTCTTTTCTGTAACAGTTTTTGTTAAATGATTTCCAAATTTTAATGCCTAATATGATCTTTGAAAAGCTATAAAGTTTTAACAGACTCTAAACATAAAGTGAGTGAATAAATTGCTAGGGAGTCTGTGGTTTGATCCCAGGAAATCCCGATTAATAGCCTTTAGCTTTTTGTTAGACCACCCTGACTACATTGTGAAAAACAGTTATTTTATTGCTATTTAGACTGCGATTTAAGCTACTAAATTTATAACAATTTTTTAAAAAACACTAAATAAAGACAGAAGAATTTGTATTTTTTCATGTAAGACCATATGCTGAACACATTTCTTGCTCTATTTAGTTTAGTCCTGCTCTATTTAGTTCATATAAATATATAATTCTCTATATTTGGTAAACACATAAAATCTATTTTTAACACAGAAAGGGTCCAATCCAAAATTAGTGTAATTATTAAGACAGTAATTGTATTCATAATATTCCTCTTGATTTTCATTGATCAGGACCTGCACATTTAAAAGTGAAACTAATTTGCATGTATGTTTTAGGAACCTTCCCGATAACATTTTTGGTAGGAAGTGGAAAATGAATTTTGCAGGCTAATTTGTCAGATAACCTTTTTATATCCTTACTTAATGTGTAGTTTATATGAACAGTATTTTAAGAACATGGTAATTGCATCTTTTTTTTAGTTAGTTGTAATATCAATTAAAAAAAAGATGTATCTATTGTTGGTCTAAAGCTTGACATTACTACTCAAGGACAAGACACAGAGATAAATTGAGTCCTTTTGTTTTAATAACTTGTGAATCATCAGTGCTGATCACCTTATAGAAAGTTAATTGCTTTGTAGACTAGATTTCCAGAAACTTGAATGGGTGTCGATCCTGGCATGGGTCTGAACAAAGGTGGTAAAACATGGCCTATGATATGAAATGACTGTCCAAAGAGTCTCTGTGTATATAAAGGGTGTTTTCACAAGCATGTGCTGTGATCATGTGCATACAGAAAGGATGGTTTGTTTTCTTATTAAAAATGCAATTCTTTTGGTCATAGTATTTACAGTAATAATAGATGCAAAATAAAATTTGCAGTAATAATAGATGCAAACAAAGCTACTGCAGAAGCCTGATTATTTATAAAATAATTTCCATATTGTGCAAAATATAAGAAATCTTGTTCAGTAAAAAAGTAAACAATACATATATAGAGAAATCTCTGATAGCTAAGTAGCAATAAACAGAATAAATTCTCATTGTCTTTACAATATGCTCAGATTTGCTTTTCTTTTCAAGAAGGAATAAATGATTTTCCACATAATAGAAAATTGAGTTTACTATTTCTAAAATGCTCTTGACATAGCGAAAGGAAACATATTTTAATATTAGTGCTTATCACAGCATTTAAGGCATCACCATCCCCCCTCAAGCTTTCTACTCTTAAATAAAAAAGGAAAAATCCTATTGTTTTCCTCGGTTCAATTTGCTTCTAGTGATTGATGTAGAATTTTACTGCCATCCAATGGCAAGGACCTATTATAGCCTAAGTAAATGTCTAATGCTTTTTGATCAAATTGCAGTCTAGGGAATTTAACTTATGTAGTGCACTTAGAACTTACATCAATACATCTCTGTTCGTTACACAGTGAGAAAGAAATATGACCATAGTTTCAATTTATTCTGTGTTCCCTAATTCAATTTTAGTCTGAATTACTAATATTGCAGTACATAATTACCTAAATGAATAAATCAACCTAAGCTACTCACTAAAAAGAACATTAGCCTATAATATTAATTTTTGCCTGTACCTTGTCACGTTAGTTTAAAAGATTCCTTTCACTATAATGAAGAGAATTTCCCTGGTTGTTAAATATCCTTTTGACAAAATACTCTTCTCAATTCTACTTACCATGTTTGGAGATTTCACAGTTGTTATTGTACACTAAAGAATTGCTTCATGATTCTCAAATGTATAATTGGGGGGTGGGGGTGGTGGTACATTTTTTTTTCCGTTTTACTCAAACACACAAACCTCTAGGACAGAAAAATAACTGTTTAAAACTGTAACCTGAAATATATGGATTACGGTATACTTTTACCTTCTATGCTTTCCAGAATCAGCTTCAACTAACTGGCAGTCCAACCTAACAGTCATTTTTTAGGGTTTTAAGAAGCAACCTAAATTTACCACACTTCATTTTTCAAGTGTTTATTTTACAGAGGAAACAATATAGATACATCTAAATGAAATAACTTCAGATCTTGGCTAGAAAGCCAAACCTCCATCTCGTACTAGTAACCAAAAATTTCCATAATCAGTGGCTGTTAAAGCAAAATAAAAAGACCTGCTAGGATGGAGGAAGATATAAGTTTAGAATAAAAGAGAAAAAATAAACAAAACAGACAAGGAATAAATTCTTTTATTTCTATTATTTTTGCTAGAAGACTCCTCATGAATTGTCATTTGTTAAGATTGCTCTCCATTGCCTGTTAAAGTCAATGGACACTTCCAATGACATAAAAGAGACCTAAACCATGTCCCAGTTGTGCATTTGTATCTCCTCACACAGGCAGCTGCCTGGTGTGCCACAGGTGTATTTCAGTTCAAATTTGTTTTAAAAACAATTTTGACTTCTCACAAAGATGCAAACAGTGGATATCTACTTTAAGAATCAGAACACGTAGGAACACTTTCTAAGATGTTATGTTGATCTGTTGCCATTATTTCAATTCTTTTTAACAACTCCATGGCTGCAATCTTTGACTATTACCATAGCTGTATAGATAGAATAATCTTTGATTAAATTACATCATTAACCTGGAGCACTCCACAGCAGGTAAGATTATTAGAGATGAAGCAAGACACAGAATAAAGAACACAGTCCCCAAAGACTCAGACATATGCCTTATGTGTCCATGCCTCAGACAAATTCTACAGTTATGAAAACAATTACAAAATTGAAACTTTCCTTATCTAACTAAATTACATTGACATTAATCAGCACCAAGTTTTTGTGGTGCATATGCAGAGAAAAGAGTACCCTGCTGAATGATATCCAAATTGAAGTAGGTATGTGCATGCTGTTTTCTATTGTAGTGCTTTAATACTAAAAGAATACATATAACAGAAAAGTACAATAAGGAAATTAGGATAATGGGAGGTAAGTTACTTGTATTATTTTATTTATTTGGTAATTATTATCAGGAAGCCACAGCTGCATTTGGAAAACATAGCTTACTCTTCTCAGTGTTGCTATATTAGCAATTGACTGCAAAATGAGTGAAACACTTCTCTACATTTTTAAATTTGAAAATAAAGTTTCATGCAGTGCTGATGTTCATGAAATTTATAACTGGTGGAAAACAGGTATAGATTGCCATGATATCATGACATACAAATGTGTTTGGTTCTCCCCACCCCCCTCAAATTAGATTGTCAAAGGGCACTAGTCTCAGAAAAGTAGTGTAGGTGAGTACTGCACACATGTTCCTTCTTGGGAATATCCCTTTTTTTGCTACCTAAATTGCTAACTGATTTTCTAAAATATTCCCATTGCTATAGTTCTCAATGTTTTGTGTATAAGCTTATGCAAATTTATCAAGTGAAATAAATTCTAAATTAATTTGTGCAAAAGGTTACACTTTAACTTCAATTTTAATACTCTTAATCAGTATACCTTTCATGGAGCAGATACTTTCTCCCATTCCTCAAAATTCACTTAATCAGTTTCTATAAATGGATAGGAGAAAAAATTTAATTTCAAACAATTCTTCTTTCATGTTTTGAATAGTAGGTTGTTTTGATTTTTTTCCCCTTCCCTGTGCTTTGAAGGAAAGGTCTGTGTGACAGCTAACAGAGCTGCACTGGCTTTGTAGCCCTCATTTTATGAGATGTGAGATAAGATGCTCTCTGCATGGGTCTCCACAAGTTCAGCTGGCCACAGCACACGGGCAGGCTTCAGGAAATGGAGACTTCCCCCCACTTCTGCACACAGATGTGCTCGTGAGGGGCACTGCAGACCACAGGCATAGCACAAAAAGGGAGTCAGTGAGCTGGGTGAGGTGTGCTTGGGTGAATCTGGGGCCACACCATCATTCCAGTGGTCCTGCCAACAGGAGCAGAGCTGGTAAAGTGGAGACCACGGAGAATACAGCACGTAGCATTTGTTAACGAGCTAGAGCTGCCTCTGCTCAGCTATTTCCCCCACTGTAGGAAATATCATCAGTCTATCCATCCATAATTTCTCTTGGCCAAGTGGGGTGGAGAGACCTGTGTAGTGACAAGAGGCGGCACACATGGCCCTGCCACTAGCAAGAGGGAACACCAAGCCACCAACCTTACCCAAGGAGAACTTTCTGCTCACCACCTCCCTGCTTTCACTCTCTCCACATGTTAATGCATATTCCAACAATTCATCAAAATAACTGGAAGGCAAACCACCACTGAAACACCCTCATTCCTGAATAAGCTGCTCACAGTCAATTGCCTTTTTCCTGGTTTAATTTTCTTTGTGCATATTATAATGCTCCGTGTGCTCAGTGACAATCACTTCTGCAAAGCTGCATTTCATTTCCTCTGACCACTAAAACTGTGATCTGGTTTACTTGCCTGAAACAAGTATCATGCACGGATTTTAATTATTTAGTCATGATTTAGCATGCATGATATATGGGTATCATTATCAATGACTGCAATATCTCTTCTTTTGGCTATTTAACATGGGGAAGATGCTCTTTGTTATTAACATCTGTTCATCAGGGACACAGACCTTCTCAGCATTACTAGCACCTTCTGTTTTTGTCAGGAGAAAGGAAAGTGATCAAGAGCCTCATCAGAGCCTAATTTGGCACTGATGTGTTTTCCTTCACTTACCGTAGCCTAGATCTAAATTGTTCCTTAAAATTACGGTAGCTGTTAAAATACTGCTCAATAACTAGATCTGACTAGGCGTAGACTAAGATGGTACAGATAAGAATGTAACATTATTTAAATGTTATGGTTGTGTGTGGGCTACAAGATGAAAAATAAGTTAATAAAAGACGTGGTGGAATTAGAAAATAAGATTAGTGAAGTGCTTTAGCCGTGAAACCATCTTCTAGCTATGAAAAAATGGCTAATCTTATTTTTCCCCCACTAAGCTCATGCTAGTTTTTCCGCAGCTCAGTGAAGGCCTCACAGCAGAAATGTCCCCTTTACATTTACCTTGTTATTATAGCAGGCATTTTATTAAGCCTTTTAAGGACGGATCTTGGGTTCACAGTAAAACAAGGTTTTGGTCCTAGGCTGCTGTTTTGCAGTGCTCTTGTGGCAGGGGCACCCAGCTGTTTGCACAAGGGTGTCCCTGCTCAGCTGCTTTCTGGGTGGGTTGACCCTGAAGGGATGGGTATACTTTGAGGACAGACCATGCTTGAACTTTTTTGCAGATCCTTCTAAAAGCAAAGGTAAACAAAAAAAAAAAAAAGGAATTTCTACAAAACTGGTTGATTCTGTGAGTGCTGCCAATACAAAGCGAATATAACAACGTTTGTGCTCCAGACCAGGATCTTATTTCTTCCTAAAAGAAAGCATCAAAATCTGATCATGTAGATAAAAGAAGAAACTCCTCATGAATATACTCTACGTGATTAAAACTCCAGCTCCCTATGGTTTAGACCTGGAAGACATTTTAATTATCTATCTAACATCTTGCTATTTCTGGAATTTTGACTGCAAACGTGTCTGACATAGTGTTTCATGGAGTATCCCTTCCTCATATTGTGCTTTTTTTATACTCCAGATGTACAGTAAACAACAAAAGACCGTTTTATCTCTTATCCTTCATCAGATGAAAGTGAAAGATAACTAAAAGGAAAAAAAACACTTTTAAAGAATATATTTTAATCATAGACTTCCTGCTTATAATCTAAAGCCCCATAACAATCTCAAATGTGCTTTACCAAATAGACCTGAACTACATAGAACTGAAAAATTCAAACATTAACACTACTGTAAACAAATTATTAACAAATCAGCACAGAAAAGCCTTACATTGTCCTCATTTTGCCAGGCAAAAGATATTCAAATTCTTGCACATAATTATTATTTTTAATCAATTTTAGCAAATTTCAGTAGCATCCTGTCAAATACTAGCAGCACACAGGCAAAAAATTACCATGATAATCATAAGCATGTTTTGGTTCTGAATACATAAGTAAGAGCAACTTAATCACCAGGGTGATTTTCCAAATGTAATCCAGCCTATGGGATAATACTCTTACTAATAGTATGCGAATGAGAACATAAATGCAGCATATAACCTAAATGCAGCATATGAAAGGTAGATATCAAGCTCACAGTGGAATGTCTTTAATGTTTATATTAGAGTGACCACACAATTAGTGCTTAAAATCAGGGAGTTATTATATACACTGAATAAGAAATGTGAAGGAACTCAGTCACACTCAGCCTGTGCCCAGTGCTTGAGGGGTTTCTAAAATTGCCTTATAGCTTCTTAAACTACAGTGTTGGACTAAAGGTTTAAAATACCTAATATATTGTCAAACAATTTCCTGTTTCCTAGATTAGTCCCTGAGTTTAATTGATACGAAGCAAATGACTGATATGTCAGGCCAGGTTTTGACCTGCAGAAAACGTCTATGCTGTGAAACTGAATACAGTGACACGCTGCATGAGCCGGTGACGATCGGAGCTTGCAAAGCAGAACTGTGCTGTGTAGCTTGTCCAAGCAGGGCTTACCTTTGTTGCCCAAGCAGTATCTGCTGCTGCACTTGGCAGCCTCTGGCAGGACGTGTTAGCTGGAGCACAGCAGCGTGCAGGCACGGCTGGCATCCGAACCGGGGACTCCATGACAGCTGGCGCCCAGAGCTGTGCCAGCACGGGCTGTGCTCTGGGACTCTTCACTGCTGCTGTGGCCATTATCTTCAGTCAGATCAATAATTAATTCAGGGTTTGTAAAAAACTTTGTAAAAGAAATCTCTAAACTGGAGGTGGGGGTTTGTAAGATAGGGCTATACGTATGACACTTTCACATAGGGGAGGAAAAATCAACTAAAAATAACTAGTGAATTCATATGTACCTTGTAAAACCAGATTAACCACTCTGATGATATACTAGGTGGTCTTTATGCACATATGTATATCTACAAATTCATCAACTGATTCCTACATCCATAGTATATCTTTAGTAAGCCTGCTTTTTTAAAAGCAGACATGTCAAATAAGCAATACTATTATTCTATTTGCATTGTCAAAGATGCCTGTTATTAACTAGGACGGACATCTGCAGGAAATTATTCCTTTATCTTTTGGCTGCTGCCTTTTTTCTGTTCACCTAAGGAGAAATGGGATTTTGGAGGTTGATGTGGTCAGCTTTCAGTCAGCTGAATTTCGGTTACTTGTGCCGTGAGCGCAGGGACAGCTCAGGACCACCTGCTCAGGTGCAGCCACAACGACACTGCTCTCAGGAGCAGGTAAGTACAGCTGGTCTCCTGTCACACAAGGCCTGAGCCAATATACCATCTAGATCTATGATGGCTGTGTATGTGCTCAGCTAGGGTTTTGTCTGGCTTTGTTTCTGTGGAAGGAGGTAGAGGAGGGGTAAGTTATTCCGAAGTTATCTCAAAGCCAGACAGATCCATCTGGGTCTTCAAAGTCCACTCAGGTTGTCCCCATTGAATGAAACATGTGGAAATACCCTTGGTAGCAGCCAGATTTCAGAAGGGCTATTTTGGGCTTTAATATAATAAACTCCATGTAACCAGGTGCTCAGAGGATAATGCTGGTATACCAAATAGCTCTTCAGGAGACAGCTTTGACACAGCAAAACTAATACTGTTTTGGAGCTAATTGGTTAGTTCAGTTGAACCAAGTCTGATTTCTCACAGAGGTGCTGTAAGATACATGTGTACTACGCTGGGTTTGAATTCTATAACACTTCTCTGCTTCTCTGAATATTTGCATCAAATGTCACCAAACCCCTCACTCATAGAGAGCAAAGTGTTGACTGTGTTTGGAGAGTTGCTGGCACACACGCACACATTACATGCAACCCATCGGGTGCTGCTGCTGAACTACTGTAACCCACACAAACTGAGGCAGCAGTGCCTCTAAACTGAGTAAAAGCAGAGCATCTGGAATAGCTTTTGAATGCAACATGTTCCATGAAACTACTGATCTACTGCTTCTTACCAAAAACATCATTCAAACTTTGTTCTTGGAGCCCAGGAGTGTTTAAAACATGCATCTGGGGCAAAGACAGCTTTCAAAAATGTCTTGCATGCTAAAATCTTATTTTGATCCATAAATTCCCCTGCACTTATGCAAATTCTGCTAATTTGTGCAACGTCATAAGAGTTTTCTGAGCAACCGTTTTTGCTCAGCATCTCTGCACATCAGCCACATAAAAAAATCATTCATGCAAGGTTTGGACCATTAATGCTCTGATATGGTAACAAGTCGCTGGGTCATCAAAACTCACTTCTACCTCTTAGCAAGCCATCCTTATGCTGGATAATGTAGGGTATTGAATTTACAACAGGGTTCTTTCCAAGTATATCTAAATTTTAAACTGATAGATTAATGACAGCTATGAAAATGCCTGAAAAATTCTGGGATAACCCATACCACATTTAATGTTCAGAATGCAACATATTTACTTCTGAATCTGGTTGGAGAAGGTTTTGGGCTGTGCCACCCACAAAGGGTTAACAACAGCACTCACCGTGAACAGCTGAGGGGTCAGCCCCACCCTGGATGGGCTACTAAGCTCTGCAGCCTAGGCTTACCTGACTCTTTGCTGGAGTAAAGTAGGGAGGTAATTGCTAGCTGTTGGCCAGGAAACAGTTGATTTTGAGGCTTTCCTTGTGCTCCTTTGGCTTGGACACCGGAGGTGTTGACTGGAAGTGGTAAGTGATTTACATGGATGTTGCGGTCACAAACCCATGGGTAATGGAAAATGTTGCTGTTTTAAAGAGGCTTGGCAATAAGGAAGAATGTTTGTCAAGAGGAGAGTTCCCAGTATCAGGTTAGTCTGTTGAAGTGGTTATTCCTGTAGCTCTCAACTTCTTTCACATCAGGGATTCTGAAGAGTTGTAAGTGGGTTTAACAAGAAAGGCTGTTTGGCAGAGTGGAAAGTATTCATTCATGGTCATCATGAATAAGAATGAGTGAGCGTGGACCTCCAAAAGCTTGCTGGCTTATTTCCTGAAAACCAGTTTTTCAAAAGAGTACCCTTATATTATTATTATTGAAGGACAAACACTGAGCCAGCCAAGAAAAAACTAATTGGTCTAAAATGTTTTATGTGGAAATTGTAAATGTAGGAGACATATGGAAATGTAAGGCTTACAGTTTGGCTAGGGTAGGAATTGTGAGTAGGATATCAGTTCCTGCATTTTGACACAGCTTTAGATGAATGTTGCATAGGGTTTCAAATGAAGTGGAGTTACCATGATGCGAAGCTTATTTTCTGGTGTTGGATGATGGAGCTAGGTTGATTTTCCTTCTTTCGTTCAAAACGAAGTGAAGAATGACAAGATAATATCAAGAAACAAAGTTTGTGAGGTGTAAACAGTAATAGGTCATGTGTCCATATACTTTCTGTGTTTTCTCTCTGTTCTGAAAGCAGCTTTAGAGCTTGAAAGGCAGTGCAGTCTACTTAATCATTGCTAATCCAAGAATTCAAAACACAGAAAACTGTTATTTATGCCATGAAATTGCTCCAAAGGTTAAAATGTCTTATGTGCCAGCACAGCAAGTTTCCCTTGAGGTTCTGTCAAGTCTAAATTTAAATGACTTTGAGTCCAGGTAATTCCAGGCCAATTAGCTTCAACCACACTGAACCTGGAAAATTGCCTCTTTCAGGAAGTAGTGAGATTCATGCCTAGAAAGCCCCACTTGTATTCTGCTCCAGGGGCTGGGTATAAATCTTTAGTGTTCTCATTAATCTTTTAAGCTGGGGAACATAAACATCTGGAAGCTTGCACTTTCAGAGTTCTATAACAACATCTCCAACTGGTTATTTCACTTCTTTTGTCTATAATAATGCCCCATTTTATTCCCCATGTATTATTCATATATACCTTAAATTTAATCACCAACCCACTAAAGTTAAAATCACACTACACCTGAGATATAAACACCATCACACTGGAGTTGAGAACACATTATGCCTTATCCATAATTACTATCATGCTGGGGTAAGGTTCCCCACCTTTTTTTGTGATACCGCCAAAGCTTTTCTGGTTAGCAGTGCCTTTTCATACCTGTATAACGAATGCAAAATGTTCTTTTTCTCTTGGGTCCTTTCCTCTCGACACAAGGAAATTTTTTTTCATTTCATGCTCAGCTTTCTAGTTAGCTGTTTTCTGCCACATGTGAAAGTGGTGTTCGCCAATTAGGGATGTGCTGCCTTTGATTGCTGAAAGCACTTGGGGTGTGTCCTTCGTGTTCCCCGCACAGAAGCACCACTGGGGGCTCCTTGTGTTACACAGGGAACATTTCCTTTGCCTGAGCCAGCAGTTCGTGCCCTATGCTTATCCCACCTGGCAGTCCCTGTCTTCACCTGCTCCCTGGACAATTTTGTGATTTCAGTAGTGAACAAAGACACTTCTATAGAACTTGGCAGAGTATTTCTACAGACAACTCTTCAGTATTATTGGGACAGAGATTATACCAGTGCTCCTGCTGCACAGCTGGCAGCATGCCTATGCCTGCAGGGCAAAGGCCTTCTGCTACAGCCCTGAACATCCCCACTGTTAGTGGCACCACGGAATAAAGCTGGTCTTGTAAGTTGGGCATTCTGTTTAATTACTGGATCTTACCTGAAAGTCTCTGGACTAGCTGGCCTCTTACCTATTCAGAGTCAGATATTTCTACAGATATTTGCTGTAGTTTTCCAGAAGCATAATTTGTGGGGTTTTTGTTCTTAGCTTTCTAGTCTCTTCAAGTCACCATTGTGTTACTCAACTATCTTGAGTTTTGCTATTGCCTCTTCATAATAAGTAAACATACATGCATATAGATGTGCTGCTTAGGGACATGGTTTAGAGGTGGACTTGGCAGTGCCAGATCACTGGCTGCACTTGATCTAAGAGGTCTTTTCAACCTAAATGATCTATGAGTCTATGTATAATACATATATAATATAATCACAGAATTCTAGAATGAATTGGAATTGGGTTGGAATACACCTTAAAGATTATCTAGTCCCAGCTCCCCCTGCCCTGGGCAGGTATACCTTTCACTAGACCAGGTTGCTCAAAGTCCCATCCAACCTGGCCTTGAACACTGCCATGTATGGGACATCCACAGCTTCTCTGGGCCACCTGTGTCAGTGCCTCACCACCCTCACAGTAAAGGAATTCTTCCAGATATCTAATCTAAATCTACCCTCTTTTAGTTATCCCCTTGTCCTATCACCATCTGCCAATGTAAAAGTTCTCCCTATTTTTCGCAAGCCCCCTTTAAGTACTGGAAGGCTACAATGATGTATAATAATAAGCAATAGATCCTGGGTGGACAATGATTGCAGGACTTGTATTTTTGTCAGATCACCTAGCAAAACACTGGTTCTGAGGAGGAAAAAATGCCATATTTTTTTGGTATTTTGATATGCTTTATATGAGGGCAATATATGCACTTGCTGCTTTATACAGAGAGCTGAACTTTTCTCCTGTCTTTTGCAATACCTGGGATCAACAGTGCAGAAATAGAGTGAGAAAATTTTATTTCAGTTTGTTGCCTGGCTATAATTAAATCCACTAATATTGTTCTAATGCTGCCTTTGTTCCAGAAATCACAGTGGTGAGTGCTACATCTCACCTTATGTTATCTTCAAGAAGCCTTTCATGCTTATGTATTTAATTATCAGGCATTCTTTTAAAGTATTTGTCAAGCAATCTGAAATATATTATTGCAATACCATATCTGCAATAGTATCTCCACATAAACAAATGTGCTTCTTAACTACAGCATTGAGAACTCCCTCTGGTAGGATTCCCAAACTGCTCTGCAGGTTGCTGGCTACAGCAGACTACCAAAACAAATCTCTTACCATGATTAAGGTCAGAGACAGGTCAGTCATTCACAGAATATTACATCTCTTCTTGGAAGCAGGAAGCATTTGATATTTGATTTCCCTATGCACCATTCTTTGATGGATTTTCCTTTTCTTTCCTGCGGAGGGAAGAAACTGTTATGTTAAAACTGTTATATGTATTTACATATAATGACTGATATTTATTTAATATTGATAGTGTCCTGGAAAACCATTAAGGAAATGCATCTTCTGGCTCTGCAAAAGTATGTAGTGTGCTATTCTACTGGAGTCTAAGTAATCCTTTGTGAAAAAGTACGTTCAGATGAGGACACTGGTCAAGGTGGTTTAAAATCACGTCAGTTATTTCAGTAAATGTTTAATCCCCAAGTAGATTTTGTCAATGATTTATGAAGGATTTAGGAGATGAACACTGGTACCATTTCAGATGACCAAGTTACCTTGGTAATTGTGCTAGGCTAATTTGCCAGGATAAGACTAAAGTTTCCATTTTCTGTTTATGTATGTCTACACAACTGTGGAAAACTATCTGATTGATATTGTGGGTGAAAACTGAGGATTGTATAGGTATGCTTCAAAATCCTTTGAATCCTACAGTTCTGGTAGCAAAAATACCAAATGGATTAATCAATCCATGGACAGAATCCTGATTTTCATTGCATAGTCTTCTCCCTTTTTAAATTCAGAGTTTTTAAAATGTTTATTTTAAATAGATTTTTGATGTGGGGATTTTTATTTTTTTTGTTGTTGTTTGTTTTGGTTTTGTTTGTTGTTTTGTTTTGTTTTGTTTTCCTTGAGGTCTACTTGCCTTACTTTACCCTCCTGTGGCTCTTAAATGCTATGGCTCCCAATGTCTTCTGATATAAGGAATAACTAAAAAACGTATAGGTTGTGGTCTACCTTTCATCTTTTTTAGAAAAGTGGTCTCTTGTCAGTATGCTGTGAGTGTTGTGGCACTGGTATGAAGGAAAAAATTTGGTTTTATGACATCAGAAATTATTAAAAACCCAGTAAACTGAGACCAAATTCCTCTCTGTGACAAGATCAGGCAGCTATATGTTACAGGAAAGTCCAAGGTGATGTGCTTGATGCCAAAGTGTACTACTGACTTAGCAGCAATGATAAACATGATTCCCTGGTAGACTATACTTGTACTGCAATGTGAGAATCCTCCCTTATTCTGTCAGGGTCCTGCGTGAAGGACCTTAACACACAACCAGTGACCAAAGAAGACTAAGATCCAAGTGCGTTGAGCAAAAGCAACACCCTGAAGAGACCAAAATGCACGTAACTTAATTCTCTCCTAATTCAACCAAGTGGAGAAATGCTTAATTTTACCAGATAATTTGTCTGTTGCTTGGACATATGTGGTGCTCTAAGAGCATGGATTTGTAGAAAGATGGAATTCACAAGCTATGCTCTGGAGCACATTATTCTTAAGACTGTACAAAAAACCGTGGAACACATTAATTTTACGATAGATATTGAAAGTCTTGTGTACAGCTGATTAAACTAGGAAAAAATGTGTCATTTTTTTCAGTTTAAAGCTAAGAAAACTTGGACAGTGTTACCTAGATTACACACTCTGAGTAGTAAAAAGGTTGCAAGTATGAAGAGCAATCTGAGTTTATCCTGGTAGGTAGAAAGAAAAATGAGAAGTCGGGTGACGACTGAACTGGTGTGAATCGTGTCATACTGGATGTATTAGAGAGGAACCAAATACCTCGCTGTTGCTGGTCATCCTAATCTTGCTGTGTGGAAATCCTGGGTCATGCAAATGGAAATACCACAGATTCTTCTCCTAGCTTGACAAAGTGTGTAATCAATGATAAATTGTACTTATTTTGGCATTTGCATCTTGTTACTCATGAGAGATGAAGACTAAAATGTGAAGTAAATCCTAATACAGAGTGCCTGTGATGGATGGTTGACTTTCTCTTATTGTTGCTTATAGTTCTTTAACTGCTTGTCATTAAAGATCGAGATGGTAGAAGAGGGAAACTGCTTGGAAGTTTTTATGGCTCATTACCTTCCTATTTGTTCTCTTACCCTCCAGTGTCCTGGGCAAGATATTAAAAATCTTTGTTGTTCTTGGAAAAAATTCCTAAAAGCAATCTTCACTAATTTCTTTGCAATCACTTTTACAGTTTAACTGACCAGGAAGCTCAAGTTGAGTTCAGGGATACCAATCACTTTCCATAGTTATTTTTGGATAGAAAGCCTAATATTTGAGGCAGGCATTTCTGCCAGTCTTTGATGAGGATGGTGACTGTCATTCACAAACCTATGTCTGTAATTTTCATCACTTGCATTAAATCAAAACCTGAAATGGTAGAGACTTCTGTTGAGGAAACCTGCAGTTGCTGGATTAGTGCAATAAATACAGTGGTCTTTCATCCAAACAGCCTTCCTCACTGAAAGAGAAACACATAGATGCACATAATGTACCTTTTTGATTTCTTCTTTCCAATTATGCTAACAAGCTTCATGCTGAGAAAGGATTAGGGCTGATGGACAATCAAAGACAATGCTTCCTTCGTGGTAAAAAGGTGTGAAAAGATATAGGCACTGGAGCTGGAGTTATTAGGCATACCTGCAGGAGGCCATATGACTAAGTTGGGCCATGAGAGACTGAAGTATAGAAATTGCTTAGTCACTATTCTAAGCTCTTCAATGACATCCTTAACACCTTTTGATTCGAAAGGAAAAGCCACAATGCAAACATTCCCCTGGCAGGTTCTGCTCAGTGTTTGTGGCTCAGCAGGGCAGCACAACACCTGGCTGAGTAAAATTCCCAGTGGGAGACCTGCACTCGCCCTGCCAGCAGGGCACAGGCACCTGCAGGCGCTCAGAAAGCAAAGCTGGAGATTAAAGAGGCACGAAGGTCCTATGGAATAAGCCCTCTACCAATCTCATTCTGTATTCCATAGTGGGAGAGGAGTGAATTAAAAGGTAGAATAAAAAGAAATGTTAGGTAAGCCCCTCTCATATTTTTTCATTAACCGTATTGTTGCTTCTTTAGAGCACTCCAAAGCAAGATGGTCAGAGAAAGACAAAATTTCTTGTTCAAGTGCATTACCAAGCAATGATGACTTTTTAAAAATAAAATATCTATGCGATTTCAACCCCTTCATCTTTTACTCGAGCTTTCCTGAAGATATTTTACTTTAATTTCAACAAGAAAGATTTAAGGATTGAATCAATTTTATCTCTTCTTTGTAGTTGGCTGTTTATTATCCCTTTTAAATGTATTCCTGACTTTTTGTGCACAGTTCCTTTGGAACTCCATATTTATATCTTGCCTGCTCTCTGCCTTTGTGGACTATGGTTACTAACCTGTGAAACCCAGTGGTCTCCAATTGAACTAATCATAAAATACTATGTAAACATCTCCCTGCATCAAGGATATATATTAAGTTACATTCCACACAGACAATGCGAAATAAAAATATTGTAACTGAGAAATGGGTATCTAATACAAATGTTATTAATGTACCTCCCAAAGACTGCTCAGAGGCAAAGGTGACCACAGGGGCGGAGGTGGATGGTTACAGGCTGCCTTCTCTAACATCTGTGTAAATACTGGAGTGGTGGCCCCTCTAAGTTACAAGGGCTGCAGTTTCAAATATTAAACTACAAAAAAGTCTGTCTGTGACTGTACTAAAGAAATTGCCTTTAGTATCTTTTCTTTTTTCTTTTTGGCTGCTAGTATTAAGAAAAATACCAGAAGACCACCAAGGAAGAAAGGGGCAGGAAAAGGACATAGGCATAATGAATGAATGCCAAGATTTAATTGACACAGTAGCGGCTCATACTGTCTGTTCTCTTTGTGGAGATGTTACCCTTTGTATGTTGATAACAGTCATCTTCCAGAGAACTATATCAAATGGACACATAACCCCTCCAATTATGGGGGAAAAAAAAAGTATCTTCTTTAAATCATATTCTTTTCCCCAAAAGTCAAATCCTGAACATTAAAACAGCTAAGCAGAATGTTTAGAATAAGTTTTGATACCAAGGAGACGCAGTTAACCGTTAGAAATAGCCTTACAATGATCATTGCCATAGAGGCACCAGTAGTCTAGAGGAAGGTATAGATAGGTGGTTTAAAAGGGGAAGCTAGGACATTAAAGACCTATGGTTAATTGTATCTCTTCCAATTTTCCTGGTAGGCTTCTCTGAAAGACTTTTTTAAATTCACATAAGCCTGATTTTTTTCACCCCAAGCTTCAGGTTCAGTTTGCAAACAGGTGCCAAGATACCCATGTAAGAATGCAAACTTGTATGTGTGCTTACAATTTATAAATTGCTCCAGTGTGCTGTTTTAAGAATGAATGGAAGGAAAATGTGATTGAATATAGATGCAGCCTGCTCTATATGTAGGCAAGCATGATAACAAGCTGGGAATCTCCTGTTCTAAATTTCAGTATTTTTATTTTCTCTTAAGTGGAAGGAAATGTTGACACAGGGAGGTCTTATGACCAGTCCAAATAAACACATATCAATATAATAACAAAAACAGAGAAATTTTAAAGTTTTGCACTGCAAGCAGTCACATGAGCATAATATCAATTACTGCTTGTGATTTTACTTAATCTAGGTGAAAACTGCTTTTTATAGCAGAATTCTTGGTTAGAGTATGTATAAGAAAATATTAGATTGGATCAGAACTCTTTTGCTGCACATGGGAAGTATTGTGGCATTGCTTTAGAAGTTCCCTTAAATGTGATGGCTCCATGGTGCATGAGGAATTCTTTTTAAAGGAAATTGTGAGGTCTAGAAATAATCTAGAGAGATTTTCCCTGGACTCTTAATTATCTCTAAGACCGAAGTCCACTGCAATGGACACTGTGATTTATATCCATAAACACCACTTTGAATTTTTCCGTCTCCCTCTGTATGTTTTTGTATTTACCTGAAAAGCATCTATTTCTCAGCAATACAAGTTTAAGTTCCAGTCTAAATTGAAGCTTACATCTGGCTTCTGTTGGAGGTGGGAGGGAAGGCACACAGGAACAGGGGAGGAAGTATGGTACAAAATTGTTAATGTCTCTGTGATTAGGTAATTTACCTGGTTAGCACAGAGGTTAAGTTGGTTTTTAACAACTGGAGGTACAAGACAAAAAATCAAGAAGTTCACAACCATGCAGATAAAACCATTTTTGCACAGCATGTGGGTCTTCTGCATTTGAAGATTTTGACTGCCAAGCTGGCAGAAAACTGTCCTAAATTTCAATACAGTATCTTGAAGTCCATATATAATACAGCTATGGATTTAATGTTGGAGATGAGTCTTATTACTTATCATTAACATCACAATTCTTTTCCTTCCACTGCTTGCTAGCTCTGGTTACCAGGAAGCAGCTCTTGACTAATCATTATGTTATTCAGATGAAAACTTTCAGGCAACTCAGCCATTCAAGGGAGCCAGAGAGTAAGATTTGAGATGAATCCCCTTGTATCTAGGAATAAGTTGATCTAGCCACTGGGCTATTGCATTAAAAAGTGTTTGGATTTTTGCAGGATGCTTCTATTGGGAAGATAATTGTTCTGACACGTGCTGGGCTCAGCAGTCTGTGCCAGCCTGGTCCAGAACATGGGATGAGAGGCAGGCAGACTGCAGTGAATGGCACAGAAGTGCTGTGTTGCCATTGGATGACTCTTCCCAATGACTTTCAGACATGCAAGAGGATCTCATCTTCCTTGCTCATGAAATAGCTGCAGAAAAGTGATACTGGGTGAACTGCCTGCTTTAAGCTGAAATGAAAGCAATATTTTTACAGCAGTATGCTGCTTTATTGACAAGAACATGAGCATTTTTTTATTGTATCAGCGTTTACCATTTTCCAAATTTTTAATTGGAATTTAATGATATATGGCTTTTCTAGTAACTAAATGAATATTTGAACCACTGCAAGTTGCTTTAATAATTGTTCAGCTAATCGTTTAAGTTGTCTTTACTTGTGCAAAGTCATATAAATGGTAAAAATTAAAAATTAATCAACTTGATTTACGTAACTAAAAGCTGCCATCTAATGGATATTTTTCAACTGAAGACAGCAGTAATTATGCCAAAAAAAAAATTCGTTCCTGTAGTTTGAACGATTATAGCAATTTCCACCGGGGGATTTCGCAGTCAGGTTCCAGTTCTGGGCAACAGTGATTAATATAATGGTTATTAATGAGAATTCATTTTTGTACATCGAGGGGTGTTTGGGTGTCAGTGTTCCAAAAGCAATGTGGTTAGCATATTAATTATAAAAGATAGCATTGTACTGGTGACTAAGTAACTATATTGATTTTTTTCTCATTTTCTGTGATGTGAAAGGTCAATTAGACTTATAGAAACAATGGAGCCTTCACAGCAGGAACTATCGTTTCGCTGTGCTGACATCTTTTTAGCCATGTACAAAGTTCATTAAATGTGCAAAGGTAGTAACGTTAAAAGGAAGAAAGTGATTGGGTCAGAGGTCACCAACCATGCCAAACTGACAGCCTCTTGTGGATTACACCACGGGAGCTAAGTAATAGTGAGAATTGCCTTTCAGGTTGCCCACTGGGACTGAGGGGAATGAAGTCATAAGCAGCTAATACTATTGGGTTAATTAAAAGGAATATTGACAGCAGCTTTGTTTGTCTTGCACTGAATGGGATGCTGTTAACCAAGTATTTTATTGGGTTACATAACATTAGCGAATTTTTGTCTTAAATAATAGATTGCCAAATTTTAACATCCACAGTGTTCCAGTAAACAGGTATTGAACCAAACATGTCTGACACTTGTACAGTCTTCTGTTTCACTGTCTCTGTTCACACATCATGATGTAATCTGTTCAGGTTATTTTCCTTTCTATTGAAGTTGGCTCTGCCAGATGTTAATGTCCAAACATTTTCACAGGAATGTTACAAGCAGCTAAAGATCTCCCCTTCCTGAGATATCATGGCTTACTAAATAGCACTGTGCTGTCTGTCATTCCGCTCGTTTGGTCAAGAATTTATAAAGCTTTTAACACTTCTAGCTTCAGTATCATTTAAAACAGTAAGACCCAAAGCATGCAAGGCAAAACCAAAATCCCTGCATGAAGGACAGGAAGCATTGTAATTTAGGACTTGATTTGATTTGTATTATTCTAATGTTTGTGGAATAGCCAAGTAAAACATTCATGATCATCCTGGTGAAATTAATAACTTTAAGAGCACATCTGTGAAAATTTCAAAATTGATTGCCATTTCTGCATAAAAATGACAGGTTTTCATACTCAATGTTCAGGAGAATAACCCTACATTTTAATAAGTTTTCAAAGTGTTTTTCTTCACTGCTATGCTGAAAACATTATTTATATGCTAGATGTGACTAATTTGCTTGTAGTCTTCATCTCAAAACATCAGGGTTTTTACTTTTCCCTGCTAAAGAGAAAGAACTTGATGTGAAGTCTCCATGTAGCAATATATGTCTGATTGCTTCAAATTTTGTGTGATCATTCTTTGATTTGAAAATGAGCTCAGAGCTGGCAGTGCAGAGATGTACAGGTAGACTTCAAAGCTGACTTTCTTCTTCCGTTTTCCGCTCTGACACTACCGTCCCTTTGGTTTGTTTTGCAGAAGCCTACAGTAATACATACTTCATTATCTGACAATGTTTAGCAAAAAAAGGGAAGCAGAAATATAATTACTCTCTTTATTAACTGAGAAATGAAGGAAAAGTGAAGATGAAATCACTCCTTGCGTGTACAAGAGAGGCACATTATCAACTGTATTTATGAAAGAAAAATGTGAAAACATGCACTATTGTGATATAACCAGATTGTTATGAAATAGTAATTTCTACCATTTGAAAACTGTTCCTATTGCAAATCAGAAGTGCTGGGAATGGTAAGAGACTGAAAAGGAATTGTACATCCAGATTATGAGAGTTTGGGTTTTTATGTTTATGTTTTAAGGGTTAGATGGCTTAAACTGTGAAAAGGACAAATTTGATATCTGACAGAAGTTTATCATCAGAAGCATTCTGATGATAAACAAAATCTTGCCTTTCTGCATTGCTTCAATAAAATAGGTACACAATTGTAGTCAGCTCTGTTTTGATAGTTAGAGAGTTGGGAGGGTGTACACTCTGCATGTTGAGCTCAGGTCATTAATGAGAGTCACCTCATAATTTCTTGCAGTGACTCTTCTCCAATCCATTTTTGTGGCAATGTATGAATTAAATCCTTCAGTTTGGGCTGTAATCGTTGTCTTCTAAAAGTCCATCCAGTCAAAGCATCCAGGAATGCCCTGGAATAACAATTTTGTGCTGTATGTTATGTTAGGGAGTAAATCCTTTCATCTTGAAGGAATTGTCCAGACTCCTGAGAGTTGTTAAGGCTTCAAAGCCCTGTGAGATGCAGGAATTTTGCTATCCAGTCCTGCACACAGGGACTTTGGGCAGAGTCTTGCCTACCGTGTCCCAGCTGCGTAGTGCAACAGGTATCTCAGGGCAGGGCTCTCATGTCCCAGCTCAGTATCCGAACTGCAAATTCATGGGCTCTTTTCTAAGGACTGGGTGCTATTTTGGTCGAGGCAGGGTCCAAGAAGCAATATAAAACTCCCTATTTCCATAAAAGCTGAATAGTAATTGCTCAACGGAAACCTCAGCAGACATCAAGAAGGTGAGATGGGAAAGCAGCTTCTGTTCACAAATATTGAGTCTCTGAGGTAAAGCAATCTATGCATGTTCAGTGGATGAACACTGCACTCCAGAGAACTTGACACTTGTATTCACATCTTTCACAGTTCTCATCTGCAAGTGATAACTTTTGACACCACAGCCTGTGCGTGAAGGGTACTGATGGCCAGAGTAATGCACAGTTCCTGTCCTCATGCTGTAAGGCTGGCACCTGAAACATGTACAGCCCTTCTAATGAAATAGCTACATGGCTTTGCACTCCAAGCTTACGTGATCTAATTTGAAGGCAAGTTAAGTGGGTCATATCTAGTACCTAAGCATGAGCCCTCATCATTAGTGTGCCTGTTACCCAGTATTGTGTAGCATATCTGCAGGGGTGCAATCTTGCCTCTGGGTGTCCCTGATATTTGTGGTTACTGATTAGTTGCTGCCAGTGGCTCTTCGTGATAAATTCCACATGTGGAGGTAAAGACTTGCAGTAGCCTGATGTCATGATGAACTGAAAGTGTGTAATGAGTAGCTTCTTCAGGAACACTAATTTGTGTGTTTTTTCAAAGATACTTTTTAAAGTTATATGTCTGACTTGTTGACTGAGATTTACGTACAAAAGCAGCATTGCCCGAACTCCACCTGCAGCATGGGTTATACTTCAAAGCTGACGCTGCTTACAAAGCATTCTTTTGTCTCCACAGTGGATTTTCACCTGAATATCAAGTTGGCTGAAAAAAGCAATGGGGTGGCAAGGATTTTAAAACTAATAATATTAATTCATCTCCCTTCGTGGTGATCACAAATGAAGTATATTCGCACAGTGACAAGTTTTTATTCTGACATGATCAAAAGATTTTGCCATAACTAATGTTAATTCATTTAAAAAAAAAAAATGGGTGGACATGTGAGCTCAGTTGAGCATAGACTATTGCATGCTAGCACCATGCATGTTCCCAATGGATGGGTGTGAGCCAGGTCCAGAATATGAGCTATAACTGCCTGACAGATGTCCCAATGTGTCAGTGCATCACTATTGCTTCCAGACAAACACTGGCTCACACGTTGCCCTCCTGAGCCACAGATCTCTCTGTGGTGGCTCTTCAGCCAAGTGCTGAAATAGTTCATGTTCATTTAAGTCTGATAAATGTCTGATGTCTGACAGGGAGACCACTTTGACAACCCATGGCAGCTTGCCTTTCAGACAGTCTGTAGATTTATAGCCTTCAGCAGATATGTGGATTCTGTGAGGGAACGTGGAGCTCTTCTGTGCTGCCCACATTTCACTGTCATATTTCTAAAGCTCCTTCTGAACAAAATCTTTCAATCTTTTTCTGGAAGTTTTATTGTCTAGGTATCATAGATTTTTCTTCCCCCTCCCCCCCGTTTTAAACAGTATTTTTGGAGAAAGTGCTCCTTCTTAAATAAAAAACTGTAACTAATTACAGCTCAGCTGTAAGGTGCAGAAGTTAGACACAACATGATTCTGCAAGTTGAAACATGATTGCTTCTCTGTGCACCTTTCTGTTGCCCTTCAGGCTGATGTCACAGTTTCTCCGCCTACAAGTAACTGCCTTGTTTCAATGTTATATGAGAAATGAAGAAATTATGCAAATTACTTCCCCACTCTATAATGACATCATGAGCTTGAGGAGAAATGAACTCATTTATTAGGGAGGAATAAGTCATCCCAACAGAAATGCATGTCTGGTTCTTACTTTTCCATGAAAAGGTAATGGTGTAATAAGGGAAAACATAGTAAACATTTTTTTTCAGGGATGCTGCCTTAGTGCAGAAATGGCATTTCATCACATCCACAAGCTTTCTTATTGAATCTCTAGAAACCAATAGGATTAAAGCACATGATTTAAGCTGTTTATATGCCTGATGGTCCCAGGCCTCTTCACCTTCTTTATAAAACTGTTTGGTGCCAACTCTTCATTTGCTATTGTTATACCTAGTGGCTTGTACTACTCTTGAACCATATTCTCAGATTTATCGTGGTTTCTAAGTTGTTCAACAGAATATGAACCAGTGTGTTAATTTTTTGAAAAGCAAACTCAGTCTGGTTATCATCACAGTCCAGGGGAAAAAAAAGGTTGTGTTATTCATGTATGCTACAACTATACTCCATTCAATTTAAAAAATAATTGTGATCCCACTACAATGGTCAAAGTTCTATTCTCTTTGAGAAAAAAATTACTTGCTGGGTATCTGTTTTCAGGTTCACTCCACTAACCTCTACCACTGTTTGTGAAGATAGAGTGGTAAAAGTTGCAAACTCCCGAAGTAAAAAAGTGTATACAGCAGCAACCAAAAATCAAAAGCAGCATAGGTCTTCCCCTCTTCTTTATCAAAAGCAATAGCAGAAAATAGAGATTCTGAGATTCTGGCATTCTAAAATACCACATTTAAACCCTAAAAATGCTAAAATTTATATTTCTCTTTTTCTTTAAATCTGAAAGTTAAACCACCTTGAATAACTGCCAGATACTTAGACCTACATACAAATGCAAACTACCAGGCCATTCCCTTGACTCAGTATTCTGACTCTAATCAAGGCTGGTATTTAAAAGAAATGGCTGAGTTATGGAGTTAACTGTCCACAGGGACAGTTTTTCTCTAGCCCTCATTATTTAGATTTGGCTTATATTCCACAGCATGATGTTAAGCAACTAAGATACATCATCAATGGTGAGGACATCTCAGTTCTGAAAAGCAAATTATTTAGTTTTATTTTTCAAAACTTATTATAAATCAATCTACATTTCTTAAATGGAAAAACCATGAAATTCTGGAACAAGTTTCTTTCAAATGTATATAGTACTGTAGCACAAAAATTCTATAGGAAACAAACTTACTCTTACCAAAGTCAGGTTTAATGTAATAGCTTCCACATACTTCGCGGTGGAAAAAAGTTATATACAAATGTCCTCAGTCTTTTGGAAAGGCTGTGACCTGCATGATATTTAAAAGTCCACAGGAGTATGTAGGAATGAACACAGCAGTTGTTCCCTCATAGTATGTTATTACAAAGAGAACTGGGGGTCAAATTGCATGAATGATAAATGGAAGGTGCTTGAAATGAGTTGGTTCTTTTTTGAACATTATACATTGACCTTGGCAGTTTTGACAATTACATCCATCATTCCTAAGAATCCATTCCAGAACACCCGTCTGTTCTCTAATGTGGCCAAGTAAACAGGATTTGTGAATACACGAATCAAAGATTGATCTCCTGTGCCTATACCTTGATTAACAGTTGGTTTCTTGGTGCAACTTTTTCATTCGATGAATTATGCGAAGATCATAATTCACCGTGGCACACCTGTAGACAAGCATGTTGGAATGCTTTAATCTTCACTCACAAGGTCTTGGTAGAATCGATAGTTGGCTTCTGAGTTTCATAAGCAAAATGGAATAAAACCATTAAAAAGCTCATTGTACACAGCAAAAATGATGTTTCACTGCCTTAGTGTTCCCCCTAGCAACAGAACTTGCTGAAGACAAAGATGGAACAAACCATGATGGAAAAACCTAGCTGCCCTCCAACATCAACATTCTCAGGCACTCAAAAAGTAAAAATAAGCATTTCTGCCTGGAGTTTACAGCTTATCCATCTCAGACTGACCATGAAAACAGGCCTTATAATCCCAAAATGAGTAACAAAGAATGCTTCCAGCAGCAGTGTTTAGCAGGGGGGTATTCTTGGGTAATATCTTTCTGTTCACCAGAACATCTCTATTAATTTGCAAGGTACTGAGCTGAATCAGCATTGATCTGTAACTCAGCAGTACAGAAACACACGTAGAATCACCTGTGTACCTTCCACTGTACTTCTACAGTCTTTAATAAGAAACATGGAAAGCAATGTGAGCCTTCACTGAAGGGTGAGGTGACTGAAAACTCACATAAATGAATGGAGAGTGAGTCTGAAATCTGAGAAGGGTGAGACTCAAAGCTCTGTAACCTTGGAAGGAAGCCAGGTAGGGACTATCCAAACATAACTGTGTAAATAGCAAAATCTGAGTCTGTGGAATTAATGTAATGGCATCAGCTATGAAGCAACCACTAAAGTAGAGCTTTATCCCACTTTTAGTTCCCGTCACAAGAGGAGAAGCAAAAGTGAGACTAATGAGAGCTGGAAGAGCTGGCTGGTGTGACAGGGTGCAGGCTTTGTGGAGATGGGCTTAGCACAGGAAGTAGACACAAGAAAATATGATATTCCACCTCCTTAGCTATGAAAGAAAGGTTTAGTAACTTTTGCACTCTCACAGGTAATTGTGTAATACTTATTTTTTTTTTTTTAAACAAAATTACTCCGAATTGGGATATATTAGGAAAATGAAAGCGTATTTTCACTCTGGAAAACCTCACAAATTCTTAATTTTACCTGCTATTCTTTCAGACTACTTTTGGTAGGACTGCTTACAGTTATGTAAAGCATATTAGTGAAGGAATCAGACTTAAAACACTTGCTAAAAATGGTCTGACTGGACATACAAACCCTAGAAAATAAGCATGTGAAGCACTGTATGTCCATATGTTTCACCACTGACCTCCTGTGTTGATCCAGATTATCTCTAGGTTTATATGACATTTGAAAATGGAAAAATTTTTTTTTTTTTTTTTTTTTTTTTTTTTTTTTTGTAAGACAAGCATTTTTTTTCAGCCAGTTTTTCTCCTCAGTAGAAACATTCCTTTGCCTATAATTCAGACTGGCTAATACAGATAAAGTTTTTTCTCCTGTTTCTTGGCCCCCATAGAATTTTCTTACTGCATATTTCCTTGCATATTTCCTTGCATATTCTGTTACTCTTTCATTTTCAAAATTTTATGATGTGCCTTTAGAAAAACCTGCAAAAAATCCATCCACCATAACTAGATCTATTATTAATTTTGCTATTAATTTCATGTATTACATTACAGGAATTGACAGTCTACTACATTGATATAAAGTTCAGTCTCCCCTTCCTCCCTCCTCCTCCTCTTCCACTGAATGAACTATAAAGAGACCAAAATGGTTATGTGACAAAGAATTAAATAGATTGCAGCAGGTGGTACCACAGGTGCCTGCTTAATTCGTGTTGACAGAGTCTGTAGCTCAGGGATGGGGAAGGATGGAGATTCCCTGACTGCTGGTCAGAATTAGGGTAGGGAGAGGGGAGTCAGATTAATGGCTCTGGCTCAAACCTTGAGCCTATTACAGGGGATTATTATTATAAGTGGAATTAAACTTAGTGGAACAGACCACAGGTCCATCCGGTTGAGGATCCTGTGACTGAAGAGGTGTGCGCTGACGCTTTAAATGAAGGTGTGTAGCATTCCCTTGCACTCCTCTTGATAAAGGCAAAATGGTCACAACGGTGTTGTCTCTCTCTTGCTGGGACAGACAGAGGCATAATTTCAGCAGTGTGCTTACAATTGAATAATGAAAGCACAAAGAGGTTCAAGTTGAGACAAGCTTAGTGTAGCTGCTGCCTTGGGTCAGGGGGTGAGTTCCTCCCCAACACACCAGCAGCACTGCTGAGTTTGGACCATAAGGCTCCCAGTTGGGAGCATCAGATGTCAGTGCATGAAGGACATGCATGGAGCCCTCCTACCAGATGGGGTGCTTTGCTAATCAGTTAAATCTGCTTTAGCTGATCTTCTCATGGCATGGATGGAAACAAGATTTTTGAGTTCATTTCAGCGGGAGTATCTAGCAGCCAAGTACAAAGACTTCCCTTTAGACTGCTCTGATGAAACAGGAAGTATAGATAGATTAATTTCCCAAATCAAGGCAAAGGTATGCGTTTAATGTAAGTGTACCTTTTAGTGAGGATTGTTTTCATTTGTATCTGTCTAGCCTAGCAATAACCAGTTAAAACTTGTTGTGGTCTAATGTAAAGAGCTCTCATTTTTCTATGTTAGTCTCTAATAGTGATGACTTCAAGGAAAATTGATTAGTCTTTGCTGAAAGATTGCAATAACCATCCTAGCAGAGGATACCAAAATCATATGTGACAGGGTAGCTCCCATCATGAAATTTTTAAATGTGCAGGTGATTCTGGCTGAAGAATGGTAAAAGCCTGCTTGTTCTCTGCAGTTACCCCCAGGCACTGGTCTGCCCAATTTCTGTCTCCTACTCTGTGCACCTGCCTGTACACACAAGCCTGTGCACTGCTGAGCTTGGCTGTGTGGGTCAGGATGAGCTGCAGCAAAGCTCAGCCTCTCCAGAAGGCACAGCTGGGCTCCAGTTTGCTCCTGCGGTTCAGTAACTGCTGCAGGTAATACACAGGGAAACACTGCTCACCTGTGACTAGGGAAAGTCATCCCTGCCCTCTGTGTGCCCACCCTGTACAGTAGATGCAAAAAGCTTGGAGAGAATACCCCAAACCACATATGTAAGGATGTTTTGAGACTGAAATTTAAGTATAATCTGTCCATCTGAATCTCTAGATCCGAGTGTGTGTGCCTTGTCACAAAGACTAAGCTTTAGCTAGATCCCAATTTATGTATCTAATGGAAATGTGCTTATGAGACATAAGTAGTCTGTTTTAAAGGGATTGCCCTTTATTGAGTGATGAAGTTGTAACCCATGCAGAAAAAAACCTTTACAATAGGTATACACAAAAAATACACTTTAATCCAAATTATGCCACACATGGCTGTGCAAGGAGGCTATTCAGGTAAAAAGCTGAGAAAAGATGTTTTGGGGTTGGCTTGTTTGTTTGTTTGTTTGTTTTTGTTTTGTTGTTTGTTTTTTTTTTTAGCATGCACTGGATTATAAATGATCCATTTACATTGTAGTATTATTATTTTATAATGAATAGATAGACCTGCTTTATTGTTGCAACCAGTTTAAAATATTGCAACCAGTGTTGCAACCACTTTAAAATATTTTGAATGTTTTCCCTGTGTTTAGTTATTATGGTCAAATTACTCTGCCTGGTTTTCCTGGTTTGTACATTGCAAATTGTAAGGAAATGGATAAAGGAGGAAAGGTGAATACTAGTTAAATATTAGTTTTATTGGTTTTCTGCATTGTGATGGAACTTTTTATCTCCTTCAAGAGACTATTTAAGTAGTTAGTAAGAAAGATGGCTGCACATTAATAACTACAAATGTTAGTTTGCTCCCTAGCAATTGGGAGTTCAGTTTGCAGACAAAAGGTGGAAAGGTTTTAATAGGGAATGATCTTATAGGGAAGAAAGTTTTCAGTAGAGCTATCTTGGCCTACTTGCCTTTATCTAACACTGGTGGTTGAAATCATGTGTATAATGAAGTAATTTTATATACATGACTGATAAACTATTAGGTAAATTCCTTAGTGCTGCTAGGTGAGTATCTTTGGTGTTAAGCTCAATAAGGATGAACAATTTCAGTACTTGGCATCACAGACTGAGTTTCCTGATGGCTGTCACAATCCAGGCAGTGTCAGAACCTGATAACTACAAACCAGCTCAGGCCTGTCTATGTAAGCTGTAGCCACAATAGCCAACAGAAAACACTAGCTGGTTTTTATGAAAGCACTTTCCTGTGTGTGCTCCAGCCTCAAGCCAGTTGCTGGGCAGATATCTGAATTAAGGTAAATTGCATATAACTGTCCTTAAGACCCTGTGATTTTGTGTGAAAGGCTCAGGCCTGATTTCCTATTCAATTTATGCATTTACAGTCTGCTCTATAATGTCTGTTGTCTTGGTGTGCCTATACGATAATGGCTCGATACAACATATGGATGGTACTTTTTTCTTGGGCATATGTTACGTTACACGTGCATAGGGATGGATTATGCTAAAGCCTATGCATAAAAGACTACTTCAGAACTTTCACATTTCTCCATGTAAGAGGCATCAAGAGGAATGTGGAGCATGGTCGTTTGTTTTTGTTTGTTTTAAGAGAAATATCTAGAGACTTAATGTGTGGAGACAATTTACTGTCATATGTACAGCTATTGCAAAAAAAGATATAAAGATATAAAAGAGATAAAAAAATTCTTTGCTTAGTAGATGGCACACCTTACATTAAAAAAGTTATTTTCATATTTTTATGATGATACCTAGTAACTGAATGTGAAAGAAAGCATAAAGCATTACTTTTTTTTCTTTTTTTTTTTCTATTAACTCATTGTAAGTGCTAGAGTAGCTGCATCTTAAGAATCCACAAGGGGCATTTCCCTGCACAAGGATTTTCTAAAATTTGCAGTGTGAGATAGGTTTTATGTATGTGCTACTCTGATTTGGTAAATGCTGGATGTAGTTTTCTATGTTACCCAAAGACTGTGACAGTAACAGGGGCAGAAACAGTTCTCGATTGAGTTGAATTTTAGGTGTAGCGTCTGGTGAAAGATGAGTTTAAACCACCAGTTCCAAGACCATGCAGTGCCATTGGGCAGGGATTAGTATTTTGGTGATGAGCTGAAAGAGTTCCCATGCCAATGTAACCCTGGTAATTTGATTCTTATCATCTTTCCCTTTTGAAAATAACAGCTCTTGGTCACTTTATACTTTTTTCACTCACTAGGAAATGCTGTATCTTTTGTTTTCATTTATCATCTATATATGATTTAACTATTTATTTCCAACTACACAGCATATCTGGAGTCTAAAAATATATTTGAAGCAAAGAAATCAGTGATTGCTATGCCATAATAGTATTTTTCAAGAAGCTGAAAGATTTAAACTTTAGATGCCAAGTTTCAGGTCTAGCTATTTGTTGGTAGATAACAGCACAAGATACAAAAATCCATGGAAAGTTACTCTAGATTAATTGCATATTATTTTATTGTGGTATTTGATCCCTTCAGTTTGAAACAGTGGCTTGCTTTCAACCTTGTCAGGGCTTCACTCCTCAACTGCTGCAAGTTTGAATGGCTTACCTAAACTCAATGATAACATGAAATTAATAATTTAGTCAGAAACCACTGTTGTAACAGTGCATGCATGACTCTTAAAGCCAAATTCCAAGCAGGTTTCCTCTTTCAGTAAAGCAGGCAGTTACCATGGTGATGGGAAGTGTGCAAGAGCTAGAAGAGAGAGAACAATGCATGACTTCAAAGTGCTCCCCTTCCCACCAAAAATGTCACTGCTCCCCATTCCCCAGCAATTTCTATGCATCAAACAGCATATGCCAAAACACCAGAGGAGTTCTGAAAAGCCTTTTGCACAAGCAGAAAGAATAGCCCTATCTTCTGTTAAGCCAAGTCTTGCCATCCTCCATGTGCCTTCTAAACCTTCCAGTGTCTTGGAAAGTCTTCTGACAAAACCAACGTCTTTATTCAAAAATCAGAATTAATGTAACCCTCTCACACTACATTTCAATTTTAAATTGCTCAGAACAATGGAATAATTAATAAAAAGACAACAAAGCACATACTGAAAGGAAGCAACTAGTTTTTGGTTTGGAACTTGATCCTTCCCGTTTGAATTTAAACATTAGTCAAGGCATAGTGGTAATGATAGAGCTATGAAGAAATAATACTTAATCTCAAAGGAATATATTTTTAGTGTAAAATTTAAGACTAACTTTTTTCCTGACTCTCACCTACTGTGACGTCAAAGAGGAAGCAACATGATGAGAGCCAGGGTGGAGACTGCCCCGAGAGAGAAGCTTTGAACAAAGAGAGGAGGCCTGGAGCTTTGCAACAAAGAAAGAAATGCCTGTGAATAAATGTGGAACCCTGTAGGCAGTGGTAGGCATGGAATTCCATTAAAATGTGGAAAACAAGCAGTGGGCTCTTGGAAAGGTGGTGTGAGTGTACAGTTGTTGTGCTCTCTTCCACTTTGATTCCTACCAGCAGTGGGAACAGATGGTGCATTACACCTCCTCCCCAAACTGAACCATCCTCTGCGCTCCCACCCACCAATCCCAGCGCTGCAAAAGAGGCAGAGACCTTGGAACAGTGCTCCTTCATGCTGATTTTGTGTTGGTTTATTTCCGCTGAAATGATTTGCATAACACTGATGTAAAAGGGCTAGAAAATGATCATGTTGTCTTTAGGAGAGGGAAGAAAGACTCTCGAGGGAAGTATGGGAGGTTATACTGAACATGCATCCAATTTTTGAAGCTGAGCTAGTCAAGAAGCTTAACTTCAAAACTGTTGTAAAGTCTTGCTGCAGTAGATATCACCAAATAAGATACCTAGGGGGAAATACATCTTTAAAAAGCAATTTCTCTTGGGGATGCTATATTTTAAGATGTATACCAGAAGACCAAAGAAGTCAAAACCATTCTCTCACTCCCTCTGTGTAAAAGTATCTCTCAGACTTTAACAGAATTATTGCATTAAATGGACATACACTCCTGTCAGTCTCATGAAATTATCCTGGCCACAATCACACTGGGTAGGCTAGAAGTGAACTGAATCAATGCCCATTAAAGGTAATGTGAATATACTGAAACTTTGATTTGACTGTAAGTGAACTAGGCATAATTTTTCACTTCAAATGCCTTTATTGCCCAGAACCTTTCTTTAGGGAGACTTCAAGGAGATTATCAGGCTCTTGCCTTTTGAATGGTTATATTGGTGTTTTCTGGTCAACTTGTTCTTCACATCTGTGTTCTGGTATGTGTTTGTGTGATACCAGTTCACCAGAAATGCACTAGCAAATGCTTAATAGAGGAATATTATATACAATGCCCAAGAAATCACTGGCAAGTTGATAGTTTTGGTTTTTCCTTCCTTTTTTTTTTTTTTTTACTTTTTAGAGCTGCAAGGCAGAAATAAACATCAGAGAAACACTTGCTCTGTGTATGACAGTGAAGCACAGATTAGGAACTGGCTACTAAACAAGAGGAAAGCAAGCTAATCATCCTCTTGCATTTATATTGTTTTGTTTTGTGAAGCTGGCTTAGCTGGATGTAACGGATACCTGTGTTGCACTGCACAATTTTGGGTCGTACAATGGGTGTAGAGCACCCTCTGCTTTCTTTTGATCAAATAACACTCCTGGGCTTGAAGAGAAGGGTATGTAGGGGGAACATCGAGGCTGTTTTCCTGTAGATTTTTGTACTGAAATCAGAAGAAAGAATTTGTCTATAGGGTTCATTAACTGTTGGCCTCTGCTGGCAGTAACCCATGTTATATAGGCCACCATTGTGCCATCCTCAAAAGAACTCCCTGAAGGAGGCAAAGTCTAGAAGGAGAATATCTACTCTGAAGTTTCCCACCTTCCCTGAACTGTATCTGCAGAGCCACCCCAGGAGGGGAGAATGTGGCTTTGAAAAATAACACCTTTGTTATTCCAAGTGTTAGAGATGAAGCAGAGTTTTCAGATGGCCCCAAGGTTTTTGCACCCTTCACCAAACACAGATGGAAACTGGACTCTTTGAACTGCTTTGAAAATCTGTTACCCTGCATTGCTGTGGGGCCTGTGAAGCAGCCATTGCTAACTTCTGTCTGCCTGCAATTTTTATGACCATGTGATGACAAGGGATTAAATAGCTTCATTTTAGAAGCAGACAGCTTTTAAATGTAAAAATGAAAACCAAAATAAAACAAAAAGCCCAATAATTCCTTGCTCAAGGCAAAACCTTAATAGATGCTGAGGTAACATTTCAATGAATGAGGTGAATTCTGAAGTAAAAATGTGAGCAGTTTAGAATTTAAAATTGTATTTTAGGCAATAGTTGCAAAACGTTTATAATGTTATGATCTTAGTAGATTGGAATCCAGAAAATATAGATTATCCTTTGTTCGCCAATTTAGGAGCTGTTAGAATTATGCTGTATGATACTGTTCCTTGTAGTGTTTTCTCTTTAGTGTCTGTAATTTACATGTAATTATTATGTAGGGGGTGAAAAAATTTTCAGTGTTTTCATATAGTAAAAACTTCTTTGACTTCTCTGAATTACCTGTGTAGTTGATGGCAAATAGTGTAGAGCTTTCTACAGAAAACCACATTCTTTAAAACTTTTATTGCATCTTATTTGTTCTTTCAAATTATCAGAAATATGTGTGCTTATTACAGCTGCTCTTGGTTTATTAAAAAAGTGATAGCCTTTATGCCAACATAATTTTATATATTGAATTTAACTAGCAATAGATTGTTTTCTCATATTTTTCTTTATTCTAGAAGCATTTAGTCTATCTATTAGGAAAGAAAAAGTTTTTTTATAGGAAAAAGTGATCATTTGGATTTTGTTTTTCTAGTTCATTCAGTAGGACTGATTTCAGATGCATGAATTAGATGTGACATGCTATGAATTTCATCCAGTTTTCATGAGCATGACTGCTTTGGGCCAATTCAATAGCACGCTAAACTGCTGAATTATATGGGCCAGCACAAACCTCTGACAGCCTCTCCTGCACTCTGCTGTATTCTCATCCATCAAAGGTACAAATCTGATGTGTGTGGAGGATCTGGGTGGGGCAGTGGGCACAGAAGTCCCCAGACTGTGCTGCTGCATCTTTTGGGCTGGAGCTTCCCTGAAGTCTCTTAACTCCAGATCCTTGCCTTTTCTTCTCAGTAAAGTATGAGGATTGGCTTTCTCCTCAGCTGAGATCCTCTTCAGAAGTTGATTTTCTCTCCAGATGGTGAAAATTTGGACAGTCTGTGTTGGCAGAGTGTTTTGTTATAAGAGCTTCGAACACTGTGAGATGTCTTCGTTAGCTAAGTGCTTGGAGTTGATTGTACTCCAGTGTGGGAAAAAATAACATGTGTTTATATCATGTCAGTGTCTTTTATAAGGATTAGTTTTTCTTGAAGCACTCAGTGGTTTGGTGCACAGGAATATACTAGCAGTTTGAGAAATCCTTGTCTAAAAGTTCTGGAAGTTTGAATTAGATTTGCTGAGGAAACTCTGCTTCTCATGTCACTTCAGCAGTTCTAGCCCTGTCAAATGTTAATTTTTAGTTCAAAGTGCCTTACTGCATAAAATATAATATGACATATGCAACTGCAGACTATAAATTAGTTAAAACTATAAATATTTTAGTCTGTCATCTGTTAGGAGTTGTTCTGGTGGCTTCAGAGGAGGTAGAGGTGTCACCTAGAACATGAACTGCTCAAGAGAGGAAGGGAATACTGCTCTGCAACTTCTCTGCACGCTCCTCATCCCGAAGATGATAAAGGGCTTTTACTTCTCTTCACCAAAAGTTTCCTTTCCCCAGGAACCAGTACTAAGAATTACCAGTGTGAGAAGCCAGTTTGGGTGTACTGCCTTTCTGGATGGCACAGTTTATTTTGAAATGAGGTGGCAGTAAGGGCAAGTGCTGGAAGGCATATGGGAATATAATGCAGCCTCCAAGACCTGAGGTTGGAGTGTTAGTCCTGGGGGTGATTTCCAGCTCAGTGCTGAAGTGGCAGAATTAATCTATCTGTTACCACAGCGAGGCTTTAAAGTTCACCACAGTTTTCCTCCATGTTCAGTGCAACTTAAGCATGTACATGTTTAGTACAAAAGAGGTGTGTGGTGTGTTGAATTGCTTTACATGAAATATCAGTAATGACAGGAAATTTTATTGCAACTCAGAGAACCTCATTGTCGTAGTTGCAGTTTACATGGAAAATTTAGCTTACAACAGATGTGTCATATGTAATAGAATATTCCCTCTGGAAGTCATTTTTCTGCCTTATTTTAAGTGACACTATGCAAACAACAATGAAGGCATGTACAGGTTCTTGTACCTTATCCTTTACATGTTAACATGAATGCAAAAAGTGTGCATGGGTCTATAGATTACTGTAATTACTAAAGAAAACGACAGAAAATTTTGTACTGTGCCAGAGTGTCCTTTTTCACTTGCTAAGAAAGGCAGAGGCAGTATAAGGTGCATGCTGGATAGTCAGTAACACGAGGTGTGGAGACACAGGGACAGTGTGAGCAGTGATAAGCTGATAACAAATCCTTAGTACTTGCTTGCCATTAATCTTGCTGATATTTCTTTATACTCTAACTGAAATATTTCTTCTAATTCAGTGAGGTTTGAACTTTACCACAAGTCATTTTAACTTTGAGGACAAGTCAAGAATATTTTCATGTTTGACCACAAATTTAAGCTTATACTAGCAACATAAGGGTTTAAATTTTTTTTAATAGAGGTCCTCCTGTAATTAGAAGGGATACACTTCCTCTACAAATTTTAATCACTAAGTTTAAAAGCTCTGTTAAGATACATGAATCTTCAAGGATAATTTTCTAGATCATTATCAATTTGGGTTTTATTTCCTTAGAAAGTAAGGGTCACTCTAAGTCATATGTCACTAAAATCAGTAAAATTGTGTGACAACATTTGAACAAGAACAAGTATGTAGGCAGTGACATAAACCCATTTTTCTGCAGGTTAAGTAATTTTTCTACATTTTAAATCATAAAGGAAGTGTTTTTAAGAGCTTATTTTGCAAGTGTGAAATGTTCAAGGTGGAGCTTTTACTCACTTCTTTTGCTTGGCAAAAATAGTAAAATTGTTCTTTCAGGTACAGCCTTTTCTCCAGTGCCTTCCCAGTTTGTCCAGGTCTTTGTATTATCCTTGTTTACTTTTCTTATAGATCAGTTCCATGCATACATATTTTGGTGGGGAGTGGTGGTGAGATAAACCACCACACTGTCTGGTTTCATGTTCTCTTCTTTTCTTCACAATTTTAAAATAGAGGAAGATGGAAACTTGCCCCTGAGCCACCTAATCTCTCAGTTAACCAGAACTCGTTACTGTCCTCCGGACCTGGATTTTTTTTTTTTTTTTAAATTATTCAGAGATGAACGTACAGGCATTCAACTATGTTGAGGAGTCAGAAGTCATTGCTTCCATCTCTTTCAGGATCCCCTTTAGTTTAAATTTTTCAGTCTGACTGGAAAAAAGAAAGAAGGAAAAGTTATTATGCAATAAAAATTAAAAAAAAAAAAAAAAAAAAAAAAAAAAAAAAAGAAAGAAAAACCTCACAGTATTTTATTTTGTACATTACTCTTTTACTCAGTGTGGGAAGCTTCCAAAAGAAATATTTTGTTTCTGTTGTTCTTTAGGGTCTTTTCACTTTTTAATAGAAACACATCACTACTAGGACTGCAAGAATTTAACATTTTCAGAAAAGGCCCTGATCTTCGACAGATTCCGAAGATGTTTTACAACTCAGACTTACTGTTGGACTGGTGGGTCAAGCACTCGGGTGCAGGACGGATTAGCCTCTGTTGCTCCTGCAGGGAAGTGCCCTGATGAGGCAGTGAATAATGATTACAGATTCCTAGTTTTGATAAGAAATTGCACTCCCAGAGAAAGCCTAACAACAAAAAACCCGACTCAATTAACATGTACATACTATTATGTAAGTTCTTAGATGCCTTTAGTTTGGTTAAGACTCAAAGGTTCCAGACCAGTGGAACGCTGAATCTTGGCTGTGAGAGGGAAATGGAGAACAGGGAGGAAATGTAAGCACACTTATTGCTCTCAGTAACAAGCTGAGTGAAGCTCTCATATGCTTCAAATAAAATCCTTCTGGGTATAGTGAGGAAGTGGGAAAAGGCATGTAGGATAGCATCCTGCACAAGGATGTCCTGGCTTGTACAGGCCAGTAGTCTGTTCCTTCATTCTCCCAGAGTGCAGCATTGCTGTGGGCTGGGAAAGGTAAATTCCCCCACTGGTGATTAGAGCCCTCGGTTTGTTCTGGGAGACCTGAGTCAGTGCTCAGTTACCCCCACTTTGTACAGCTGATACAGGCTAGCTGTAAGTCCTGCTACAGGTGTAGATCTCGTGCTGCTAATACAGTCAGGTTCTCTGCTGAGGTACAGAGAAATACCATACTGCAGATATTCAGTTTCACATTGGCCAAAGCTTTTTGTAACATTCAAAGATTGGTTCATAAGTTTTTCCGTCTATGAACTTTGTGCACGTGTATCCCTTCTGCCTTTGCTGTATAACTACATTGATCACAACTAAATACTAGATTAATTGGTCTTTTGTGCTCCTATCCCTCAAGGAGGAGAAGTGATATGGTGTTTTGCAGCTTGGATCTGTAAACATTGTGTTTACTAAAGATGTTACATACTTTGGTGAAGTGGAGGATCTGCCTTTTCCTTGTTCAGCATTGCTTGGCAGCCTATGTCTTTCTCAGCACTATTTATGATACTTTGAAAGAGATTTTAAATGAATAAAAGGTCATATTAAGGCAACTCGGTATTAAGTGCAAGAGCTGGATGGCTTGACTACAAAGGGACAACTGGGGAAGGCTTAGTTTAGCACAATAGTTGTAGCTTATTAATGCACAATACTACAATCCCTTCTCCCTTGTGAATATCCCACTCAGAGTAAATTGATCTTGGTTACTGTAGCTTTGTTCTTCTCTTAGGCCCCAACACAGAAATTGCTTCTTGCACAGTGTAATATATTTTAGACTCTGCATTGACCCTCAGTTGACTCCTGAACTTTGAGTGCCTTTCTGTAGCTGGGTTCCATGCTGCCTGCCTCGAGCCACTCTGTCGTGCAGGAGCCCAGTGCCCTCTACCTCCTCCTTCGTCCTGGGAGGAGGGACAGATTCTTCCCTTTGTGTTCTTAGGAAAGTGGTCCCACTTCTTGGTGGTGTCAAGAAGGCCAAAACTAGCATTATGTTATGTCCTTACCAGGCTTGAACTGTCAGCTTCTGGGTAAGAGAAGGCACCTTCAATCATCTCCCTAGAACAGCTGAAGCATTTGGTGTGATGCACTGATTGCTGCTGATTGCAGCAGGTAAGTGCTACTGATGTAACGTATTACTGACCTGTAGGTAGGTAATATGCTTATGTAAGTATAGACTATGGTACAAAACTGGGATACATCCTAAATATATGCCTAAAGAGAGACAGAAAATGACTTAAGAGCAGCAGACGATATTTTTGAGAGGCTCACTTTTAAATGTAGGAAGGGAATAGACATGAGTGTCTCTGCAGCCAGCGCAGACGCATTAATGCTCTAAACAATAATGGTATTTTTGCCACTATACTGTGAACAAGAGTTGTCTAATCTACGGATACAGAAACCTCCAGTGAAACACTGTTGATTCAGCCCTGGCTCTTCACAATCAGAGGCACTGTCATAAGTCTTGGATGAGATTTTGTATCTAAGCCAGAATGAAATGCTTAATTTTTGGAGACAGTGCGTAATCAGAATCTCTCTTCCTGATGTTACACTATACCTACCAGTTCCAACACCCCTTTAAATAAAATGAGATTGAGTTAGGCGAGTCTTTCCTACTCTTCACATTTCAGATTGACTAGTCCTAAGTCTGTGAATGGCTTTTTCTCTAAGGAAGTGATGAAATGTGTTATATGTTGTTAGAAATCCAGAGAAACATTTATTTTTCATCAATAGCTAATGAATGCTGACACCTGAATCTTGGAGGTTACCAGACATGCAAGAGACAGTAAAAATGGTCATTGTGATCCAGCTAGTGGGAAGCCATTATTTTCACAGTTTTTTCAACACTTTTTCTAATGAGTCTGAAATATTCACTGCTGTAAATTACAAGCAATGTAACATCTCAGGTAAAAGTCCCTGGTGTGTGGCTCTGCAAGATTTAGAAGTAGTCAAGCAATACTTTTCAGTACACCAATGACAACTCTACATTTTGTTTTTTCACCTTACGCTGAACAAGTCACAGTAATTTGCATGTAAAACACTTTCTGTACTGGCAGGTGTCTTTGCTTTGGCCTCTCACCAGTGAGTTAATCCAGACTTTTAAATTGTTAATAAGTGAATAAGTTTTACATCCTGATGCCTTTTGTAATCAGTCACATAAATATAAATTATGTGGAAATTTGTACTCTCCAGGGATAAGAAGGACACAAGAGCCTTGGCAACTATGAAGTAATTCACTGGCTCCTTTCTAGCATATAGAAAATATGGAAGCAATTGAAAATAGCATTTGTTGGATATTATTTAAGAGAATGCCATGTATTTTAAATTTCTAAACTATCCTTAAAGGAAGTATTTTTGAAACAAGTTTCAAAAATTAACTTTTTGGTACTCAGGAAAAATATGCTACTATTAAGCAATTTGATTTTAGTAAACAAAAAGAAACAACTTAGACTAATTAAATGTGGTCATCACTTTTATAAAGTGGTCATAAGGGAAGAGCAGTAAGACAGTTCTTGGGAGCAGCTGTGATCAATCTGTACACTTCAATGTGAATGTGTGTGTGTAAAACTATTCAGAAATTGTTTATATGGAAGAAGTTAAGATTGAATTCACATTTCTTAAAATGAAGAAAATCTGCCTGCTCTTAAGGGTTTCTGATGAGGAATTTTCGGTGTACAGAAGCTGAACCTGTTGCGTATCTTTTCGTGGCCTTACAACATTTACTTTCTATTTTTTTTCTATATTTTGGCATAGTGCAACTATAGTTCAATGTCTCATTTTCCACATTTTTAAAATATTAAATACTTAGTTATTCCTTTGAGGCACTTTTCTCTTGAAGCATTTGGAGTGCTTATATTCTCAGCTGGCTAAAGTTTCTGAACTCGCTGTTGTTTCAATATATTCAGGTTTATTTATTCACATGAATTTAGAATCAGGGCTTGGAGTAATCGAGGTTGTTTTTTTTTTTTTTAATATTAACTTAATATGTAAATGTTCTGGCATCTCTTAATGCTAAAGGTCACCTGGCTGATTTTATTCTTTCTTTGGATTGCAGCAACCCTTTGAAGAGTGTTAATTGATTGTAATTGTTTTAGTTAATCAGTTTCAGAGGATCAGGAACCTATTTTACATGCAGGAGTTGTTTTCTTCCAGGCAGTTCACAGAAGTGGTAAAATCTACCTTAGGTTAATTGTTCCTTTATTTTAGGAGATTAAGGGGTTTGTATGTGGGTGACACTGGGTTTGGAATGTATAAAAGCTGTGCTATTAGGAGAGTATGGCTCCTTCATTTAGAGGTTAGAGAAAAATATCTAAAACCTGTTTATGCCCCACCTTTTTCTGTTTCTTTGTTTTTGTTAAATTGAAAATAAATAAAAGCGCAAAGGAGAGGAACCCTCTCTGGGCATGATGCTTCTCGCAGCATTCAAGGCTGCTTCACTGATAAGGACATCAGTGTCTCCCCAGCTTTGAATTATCAGTCCTGTTTGAATGACCAGTCCTGTTCTTCGAATGAAAGCTTGAGGTTTTCAAAATGCCGGGAAATATGTTCCGTAGTGCCAAGACTTCCTTAGAGATAGGATGAAATCTAAGGATTCCTGTGCAGGAATTCTCATTTATCTGCATCGGGTTGTTTGTTTAGGACAGTACATCAAAGTGTGGGAAGAGTTTATGAATATGGGCATGTAATAAACTCTAAGGGCAACTTTTGGAGTTCTTGATAAGCAGACTTCAACTTCTCAAAAAATTCTGGGATAGAGGAAAAGTCTGTCCTCTCCTACTTCTTTTCCATTGCAGTTTCATTTCCCTATCTGCCAGTCAAATAAGGTACCTTGTCTGAAAGCAGGCTAGTTAATGCATTGAATGTATCTTGTTGTGTATGGAATGAAAGCAAATATTCACTATAATTGGAACATAATGTGGTTTTTAGAAATCTTTGGCAAGTAAACATTTAAGTCTACCAAAGTGATCTTTCCCATAAAAAATAAAAGGAGGAACTTCTGGTTTCATCACTGAGTTCCTAGCACAGCCCACAGTACAATTTCATGGTCTGCATATCTTAAGCAGGGACTATGCACATTAGAGCATAAAGTGGGTTATTTATTTCTTCAGTGTGAAGCTGGCTTTTGTTTCAAAAACTTCAAATAAGCTGCAAGGCTGCCCCTTTTCTCTCCCAAATGTGCATTCTTCTGGATTTCAGGAACTTGTCATTCTTTTGTTCCCATGACTCTTTCTATCTATGAGGTTACATTAAACATTAGCAGATGTTCAGATGAATTAAATATCAAAATTCTGAGGAGAAAGGGAAAGGCTTCTGACCCAGAAGTATGGATGGCTCACTGAGCGGAATGCTATTAGGAGAAAATGGCAAGGAAGGTAGTTAATGTGAATCCCAGATTTCTGCTAGGAAGAGAAAAACAGAAATCTGCATTTTTGGGCTAAATAGTACAAATATCATGCAAAGGGGGCTATGAGTTAAATAATGAGTGAAAATTTAAAATACACAGTGTCAGTGAAGGAGCAACTGCAGCAAGAGTGCATTTTTTCCTGGGCTCCTGTATTTCTTCTTCTGCCCTTACTGTCCCTCTCAGAGCCTTGTCTATGGCTTGACCTGTGTCTGCTCACAGGTACCATGCACAAGTGTTTCCTCTGATGCTCCTGGGACCACTGGGAATGAACAATGTTGCTGTTGAACTCACAAAACTGGGCAGAAATTGAGCATGGATATCTGTTCTGCCTACGTGCTTTAAGGCATGGATGATGATTCAACATCAAATTGAAAATCACCTAAATTTAGGAGTCCTAAAGTTCAACAGTGAAAATCTTTCTCCTCAATAAAATCTGACAGAGATGGAAAATATGGCTAGAGAGAAGCAAAAGAGCAGCAATTAGGCTCGTTAGTGAAGATCAAGCCCTAAGTGTTGTCCTTTACTGTGTGTTTTTGAAGGGGAGTAGGATTATTCCTGGGACACATTCTGATCTCTTTCCTCTTGGGTGAAGTACCACTGTAATCTAGGTCTGTTATGGTATATACATGGAGCAGAATTTTCAGAGGAGTAACAAACAACAAATGCACTTAAAAATATTAAACTTTATTTGTGGAAAAAATATTAGACTTGTTTCAGCCTGCTAACTTCCAGAAAGAAATGGGAGTTAAACTGCTGCGCATTCCTTCTGATTTCATCTGCCTCAGAAAAAAATCACAGATGCCTGACTCATTTTATATACCTTTCTGTTGTTAAGACAGGCAGGAAATTCGAGAACAATATAATTGTCAGTATGATAAATGAGAAGGCAAAATACTGTTGAACAGTAGAGGACACCGGTGTTATTATGGCCCATTGTTGCTATGAATAGAACCACCCAGACACCAATTAACATCTCATTGCTATGATTACTTGCTACAGTATCTGTTCCACTAATCAAACTTGCACCTTTTTAGTCCATATTTTGATTTCAAAAAGTTATACCAAGAAGAGGTTACATTTATCTCAAATGCAAATAAATGTGAAGCTTAAGAAGCTAATTAAGTTTATAACCACTGAGAATAACATTAAAAAGAAAATTAAATTGCTTGGTTTGGAGGAAAACCTTTCAGGAAACATTTGTTGAATAAACATAAAAGAAATTCTCCTAATGTACTCTTATGCAAATAGTGTTCTGTTTATATTTTCCATATGCCAATCATATATAACTCTTATGATTTTTCCTTCACTAAACATTCTTCTTCATAGGAATATTTACTATCAAGCACACAACATGTAGTAAGTATGACAGCTACATAACAGCAGCATACTATAGCTTCCCAAACTTTTTGAGAACAGAGTTTGTTTTATAAAAATGACAATGCTGTTACAAATATTTAGTAAATAATTGCTTTTGTCAAGGAGACAGAAATGAAGGATTAAGCCTATGAGATATTACTTCCCACAGTATTCTTTCTTTCTTTTTTTTTTTAGTAGTCATAAAAGGTACCAGATTGAAAGCTCTGAAGAAAGGAAATTTCTGCTTATGTGTTAGGCAGCAGTACTGCAGAATTTCTTGGGCTGGGTTCCATCTTTCAGAGCACTGTGGTGGTGTCCCTTGTTTAATAGACTGCTAAGACACACTCGCTATCTGAAGTCAATGAGAAAACAAGGGTAGCTAAGCAGACCCTTAAGTGTTTTGCTGGATCACGTTGCTCAGTCCCTTGGCAGGCTGGGCATGTCCCCCAGCAGCACCTCAGCTAAAGGGCTGCCCGTGCTGCCTTCTGTTGGGAGCAGTCCTGGCTGGCACAAGTTTTGCAGCAGCTTGCTTCCCAGCCCACAGCTTCTCTCTCATGCCAAATGGATTAACTGTGCTAGTAAAAGATAAGATTTCTAGCCACAAATGAAGCTCTGTTTCATTTAAGGTAGAAAAAACTCTTGAAGGAGAAATGGGAATGCACAGTCCACAAGACAAAAGTGGGGGTGACATGACTTCTCCTTGAAGAGTCCTGTGAGTAGCCTTGACTTATCTTCTGCTGCTCCTGGTCTTTCTGTCCCACTCTCCTCTCTGTGGAGCACAGGCTCTGAGTGCAGCCTGCACCACCTTTCCTTGCAGCCAGCTCTGGCTCTGCCAGGTGTGGAGGAGCAAAGCACAGTCTCCATGACCTCCTGGTGCAGGTAAATCTGGAGAGGAGTATGGGTCATACTTTCATTCTTGATTCCTGTGTACTGTGTTTAAGATTTGACAGTAGCAAAGTAAGTCGCAGGGAAAACCATGTCAATAAATCCTGGTTTGACTTGCCCTAGAGGGCAGGGAGGTCTTAGTTGGGCTGAGTGGTGGTTCTGCCCTTCGTTGCAACACCATTCATGTGAGCTGGACACAATGAATATGAGGAGGAGATTGTTCTGATGGAAATGGTGGATATGACATCACGTCTGAGGCCTTAAAATTGTTATTGTTGTTAATCTTTAATACATGCCTTTATCTTGTTCATGCTCAGAGAGCATCACTTTCCCTGCAAGGGTTTCGATTATGACTGGAATATTTTGAAATGTGCCCCTGATGATCCATCACAATTTTTTTTAAAAGCTTTGGACATGGAAGAGCAGTGTTGAACTTGGAGCTTGAATTCAGATATAATTTTTTTATAAAGGAGCTGACAGGTTTGCTGGATTAGTGTTTATAATACTTATTGACATCCCATGATACCTTTCCATAGCTGAGCAGAGTTTAGATTGACTCTGGAGTATTAGTACTTGATGAAGGTAATCTGTTTTCTTGGCTGAAGCTCACAAACAAAGCAGTTAAATCCCCATTACAAATGGCTAAACAGGGACCCATTAAACTTCTTATAGGCCTGTCTCATTTCTATAGCCCTGAAACATTTATAAAGGGCACTGTTAAAAATTTACAGAACCTTGAGACTGTCTTAAGCAAAGCTACTCTATGTACACTACCTGAAATACTCAGCCTTCCTTTAAAGGGTAAAATAAAAGTAGAAAAAAACCCACTTTTTTTTTTTTTATATGCTTTGACCTACAGTAATTGTTTTGGCTTTGCATGATTTACTTTCAAAGTTTATAGAAAAATAAATGTTACAGGTAGGAAAAAAACCAATACATGCTTAAACTACCATAGGAGGGTGCCAGCTTTGGTTATTAATAATCAAACTGTCTTTGTTAATGTCTGTTTCAATTAGTAGTTCTCCAATCACCCTTTTTATATGTGAAGTCACTCTGGAAATTGTTGGCACCAAGTTTGAGATGAATATGGTAATAGTGGATGTATCATCTTAATGAGAATTCTCATATTAAGAAATATAAGACACATTATTTTAATGATTCTACTGGCATCAAACCATGGAAGCCACAAAGTTATTTTTTTAATGAATCAATCCCCACAGGCCTAAAGTAATTGTGTAAAAACTGTTGGGCCTTTTTTTTTTTTTTATTCCAGTAAAAGACAGCCCCAAACTGAATTTATACTTTTCACTGTTTTAGCTGATGTTTTGCAGTATTTTGTAAACCTCAAAAGAAAGAGAATGTTTAGGAGAGCACTGAAGTGGGGAGATTGAATCAGGCAATGCATGTCAATAAAGGTGTGATAATTAGAGAGAGAAAAAGCAAAGCCTTCATTAGGCCACAGATTATTTGAGTTGCATGGGCAAACTGTCAAACTGAGCTCACCAGGGATGACAGTATCTTGTGAGACAGCCTGTACCTTTGTGCATGTGGATGGTGGCATTTGTTTGTGTAACAGGGACATGGTACTGGAAGAGGGAGGGGTTGGCCAAGAATAGAAAAGCACTATTGTCTGGTTTGGTTCATTACATTCTTCTTCTAGTCATCTTCTCTAAGAGTTTAATCTCCTGCTCAAGTATTTTAAAAATAAATAAATGAGGAGTTCTGTCTTTCTAAATATGGGAGGTGATGCAGGAGTGTGGGGAATAATGAAACCACACTGTGTGTATATTTTCTAGTTCCTGTGAACTTTGATAATTTCCAGATGGTCACTTCTAAATGTATTCATCAAATGTGAAGAATGGTTTAATAGTCTGCCATATATATTCTAGGACACCTCTAAAATGTCTAGAAAATTTGAATCTTTAGGTATTGTTTTGCTCCTTCACCAACAATTGATGCCACAAGGAGTAATGACAAAGAACTTGATATGATAGTGTGCTTTTTATTTTCATGCATCCTGAAAATACATGCTATGCAATCTACATCATCTGCTCCAATAAGGTCAAATTCCCAGCTGTACAAGCTCAGGAGTAAGTGCTGAAGAGCTGATATTTTATATGGGCTAAAGTTGGTGTTTTAAGTACTTTCAAGCAAGCCTTTCAGAAAATTCAGGGATGCAACTGGCACTTGTAAGAGTACACCTTCTGAGTTTTAACTGTTTACAAGTACATTAAGCAAGGTACAAAACTTTATCTCTCAGCTGGGATCAATGAAGCAAAAAGTGACCTTTTCCCTCTGTGGTAGATAGGAAGGAAACTGCTGGTCAAAGAGCCAGTGAAATGCCCAGTATTTTTAGCTGGGCAGTCTCCCAGTTTAACAGTTTCTACCTGCCCAGTTCCAAAATACGGTCCAGCTGCGAAAATGACACCCCATGTTGGTTTCCTTTCTCTTCCTTTTTGTGCTGCTCTTTGTAATATATATGAGTACAAGACACTAGGAGTTGTTTTAGACCTCTGTCCTGTTCAAGTGGGGAAGTAGTTCATTAGACATAGGACAAGAAGTGGAGGAAATTAGCAGCAGTGTCCTTACCTTAGGATGGTCAGCTATCCTAGAATATCCTAGTAGAATAGTCCTTCTTGCTAAGTAGCTTGTGTTATCTGTATTCTTTTGAACCTTTTCAGATAAATACAGCAGAAAGATAGGATTGCAGAGCTTCACACCAGAGTTTGGTCTTCACTTCTACTGCCTTAGCTGGCTTTCTTCCTAGAAAATCCCATTCCTTGTTACGCTTGCTTTTGCAACCTTATCAATCTAAAATACTTTTTTATTCGCTGGGTGAAGCACTTTTAATATAGAAGTGTTTCCAGCCCTGTGCATCTTAGCCATACAGTCAACCTATAATAACTTAAAATTAAGAAAGTACATCTGTGGAATATGACTGAGTTGAGCCTAAAATTACAATAATAACCTAATATAACAATAACCTAATGCTTTGACGCAGCCTCTGTAGCCTCTCATTGTATTCTTCTCAAACATTAATTCTCAATTCCAGAATTTGAAAGCAAGCCAGGAACTCCCACCCATTTTGCACATCTCCTCAAGTGGGCATTCCAGATATCATCAAGTATTTCAGTGGTTACACCTGGCAGCCTTTGCTTGAAGGCACTGATGAAAACAGAACTGAAAATACAAATACAATATTTAGAAATACTGCTGAGGGAGAGGAGGAAAAAAGAGTCCTCACATACTGCATTTCTTCTACTCTGTTGTTTAGCAGTTATGCCAGTATGACACACCAGAATGTTTTAATCATCAAATTATTGTTATTTTTTATTACCAAATAGAGAATTTTAAACCCAAGACTTGATCACGTCTTTAAATGCCATCTTATGCACATCTGATTAAGTGCTATTTGCTTGATACTTGCAGGATCACACAAACTCTTCTGGGACCTGAGGTTGCCCACTGGAGTATTATATTGATACTACCACTAGTTTGAAATAAGCCACTTTAGGAGTCCTCTGTGCGTTCTTCTGCAAATCGAATTATCTGCTCACTAGCTGGGAGAGCAGTAAGATGCAGAAGACAATTTGCATGAAGAAAGGAAGGCACAGAGTAGGGAAGTAATAACTCTAGTTACTTCATTTGATATATCCCTGCAAGAAAGGGATGTAAATCTTGAATCTGTCCACAAACACTGACCCAAGTGCAGTGGTACAGGTCTGTCTTGCTCCATTTTTGTTTGCTGAAAGTGTCTCTATGTAGTTGGGCTCCAGAGCAGACTTGCTATAAGTTATTTGAGGGCCATACAGAAGGCTTTCTGTAAGGCCCCTCAGTTACTGGGACTTGATTTCATTTTTTCCTCTGAAAAAGGTATGCTTTCTCTACTTTGGTGCCAGCACTGGGTACCAGAGTCAGAGGGGTGAATTTAGGCAGTAAAGTCTGATGATGTTCTGTGGAGTCTGCAATACTCTTTCTGGATAGGCTTTTAGTGACTGCATGATCACAATTCATCAAAGTGCTGAGATTAGGAAACTAGTTTTCTACCACTTGGCGCTTTTGTGCCAATAGAAATTCTTAATTTGTGGTATTTTGGCCAAATTTAGCTACAAAAACCAGACTACTTTTCATATGAGCTTTAACTATGCATGTGACATCAGGAGGAAGCTGCCACTTTGTTCTCCTCCTCAGATCAGTCTTTACATGGATGCAATAAATTGCTTTGGTAGGAAGGAATTCATATTGAGGAATAGTCTCCCTGTTAGAATTAAGGTGATCATGACAAACTTTTTCAGTTTCTGTTTTATGTGTAAGACAGTTCTATTTCAGAATTTTTGATCCTTCTTTTAAACTTCATTGCCACAGGTGACTTTTCAAACATCAAGTATTCGTAGGAATATGGTATAGTTACACCAATGCTTTTTGGAAAACCTTTGTACCTCTAGGATAGAATTTAATGAGACTTGACAATGATCTCCCAAAAGGTCACCACCCAGGTGGTTGTGTCATCCTGCTCAGGAGAAGAACTCAGCAGCTCAAATTCTTCTCTTCCTATTTGAGTTGGACATTAGATTGAGAGTTTTTATCATCTCTCCTGTTGCCCCCTCTGAGCTTTCAGAAATGGCTGTAACCACATTCTCTCCCCTAGGATACTGAACTCTTTGGCCTAATTCAGATTAGGAATAGGTCTGGGCTGTCACAGTCTTGGATATGACCGTGGGAAGGTAGGGGTTCTTCCTTTGCCTCGTTTGGAAAAGGGTTTGGTTCTTACCTCCTTACAAGGCAAGAAGATTACTTCCTATCTGATCTGGTTTCTTTCGTAATGTTGTTTTTCAGTGGGAGATAATGTATTCAGAAAAGAGCTTCTATAAAACAGTTCTTCCTGGGCTGCTTCTCTACATATGTAGGGGGGAAAAGGGAATGGAGTTAAGAGTGAACACCTTGTTTAACTTGTTATTAGAAGATGCTTAAAGGTAGCATTGTAGGAGCACTTCTGTAAAGTGTCGTGTAGGTACATTACTCTGCATTTCTGGGCACATCTGCAGCCCACCAGAATATATCCCAAGCTTCCCAGGCTGTGAATTTGCACTTCTCTACCTCAGTGCACACTGTTATCATGGAAGTTTTGTCTGGGCTGTGAATTAATCTTCCTGTGAATTCAGAGAAGCCACACTGAGCCTGGGCCACCTAGGTGCTGAGTGTGCCAAGCCGGCCTGTTCTCTCTTTAGGAGCGCCCAGAGAGCATGGAGGGCAAGTGCCAGGTGCTTTGGGGGTTCAGAGGTGAATGCTGAGGACCAGCACAGCTGAGCAGGGGCTAATGTGCTAAGTCTGGAGTGTCTGGCTGTGATGCTCTGATGTTACCCAATATTTTTGGTTATTCAGAGTAACCCCCTCTTACCCCACATAATGGGCAAGTGGTTTGTTTTTATGGATACAACTAACATTATCTATCATTCTGTAGAGTTCTGTAGATGTTTTAGAATCTTTTAGAAGTAGAAATAGTCTGTCTTCTACAAATCATGACTGCAGGTGCTGTGAAGTAGTACTGGTTCTTTCAGATTATATTTATTGTATGAGAAATGTGTATCTTTGGCAGACTGCTAAATATTACTGCTTAAATCCATTACAAGGAAGCACAATTTTCTGTAACTTAATTTCCTAAGCCTAATGAACCCAGTAAATTTCCTCTGATGTCTTCCCAAGTTAATATATTAAATCTAATTTATTTGGCAAAAAATTGGACAAATTTCCTCTTAATTCAATTAACCTAGAAGAAAAAAAATGCATTGTTATGGAAATCTGTGACTAATAATTCACAGATGCGAAAGTCCTGGGTTTGGTTCCACTCATTTACTAGTTTACAACTGCTATTTTTGTTTGCTATAATTTAACTCAAAAGACCTAATTGTACCATATATATATTTGAAAAGTTTGATAAATGATACTGAATTAATTTCTTGTCATTTAATGTTGCAGAAGATTTTTCTGATTGTTTGCATACTTATTGAATATTGTATTCGCCAAATGATTTCCTTGATACGTTAACTGATATTTTGTGGGCACTGCTAATGACTGGATGATGCATTTTCATCAGCAGTAATATGTCCCTAGCAATTTTGCTAGAACTCAAAGTGGTACAAAACGGTTCGCATTGTTTATGTCTTAATGTTGGGAAAACCAAAGCGCCACATCCCCACAAAAGCAAAACTGTGGCAGGGAGTGGGTCCTGAACGTAGTTCAGCAGCAACACTCACACATGAGCTTGTCTGTCCATACTCCTTTGATTTTATGTGAACAGGATATGGATAAGAGGGATACAGTTGCATGTACTCCTGGAACGTAATTCATATTCTTCATGCCAACAGCTACAGTCCTGCTTTCCTGCCACTTCCTTAAGATATGTGGAGAGGTCTAATGCAAACAATGGAGCCAAACCTCTGACAAATAAATTACAAGGGCCACTAATGAGTGCAAATCCACGTATGACCTTTAGAGCATTTGTGCAGCTGTCTCCATGCTCTGATGTGACTTGTGCTGGAAGAAAGCTACAGATACCTAGCATTTCAAAAGGACTGTGGATATCAACATAATAGAGTTGGTTTCTTTCTGTTTGTACACCTTGATCAATTTCAGAGATGCTCAGGAGAGAATCTGGCTGTAGGTCAAAGATCTTTAAGGTTCCTGCTTTTAAAGTGACTGTTAGTGATACCCAAGATTATTTTACAAATGGTTCAGGAGTTTCCCTGCTATAAATTTTTATCCAGACATTTATATCTTTTCCAGCACAATAGCAATTGTATGAAAAGTCATCAATAAGCTGCAATACTGAGGTCAACAGTTTTAGTATTAAAATCAGTTTACAGTATGTTTGCTTGGAGTGCACATAAATTCAAAGAGGCAAGAAGTATAAACAGAATAGCTGGTTTCTTGGATGCACTCCAACATAATTATAGCTATTCACCCTTGTGACTATTTGTGTGTGTAGCTTAAAGCTATTTGCCTGCCCTAAGGTACAGTAGCAGTATTTTTATACATCTTTGTATCTGATTGAAATGCAAAACTCAGTAAACCTGGAAAGGATGCTAACAAGCTTAAAGAAATGTATGAGTAAAATTAACCAGCAGATTGAATGTGCATTTTGACATTTGTTAGCAGCACCACCCCATTCCAGGTATAGGTATCTCTCATCCTTTTCAGTTTTGAAACTGAGATATCCCTTAAGGATTTGTCACCAAAATAGTGTATTTCTAATAGGCAATTATGAAAAAAAAATCATCATCAATCACATTTATTGCAAACATCTCATAAAACAGTAAAACATTTATGTGGCTATGGAAGGCAAGTATGTTGCCATGTAATATACCCAGATTTGCATATAAAGAACAGCAGGCAGCAAACAAGTCTCTTTCCCTTTCTTATGCCATTTATACAAATGCCTTTGATGCAATGTATCTATTTAATTTACATCAAAATGTTATTGCTGCAACACCTGAGTGATATTGGCTGTCATTAGGTCTCGGAAGCACACACTGGGAAGGGAGCGGGTGATGCTGCTTCCTCCAGGTAGGGTCCGTCAGCCGTGTCACACCTTGTCACAACCTATCTGTCACCCAGGAGGCAGGGTTTGCCTCAAGCTGATGTGCACCTGTCACTGATACATATATATATATATATATATATACACACACACACACACATATATATTTCTTTTTCTAAAGAAAAAAAATTTCTTCCTCCCAATATCAGTTTTTCACCAGGATCATTCATGTCAGGATTTAGCTTTCAGACAAATTACAGGGGTATTGAGACTCCATATTGTTTCAGTGTGAATAAGAATAAAATGCAGTTGCTTGGAAAGAAACACAGCTCTTTTTGTGGAGGGCATATGAACTGACTATCGATACCAAGATCTGCTAATCTTCTCCATAATCATCTGTACCTTGTGCTCGGAAAACACTCAAAATCATTTTCTTGAAACTTTTCTTAATAGCTCAGAGTGCATCTACCATGGGGCTATAGGATATAAAATGACTAATAAAATGTAAGGTTATTTGTGTGTCGACTTGGTAACAACTGTCTTTATCTGGATTTTTCCACCAGCCTCAAGGTAAAATGAAGCAGGCAGCATTGCAGAGAAGAGAGAAATGAATGACAACACATTGTACAAATCTGTGGGATTTTTTGACACTTGACTTTGTACTATCATTTTAAAAAATTCTCCCTTCTATTTACTTGTCAGAACTGGATTTAATTCTTATATGCTGCAAGGAAATCGCCATGTTAAGATATTGATATAACAAATTGCCAAATGTTTTAGAGATTGATTCTTGCTGGCCAAAATAGGCTTCAGATTGGAAGTCTTTTTTTCCAGAAAACACCTGCTGAGATAGAAGTCTGACAGCTACACAAAGGAAATACAGTTTGTTTAGTCTGCTCCTATCTAGCAATCGGCAGATGCTATCAAAAATTGCATTTTTAAAATGAAAATTACCTGAGGATTTGGCAAAGGACTTTGGTTAAAGTGGACTGAGTGGTCGCTGTCAGGTGAGTATTACCCAACTGAGTGGTTGTTACTTCTGTCAGTCTTTATTCAAAATTATGACAGGCCACACAGCAGGGAGCAAATGATCATTAATACTTCATCCCCTGGGACACAATAAACTGCCCTTCACTTGCATACAAATAAAATACATAAAGCTTGTCAGACAAGATGACAGAAAAAGGTGATTTTTCAAAATGACTTTACACTACAGTGGGATGTGATCAGTTAAGATATGTCTCTGTATTGTGTGGTGTATGATCTTGGCAGCAGCATCTTTGAATTCATTCCGGTTTAAAGATATATTTTAATACTTCTTCCTGATGCTTGTTTTATTTCATTAGAAGAACATAAGATTTTGAACACTTCTCAACTATACAGTGGAAACTTAAAAATAGATTTTGCAGGAAAATACTCTACTTGAGCCATCTAACCAAACACCAACATAATCCAGGTTCAGGTGAACTCAGGCCCAGGTCAAAAGATGGCCATTGGAACAAGGACTCCCAAGCTAAAAGTAAAGCTGTTCTAGGCTTGAATAAGCCATTTTCACATTTTTACAAGCAAAAAGTCTAAAAAAAAAAAAAGTAGTTGTTCTGCTGTATTATACTTTTGGTAAGGTCAGAAAGAGGCTGGAATGTGAGGTATTTGCTTAGCCACTGTTTCCAGTAATTTTCTGTTCTGGGAAGTGCACTGAACAAGAAAATTACTGATTTATGAGGAGATTTTGCATATTCTGCCTATAGGGGTGTTTTGGTTTGGGTTGGTTTGTTTGTTTGTTTGACACATCTACCAATGAATTATTAGGTGGTTACTGCACTGAAAGTTTTGTGTAGGCCAGGCACATAGGGTTGCTTAACCAGTCAGTGTGGAGCCTCTTAATCTCACTGTATTTACAATTAATTCCTTTGATATTTACTGGAAAAACAAATTTTCTGACATGGTCTTTATGTTTACCCTCTTTCCTCCTTCAATTTTTCCCATGAAAATTTATGGGATGCACTGTATATCATTTTGTACAAGCATTTGTTTGAAATATTTCAATTTCATTGAAACTAGACTTTTTTAGGAAGCAGAACATATTTTATCAAATATTTTTATGGTTTTGTGTGACTACAGCAGTTTTTATTGTATGGACAGTTCTCCTCTACAGAAATTCAAGTTCATACTTCATTACTTATTTCCCTTTCAAGGCAGGTGCAGAAATTTGCACTTTTCCTTTGCCAAAACTGATTCCAAATTAATGTTTTCACGGTTTTGTTCTGCTTGGCTTTTTCCTTCTCCTGGTCGTGATGGTAAAGAGAAAACTTACTAATGAATTCTGTCTCTTGACTGGGATAAAGAAGTCCTGGAAGTTTGACAGGAAAGGTTGGTAGATCACCAACAGTGATCTACCTGTATTCTCTTCTTGGCTTTCTGCACCTTTTATATCCCAGTGTCACTGTTGGTATTGTAATGTCACCTAGAGACCAAATCTCTGGCAAACCACCTATCAATGGCAATGTCATTTAGTTCCTGGCACTCAAGCATACACGCCAATTGTCAAGTTTTGGTGAAAAAAAAAAAAAAAAGCCAATATTGTGTAAGAAGAAAAAGTTAGGTGCTAGTAAACCCACAGCATCACTGCGCTTGACCGGACAGAGAAGGGAAATAAAAATGCTAACAGAAAATAGTTCTTATATCACTCCTGTCACATCTTTAATTTCTGTTCTTCCTTTATACACTGAATTACTCTGATTCTAGACAACCATGACACAATTTGAGAATGAAGCCACAAAACTAAATAGCACTCCAGAAAAATAGGAGGAAACTGTGATGCAATGTGATTTTTTCCCCCTTTATATACATGCATTAAACCAGTTGTGGGTTATTGTTTTTCTGTCATTGAAGAAATGGAAAACACCTGCTGATTTCAGGCCTAGATAGAAAAGTAAACAGTATCTTTAATAAATAAATTCTCTTTTGCCAGAAGTTTAATGTAAAGATGGACTTTTTAATAGAATTTCAAGATAGACCTTTTATATTAAAGTCTATCTTTATATCAAGGGAACATTCCATAGGGCAAACCTGGAGACTGAGAGCAGACTGTTTAAGATAATGACTGCCTTAAATTCAGTGTGAAATGTTGTTAAGTATCATGGCTCACATTGCTTGGGGATTGTGAAGTTCAGTGATGAAACCAGGCTGGGGTTTTTTTGCATAGCAATTTCGCTTCACCTTCCATAAGTCCCATTCCTTCTGCTTTGTGCATGCAGAAGCATGAAAGCTAGGACTGATTAGGTGGCATTGGCATTGCAAAATCCCAAGAAGAATACTACTGTTAATGAGAATTGTATGTATAACCCCCTGCTTACTGCAATGACAATTCACTTCTGTGATTCTGTCAAACACTGCAAGAAACAAATAAGCCTGATAGCTCAATAATAAATAACTGCTCAAGATGCTACTGCCTTTTTTTTGGTTTTGTTTTTTTTTTAAACTTTAAAATGCAATAGCCTAAATCCTCAGCCAGATTGAATTCACCTCTCTCCACTGAGTTCAGTGCAGATAAACTGATTTACAGTGCCTGGGGAATTTGGCAGTTGTGAGTGAAGCTTCAAAGTACACAAAAGTTTTGTCAAATCTGTTTGGAACATGAATGGAAATGAATACAGGGGTTTCAAATGTTAAAAAGCAGCACTGGTTAAAAAAAAACCCTCAACAACTTAAACCGCTGCTGGAAAATCCTGAACTACCACTGCATATGTTCCAGTAATTTGCTCAGCCATGCAGTATGTTGTATTCATCGAATGAAGAAAACTTCTCGTGAGAATGTTTAAAATGTCACTGAGGTTCAGTCTGGATCAGGGTGCAGGTGGCTCTACAAAGGCTTTGCTGAGAGGATGTGTTTATACAGTTGCTGCTGACGGATGGTATTGATTGGCCAGGCAACTCATAAAACAAGCGACCTCACTTTCATCTTGTGCTTTCTGTTCCTTCAGTAGGTAGAAAAGTGGTTTTAATTATTCACATCATCCATTTTAATATCTTTTTTTATTTATTTTTTACTCTTTTCCACCCACTCTCTTACAACAAAGTAATATTCTCATCTTCTCATTATTGTGCAAAACTTGCAAAGGGGGGCAAGAGTGGGCAGATAGATAAGAAATCTCTGAGAGTAAAAAGTTGATGCTGCCTCAATGGTAAGATTAGCAGGAGTCAAGATATGCTGAAATCTCCACCTTACAAAACTGCCTGACTCGCTGTTAGGATTACAGAGCACTTGACAGCAACTGAGATTTAGGTATTGTCAGTCTCTGGTGTTTTGCTTGTATTTATTTTTGACAAATATTTTTAGAGTATCATGGCATCTACAAGTAAAAACAAATACTTGCAGCTGTTGTAAACCTTTTCCCTCCCTCTTTGCTAAATTATTACAGAAACCTACAGCTGTTTGGAAAGAGAACAGTAAACAAACTTAATCTAACACTTGGATTTTCAGGCAAAAAGCGTACCAAAAATAAGTAGTGGGAAAATAAGACATAAAGACCATGATGCTTAGAAGGGACCTCTAATTCTACTGATAATAACCAAGTCTCACTATGCTTCTGGTTGTAGTATGACAGAGGTGCTTCTGGGTTTTGCAGTTTGTTCATCCTTAGAATAGAGAGATGTGATCTATAACATAATGGGAATTTTGATGCTTTTAATTGCCCACTTTTAAAATACATTGTTAGCTAATGAGGAGAAAGTGATATAATGTATGGGCAAATCAGAAGGCAACACCCAAGATGACAAAACTAGAAAGAATTTTCTTGGTTTGGGGAACAAACTGTTCTTTGGCTAATTTACAGTTTCCAGCTTTAGCTAACGTGAGCTAGTTAGTAGATGCATGTTGTCATCATGACCTATATGTTCTACTTATCATCTTCACAGGCAAACTTATCAAAAAGTACTGCATGGGTATGATGGCTACAGCTGCTTGCTAATTCTGTCACACAGTGGGCTTGAGTCAGGCTTTCTGATGAAAGTGACCTTGAAATTATCTGAGAGTTTTGTACCTTGTACATGCTTCCCTGGAACTGCTCTTTCAAAAAAATTTGCCCTTGGAGCTGTGAGCTGCTACACAGTTGTGTGTTCTAAATGCCTGTATTTAATAAGAGTATATAGAAATTATGAAAGCTGCAAGATCTTTGCTGCTTTCTGGCTTCATACAAAAAGAAAAAATGCGTGAAGTAAAGAAACATGAGATGTGATAGAGCAGAAGAGTTTCTAGGTGGATTGGTTGACAAGGGAAAGCAGCAGGTAGAGAAAGAGCATTGCTTCTGTCCCTGGAATGGCCTACAGAGCTCTAAAGCAGTAGCAGTCTCAGCTACGTTACATAAAAATGCACAGGCATGTTCTTGTTCAGGATTAGTTTCATATACATGGCATAGCAAGTAAAATGAGATCGGAAAGTTACTTAGCTAGTGCAAGAGATTGTTCTGACAGAAATGGAGGGAGAACAACTTTTCAGTGTTTTGGGGTGTGTTGTTTTTGAGATGCTCCATTTTCCTTCAAGTTAATTTTAACTCTAAACCAGCTGTGATTATTTTCTTTTTAAATCAAGTTGAGCTTTAAGGGGAGAGCTGCAAGGTAGGATCCCTCCCTACTGCATGGGGTCTGCTGGAGAACACAGTTCCAGAGGAGAGTCCTGATGAATGGTAGGAAAATCTGCCTAACTCTCCCCAAAAAAAATAAATAAGTAAAAGGATTAAAAAAAAAAAAAAAAAAAAAAAAGACCCAAACAAACAGCTTCTCAAAACCTTATTTCATGCCTTTTTCATATTTAGCATTCCAGTTCTGAATACAGTACTGGTTTGGAGTACATACATATTCTTTTCATGCTTCTTTGGTTCCTCTGTCACTTCAGACTGTCTGTCAGAACTAAGAATTTGTGTGTGGAAGAAAAAAAGTCGAGCTGATTACAGAGGGTGCATATTCCCCATCCCCAGTAAAATAAACTAGGAACCCATGTAAATGAGGCATAAGGTTTATAATGAATTGGGCTGATCGCGATGATGTGTTCAAGTGTATTTCCCAAAGTTCATTAACTTAATGTAATATAGAGTGGCAAGAATGATACCTATGATTACTCCAATTAAAATTATAGTTTTGTGCTTTTCTGTGATGCAAGTTAGTGCTGTGAAAACATGAAACACACCTCATAAATGCCACCCAGCTGCAAAAGTGACAAAGTAAGCCTGCCAGCTTTTCCTAGCAGCACTGAAAATAATAGCCATGGCTACAACTGGCTTTTGTTGCTTCTGGCAGCTCACCCAACATTGTAAGACCAAGGCAATAAGGTGATAGCATTGCTCAACAAGTGATTAAAATACACTAGGGAAAACATAAAAACATATAGTCTTAAATGGAAATAAAAATAAAGCAAATATCACTGTAAGCATATGGTATGTGGATAGCAATAAAAGAAGGCTGTAAGATAGCACACCATCCTGCTCAAAAGAAGTATAGGATTAAAGCTTTGTTCTGTTTTGAGCTCACTGCTTATTAATAAAGAGTGGATGGTAACTGAGGAGATGAAGAGACTGTATTGTGAGACACCACAGAGCACGGCATGTGTGATGTTCCTTCTGAAGCCATAATAACCATTTGATTTCTGACCCTGAGGTGAATTTTGTATACTCATATGCATGAAGGAGGTGAAAGGATATGCACTGAGCTATGCCCTTCTTTCCAAACTGTGTTTTTAGAAGCAATATAATTGAGGTATAAATAAAATAACAAAGAAGGCTTTTGTAGACATATATTATTATTCAAACTACCAACAGTTGTCTTTGCACTTTCTGGTATTTTAGAGTCCTGGATTTTAAATGGCACAACTCTCCTTTACCATCTCCTGTAAAAAAACCATTCAGTAGAGGATATAGCTTAAGGGAAAATTCCAGAAACCAGGTCTGTATAACCAAAAGTCCTAGGACCTGACTTCCCTGCTCATCTCCTATTTGTCCTGTTTCATCTCTGAAAATAAAGAATACAGCCCCTAAAACTGTCACTTAACCATTGGCGAGTCCATATCCTTTTCCCAAAATTAAAATGAGGGCCTAGTTTATGGTAGTTGCTTAAAGTGTCTGGCATTATGTGGGATGCCAAGAGGCCACCCCCTGCTGCTTTCCATCCAGATGAATGGGAAACCTATGGATAAATTACCACCTGCAGCGCGTGATCGCGGACATCGTAAGCAGCTGTCACTGTTGCTCTGTAATTATGCAAGTATTCTTCTAATATTATGCAATTAGATAGCCCCATCTCCCTTTCTTTCTCTTGATAATGTTTTTTGTAGGTGTCAAGAGCACTGAACTCTCCCCTTGTTCGATCGCTTACGTCTTCCTGCAGTACAACCAGCACTGTGCTGATGCTCCTGAGGCTGGCACTCTTCCCACAGTGGAGGTTGTCTTCTGCTGCTTTTATTCAGTACTGTATTAGTGTTTTGTATTGTGAGATAGCAAAACCCAGGGGGATTGCTTTCAGTAAGCACTCACACCTGACTTCTGTCAGAGATATCAGACACTGTTTGCTGTTAGAAGGATGCAGCTGGCTTTATGCTCTTTGGCAGAAGCTTTTTACCAGCGCTGAGTGGCTGAAGTGTGATGTGAGACCAAAAATTATCAATACATCCTTTCTGCATCTGAGGGATCTCTGAAAGGAATGTGAGAGAAACAGGATGACATGAAGTAACACCATTTTTTTTTTTTCAAAATTAAACATAGAGTGCAGTTCTCAGGTGGGAGAACCATCTTAGTAGCAAATTGCTAGTTTGTTCCTTGAAGTGGTTCAGAAAAACATATTTTACCACAAAATGTTTCTGCCTTTCTCATTATATTCTCCTTTCCTCTTCTCAGGATGACAGTAATAAGCACTGAGTTTATGAATACTAAAAGCTTGACATTTCCTAAGGATCCTAAATAAAAATGGCTGATAATTTTTTTCTCTTGCAAAAACCTAAGTCCGTTGCCATTTTACAGTCTAATACTTTAAATTTTGTCTGCTTCTCCTGTATTTTGTTCTGGCAAGTCTTTATTTGAGCAAGGAACTGGGGAGATGTCTTGATGCCATAGAGAGTATCAAATCTCACCCTCAGAAGTTGGCATTTATTCTGAAGTGGTCTAAATATTTATTATTACAGCAAATTACAAAATCTCCCCCCTCCCCCCCTTTCTTCCCCCTTTGTTTCTTAACCAAGGAAAACTTAAGATGAGGATCTGTTCTTCAATCAGCCTTTTCCTGTTAGAGTAAAGTTTAAAGAATGTTTAGATTCACCAAGGCTGCTAATTAATGCCTGCTTTTTTTTAATCTAAATTTGGGCTAAATCACAGTGACTTTTATGTTTGAAAGGCTTCCTTCTTGCTGCCTTAAAGATAATTCCCATAAGAAAGAATTGGAGCCAATTTCGAAATTGCCTTTAAATTCTGCTATTTACGAGATCCTCAAACCCTCTTTCTACCCAAAGCATGCAAGGATTATTAAACTGGACTTTGGGAGTACCTGTAGGCATTAGCACATTAACCCTCCCTCCGTGGCTACCCGGCACTGGCTCTGGGAGCTGTACAAGTAAAGTGGAGCACAAACTGGGAGAGGTTTATGGAAACTGCTCTTTTACAGACCTGTGCTTGTGTTTGCAGCCATATGAGAGGTGAAAGGGGATAGAGGTGCTTTAAATCACTGCAGTTGTAGAGACAAACATGTGACTCTATCCAGAGGCTCCCAAGTGATGGCACCCAGAGCATAATCCCTGCTGCAAGTCCCCAGGCCTCTGCTGGCTGTGTGGTGGGTGTTTACAGCAGCATCACGGGGGACCAGGAGACTGGCTGAGATCTGGTGGCAGAGCCAACGTAATTCAGGTGGATATTGCAGATTACTGGTTCTCCTGCAGGTGCCTCATTTGCTGTGTGAAGGCATAGATGGACCAGAGCCATCCTGCCCTCTCCCATCACACCTGCAGTTGCACTTCTTTTCAAGAAAACAGTGAGGAAATACTCTTATGCTGTGCAGAGCCCGGGACTCCAAAATTGTATGTTTTTTCCTCATCTCTTCCAGAAGGTTAGTCCCCTGCTTTCTTTGTACATTCACTCAGCAACAGATTTTTGACACTTTACAGATTGATTTGCACATTTCAGAGCATGTAAATGGATCTAAATGCAGGTAATAAGAAAGCGTGCCTATCCCACATTGTGAATATCCTGAACTTTTGAAACAGCAGAATGTATAGAATATAGTTTTCTGTCTTTATTTCTTGCATTGGTGCAAAGACAGGGATTTTGAGAGCTTGATAAATATGACAATAGCAGAGCATCATTTTAAATTGATAAATGAGAAGAACAAATCATGGTAACATAATGCCCCCTATGGTTTGTAAGGAAGCATGTGCAACAGTTTTAAGGGCAATGCTTCCTTTCATATCTCCTCTCTAGAATTAGAATTTTATGTTATGCTCTTCTGCTAGAGAGGAAAATATGTCTGGCTGGATTTTACTAATAAGTCAGATGCTGCTAATTTAGATGCTTTAAATCTCCTCCTTCTTTTAGGAGATTCAAAGCAATTGGGATTAAAAGTGGTTTTGAGTAATGTAGTAGCGGCTGAGTTATTACATGTACACACTAGACAGTTCAGAGTAGGAAGTCATCGCGAGGGAGAGGCAGGCAGCCTGCCCCAGAGGGGAGGCTCTCTCTGTAATTGAGGGAACGGCCACTTGATGGCAACATCTTACCGCACATAGGTAAACCCAGCAGAATTTGACAGTGGAAACCACAAACCTGGAAACATGCACGTTTCCTCAGGATACGGCATTGCTTTCCAAGAATTTCTGGACTCTCAGCCAACGTATTTTGTGTATTTCTCAACTGAATGTCCGTTTAGCAATTCCCTTGTTAGAATTTCTCTCAGTGTGTTGGTGGGTCCTTCAGTAAGTCAGCCCTTTCGAGCCCCAGTGGGAACAACGTGATAGCAGGTTTGCAGATTGGTGAGTCACCTCTTTAGGAACATAAATAGAAGACGATGCATAAATAATTATAGTTGATTTTGCTGGTCCATCAGTGCTATTTTATTAGCCTGCTGCCCCATATCCAGTTTCAAGGCAAGCCTTCTGTCTCATGCTCTCAGTCCCCTTACGGTGCCAGTGAGGGCAGAAGCACCACCTCAGCCCCAGGAGCAGGAGCAAACCTGCCCATTTACCGAAACTGTGGGGTGAGGGCCGTGGCCAGCCGGCCTGCTCTGCCCCTGCAGAGCAACCACGCAGGTGATGCCCACGGCTGCTCAGTGCAGTGCAGTGAAGGGGCCCATCACCTAAACTGGTTTGAATTAATCATGCTCCACTTTGAGCTGTGAATTGGGAAATACTCCAGGGCTGATTCTCTTTCAGTTGCCGCAGAGCCCACAAATCCACCTTCCCAGTGAAGAAAGAAACCGCTGATCCTTGTATAGTGGTGAACTTGCAGCAATAAGGGGAGACCCACAGGCACCTATCAGTGGACATACAAAGTGAGGAAAAAAAATCTATATAGGTTGTTGCAGGTCTCCAAGGAGCAGAGCAAATGTCTACAAGTCAAGCAAGTTTGATTTGTGAAACGTGATGGAGGAGGTGTCTCCCAGGCCCAATGTTTTAGGATTGTGTTTTGGATCCTTTCGTGTTTGCAAGACTTATTAATCTCAATTACACATTTCTTCTATTTCAGTAACTACTGAAGTAATCATGCTTTTCATATATTTATGTTTTTGCAACCTGGGGGCTGGATGTGTGGGGGGAAAATACAGGAACAAAGTGGGAGTGACTCACTGGGAATAACTACTGCATGTTGTCAGAACATAATGAAAATTATTTTGGTCTTGCGCTTCTAAACTGGCATTCTGCCAGTAAACTGTAGGCAGACTGCTTGAGCAGTAAGTACAATTAGAACTCTGAAAAATCCCAGACATCTCGTTTCACTGACCCTTTATAATAGTGAACCTCCTGCTACATCTCAGGTATAGCCAATGCATATCTGGAGCAGGGCGTGCCTCCTCTTCTCTCCTGCAACAGTTATTTATGTATTGGACTCAGACAGAAAACACAATTCACTGCTGAATTTGCCACAGCTAAGGTTGAACAAATGGTTATTTGTTATTTCAGCTACTGGTCCATGGGCATATATACAGTTAATGTTTAAAATCCATGAAAAGACATAATCACAAGGTTTGTGAAAAATGAGGCAGTTTCCCTTCCCTTAATGGCAGGGACCTCAAATGAGTTGTGTTGTCAATGGGAGAGCAAGAGGTTATATGGTTTTCCATAATCTATAAAGCTTCTTCAGAATCATGTCATTAGCTTTCCTGTGGTAGAGCACAGCAGAGCTAATAATGCAATTATGGTTCATGTAGTTAAACTATGCTATTGATATTTTTTTTCCCAGGAGGCCTTCATTTCTGGCAATTCTAATCATCTTCATTGTACAGCTGTATGGATTCCATGTTTCACTGTGAGGGAAATAAAATTGCAAATAAATACCATCTTTCCTAATGTCTCTGTAAATGCCAGATTTAGTAACCATTAACCAAATGCTGCAGTCTATAAAATGTACAGTTCTTTGGATACATATACATATATATATAAATATATATATATATATATATATAAAAGAGGGCACATTCACATACCAGCCACCAGAATAAACTATTGTGCTGGAGTAAATGAGAGCAGAATTTCATCCAATATGTGATTATTCTCATTTATTGCTGTTATAATTAATTCCATTTTTGGGGTTTGGTATACTGAATCCTTCCCTATCTGTCTACTGTATTCAAACTGTAAGTATTAGAGTAAAATAGTATAATTGCCACATGAAAATGGTGCGTGTATTTAGCTGGATGGGGATTCTTTTTTTAACTTCTCATTCTTTTGAATAATTCTGGAACTTGAAGTTCTGTATTTTTACCTGATACACAATGAGTGTGAGAGCAGGCAATCTAATTAAGATGCTATTATTTAAGTCTATTATCAAGCATTAATTTAGTATTCTCATTAAGGAAAAATAGCTTTTTTCTTTTAAATTAATGATTCTAACTATGCCAATCCCCACTACAGCAAAAATATCAATCCTGAGATGTTGAAACACTAATTAAGAAACAGAAAATATGAAATAAGAATGTTCATTGCTTCCATGATTTCAATCTTCCATGATTAAGGTTCTTCTCGGAAAATAAATTATTAGAGCAATGAATCTCTGAACATCCCACCCTATTTTCTTGAGGGGAGGGGGGAAGGGAAGTTTCTTTGAATTTCTGTATTTCTTCTGAGTAAACTACCAAGCATATTACAAAACCTAAAGATACATAATAAAGTTAATAATGTTAATAATATTAATAATGTTAATAATTTTATGAGAAACATCCTTTAACATGCTTGGGACATAAACTGTTAGAAATAAACACAGAGAATGATTGCTATTAGGTGTCTGAGGGAAAAACAGATATGAGAGGGACATGCTAATTAGGCTTCCTTGATGGACCACATGGAGATGAAAAGGAGATGAAATTAAAAAAAAAATAAGTAAAGCAAACACAGATGAATATTTAGATATTCTTGCAAGAAGTTGTTGTCTATGATAATGAACTGTCCATGCTCTCAGTATCCTTACAGAGAATATCCGTCATTTTCCTGCATACATCAGAGGCAACGTAGCACCAGGGTGTCACTTAGGGATCCCATGGGATATACAACAGTGCTGATCAAACCTAAGGGAGCTGAGACAAGGAGACAGCAGGACCAACTTAAACTATAAGAGCATCTTGTTATGGGTATAGAGCCGTTCCTGCCATTGCAGTTTCCCTGATTGATGGAAGACTGTGCAGTGGTGGAGCTGGCAGACATTTTCCATTGCAACTCATATTTTTAAATTGTTTAGTTCTTTCTACAGATTCGATTAATGCTGATTGTTTTTCTGTAACATAATAACTGTGTTGGCTTTTGTCCTTCAGTAAAGCATTGAAAACATTCAACCTGGTAATTTGAAATACATAAGCAAAATGCTGTCAAGGGATACTAATTAGAAAAATTGTGCACATGCAACCTCCTAGTGTTCACTTTTGCTCTCATTTGCTTTACAGATGGTGCTAGGTCAAAGAAGCAAGCTGTCTTTACAGGACAAACAGTTCTGAAGTTATGAGAATCTATCTATTTTCACCTATGCAGAAATTTTCCCCTTAGCTTTTTTTTCTAACCTAAGCTGCTGGTTTGCTAATGTTTTCTTGTCTCCTTTTACTTTGTATAACAGGAAATCCCATGACGTGCTTTGCAGGAATCTAAGGTACAAATTTGTTGCTTCTGGAATCAAAAACAAACGGAAAAATTCGCTGCGATTTTTTTGCCAGTAAGTGACCTGCGATACAGGAAGACAGGAACATAAAACAATCTTGGGAAAAAAAGAATCAGGTTCCCAGATCTGCTCTGAGCAGACTAATGCATTAATATGTCTATAAAAATGTGAGATTGGACCAGTAGTACAGTGGCCACTCGGCAACCACTGAATAGTCCAGACAAACTGAGGCACAAAGCACCTGCTGTGCAGCTTGGTGTCCCAGATAAGTTCCTAGAATTTTATTTGACCCGGTTCAGATGCTAATGGATAACTGTTATTGTATGGGTTTTTTGGAAAATCAGCAGTAGATAAGTGTTAAAAAAATTCCATATGCTATCCCTACTGGTTATCAGTAGAAAATAATATGAAAAATAAAATTACCTGGAATCATGCAAGAATTACTTTTCTTAGTGGGCCACTGCCACCCTTTCAATAGGTAGAATGTCTTAAATACAATGAGAGCAAAACAAAAATATTTTCAAATTAAAAGAAATGACAAATAGTTGTACTGTACTGTTGGGGAGAATTTAAAAATATTGGTACTAAATGTAGAAAACAAATTGGATTGAGATTCTTAATTCCTTTTATTATTTTTTTAGGGGATGAAAAGCTTTATTAGAACTAAGCTCATCTAAAACTTATTATTCTTTCAGTATGCTAATTAATAGAACAGGATCATGGATTTGTTAATTAAAATAAGATACCTCAGGGAAACTGAAATTAATTTTCATGTCCTAATAGAGTTACCATTATGTCATTAAATCTTCTGGATGTCTTATCCACTTCTCTTTTTTTCCATCCCTAAAAAAGTGAAAAATGTTTTATTTAGTTTGAATTTAGAATTAGAATATTGAATAGTGACTTTCTGAAAATGTGGAGAAGATCAACTAATAATCTTGGAATAGCTGCAGTCCTCATGGTAGTGTCAGGACTCATCACCTCCTGTGCCCTGAAAGAGCACAAAACCATTCTCCTGTACAGTCTGTACTGCACAGTATTACGTGGTAAACAGACACTCCAGGAGCCTCCTGGAGTAACTTGGTAATATTGGCTTGTATTTTACAGATATGGAACTATAAAAGCTCAACCGCTGGACAGACATCATAAGGATTGATAAAGATGTATTTAAATGAAATGTCTTTCATGGACGGAACGTGTTATCTGACAGCAAATACTGTGGTCAGCTGGGTATGTCCATGTTAGTGGTTTATGTTATACAGAGTGTTTTAAGGGAATCTTCTGGTGATCCTCACTTGCTGTGCTTGAATGTAGATTTGAAGCAGTTTTTCTGGGGTGTGCAGACTGATTCCTGCTGGGTGGGACCAAGCTGGAGGACATGCTGCAGTCGCACACCAAAACCTACCAGTAGTGTTTGACTGAAGAGCCACACAACAGCCAAAGCAAAAGATCCATTGAACACAGTGAGTCCTTGATGCCTGTCTTCACTTTCTACAGCTCTGCTGCTGTTGTGCTGTTGGCCAATGTGGACAGAACTAGAGCTGTCCAGATCTTACCTGGTGCCTTGACAGGAGATCAGACTGTTGACATGACAGTTGATGCAAATGTTGATTTCAAAGTCACTTTTACCCAAGAAAAACTACCTAAAATATCTTCAATATTTTCTGATACTCTGACTTGCTAGTACACTTTCCTCCAATTTATATGTTTCATTGTAGAGAAAGGGAAAAGGAGAGGTATGAGAAGTACTAGATTTCTTCTACAGCAAAGCACCATTCTAATTTTACTTGATAAATTTTCAAAGCCAGCAAAAAAGTTACCCATTATCACCAAGAGTGTTAATTGCAATTTGTATCCAAGACTTCTGTCATTCAGTGTACTAGAAGACAGAAATAATCTTATTAATTAATATACTAGTGTATATTGAGTACTTTATCCCATTTTATCACAGGCTTAAATGGACAAAATTTAGTTAGAGACAAGCACTAGATCTAGTTGTTAGGGGCTGCTGGGCAGTTGCAGTTTGGTTGGTCTTGTGAAAGCTTACAACTTCCCAGGAAGAATGTCTCTTGTTTGCTTTCAGCCTGAAAAGTGTTCAGTGGGATTTGATTACATATAAGAAAAGGCAAGATGCAGTTTTGTTACTGTTGAGTCTGTGTTTAATCAGCAAACAGAAGTTCACATGGTTTGTGAATTTCAGTTGAACTTGGCAGATGGTTTCAAGCAAAAATAAAAATAATAAGTTCATTTCAGCTTCTGAAAATAGATTAATCTCAGTTTACTAAGTAAGCAGAAAAGAAGCATAAAATCTCTTTGCTTCCAATACACAGTTTAATCAAGTAAACTCTACCTCCAGTGTGCTCTTATCAGAGAGCTATGAAGTTATTCTTTATGACACTCAGACATAATTAATACTAAAGGAATTTTACCTGGAGCAGAACAGATCTTCAGGATAGATTCATCTTCAGGATAGATGTAAAAAGATTTCCTCAGAGTAATCATGAGTTAGGGCAAATTCACTCAGAGGTTAAAGACCAGTTTCAAAATTTCTTCATGACCAGTAAGGAGTTTTTGGTACAAGTTCTAGTGCAAGATACATTCAGGTCTTCTATGCTGCTCCTCTCTGGCTTTATTTTTTGCTTAAATCACATGGTCTGCTTACATAAATCAGCCTCTTGATGACTATACTTCCTCTGCTTTTAACCTAAAACATGCTTAATATGATTCAAATTGAAATATTTGAGTCTGGGGTTGAACTCAGTATTCTGGACTAATTGCTTTGTGCAGCTGTTTGACAACTACTGGGGAACCAGGATGTGGCTGAGCTCAGTAACAGTGCCCACAGCCCCTTGAAGGCTGTATTTTCATAAGAACAGGGTTTTACAGGTGATTTTAAAAACCCCAAACAAACAAAAACCCAGTGCAACAGAAATCCCCCCTCAAAAAAAACCCTTACAAAACCAAAAACCAAACAGCATTTCCACAAAAAAACCCACCAACCAGGCAGACAAACAGCCCCTGACGCCCCCAAAACCTTGTCCAACTCCTGTGTCAAAATTTGGTGTGGAAGCTGGTTTATGAATTTCCATCTGATTGCTGTATGTTGCTGACACCTATATTTAATTTCTCATCCCTATCAATACTTTTGATAGTGTAGGGGGGTGTGGAGGGTAGCATTAAAATTTCTGATACATATTCAGTACCATGTATTATCTTTAAACACAAACACTTGAAAGGTTTCTTCCTCGATTTTTCCTTACACAGTCACTTTAAGATTGCTGTTTTAATTCTGTTTCTCCCAGTTCAGTTACGTGCAAAATAAAGATCGGATTGGTGAAGAGCTGTTATTTTAAATATTGTATTTTTCTGTTAATTCATGCACCACAGCCACCTCGTGTAATAGCTAGCTAATGGCCATGCCTGATAACCCCACCAGGGCCAGGCAGGCAGGGAAGGCAGTTCCCGCAGCGCCTGTTTGCTCCGTGCGCTGCCGTGCCGGGAACCGGGCTGCGGAATTCCAACATGACTGAAGACGTCCGTGGAAGGGAGGAGCTCCCGTAGACACCAGCTGAAGCAAGACGCCTCACAAACCAAAGTTCAAGGTGAGAACCATACTAAATGGTAGCTGATTTAAGAAAATTATTTCCCTCCCCACCCCAGTGCAGAAAGCAATACTGAGTAAAAATATGTAGCTTGGGGCTTGTTATTGCACAGGGTCACAGTCTGGTACTTATGCTCATGCTCAGCATTTCTCCCTGTACCAAAGGCAAGAACAGAAAAATGAAGAAAAAGGCTATATAATTTCCTATTTAAAAAAATGATGATAGCCATGCATTTTAATGCTGGTCACAACTGATATTTTGAGGAAAGGAAATTTAAAATGGCAACAGTGATTAATGGTGACGCCTCTTAGCAGAAGGGAAGCTCAGGCATTGCTTGGTGAGGTTGGGGTGCATTTCATGATGCCTGCATGCTGCTCTGACCCTGCTCTTAACTCTGGATGGCACAATGTTAAGTGCTCTTAACACTTGCCTGCTTGGAGCTCAGTAAGGGCAGGGGGGGAGGAGCTGAGTTCTTACCTGAACTGGTCGAGACCGTGGGGACAAGGGCAGAGGCAGTTTCTGCTTACCTGAGCCGATGGTGATACAGTAGGGAAAGGGGAGTGTTGTCTTTTCCCTGCTGAGTACGAGGGCAAATGTCTTGCACCATGCTCATGGAACAGTTTTCCGAGCAGCAGGGAGCAAGACAAGAAATCAAACAGCTTTTCCTAATACTTTGAAATTTGTTGCTGTCTCTTGTTTTTCTCTTGTGAAGGTATATTTTGTAAAACCATTGCCACACTCTGGCTGTGATGCCTGAAAAAAATGGAAGAGCGATTACGCTCCAGAGAAGCAGCACCTATGCTGAGCCAGATGGCATACTTGCTCTCTTGATCCACCTGGTTGACTATTACTACATGCTTTCCTGAGGAAAGTCTGTGTTTTAGTCCTGTGTTAGGGGCAATGATGTCTTAGTCCATGGATAGGTATCCTACAGGCTGCAGTATTTTATGTAATCGCTGTTAACTGCAGTGGTGTTTGTACACCAGCTCAGCAGGGAAGGATCTCTGAGCTTTTGCAGAAGTGGTGGTTATAGAAAAGATAAAATGTAATCTTTCTTTAAGGAAAAAAAAGGAAGGTTCTAGATGTATAAACTCCTCCAGCCAAGCACTGCTTGTCCTGATCTGAATAGTCTCATTGATTTTAATGGATCCATGCTAATTTGCACCTTCTAAGGATTTACCCATCAATTTCTATCAACTTTACGGCATGGGATGTAGCAAGAATGTTTTACAGGTAGAGGGAATACGTGTATGTACACTCCATTTGTTTTCTTTTTTTTTTCTAATACCTGTGACTGTGTTCCAGATATCCAACACATTCCTGGAAAGGAAGGCAGCATATTCTGGTTTAGTGCTCCGACTCCAAATGGTAGAGGCAACGATATCCTTCCCCATAATCTTCTTCAGGGGGCAGGGACAGCGAGTTCAGTGTCTTGGTGGAATTATTCTCTGGGTGCTGCCGCTCTGCTTCCTGAAGTTCTTAAGATTTGGTTAGAAACAGCACTACACAAATCTTGAAATGTTGGTCCTCATTTCTTGTTTTGCTTATGTGTGTCTAAATAGCACCAAAGTATGGCTGCCTCTGTGCCTGGATAAAGTCTTCTGAAAAAGTCTTCTGTTCCCAATGTCTTAGTGAGACTGCTTTTAATAATTTCCGGAGCACATTTTGACCAATATGTGCATATTTATTAAAAAAAAAAGGCACCAAAAATTCTGACTAAACAGCACCAGTACAGCACAGGCTGTGTCTGTGTGTTCCTCCAGGTCAGCAAATTAACTGCTTGGGCTTCTCAAAAAATGCTTTTTAAATTTTTGAAGCACCTTCTTTCATCATATATATTTTTGGTGTGTTTTGTGTATTTGAGTCACTGTTTTTAATGTACTACACTAGTTTTATGTGTTGACAGAATTAGTTTGCCTCTGTTTCCTTTAATTTTCTATCTTTATTCAATTTAAAGGTAAATGAGTGCCATCTCATCTGAGTTTTCATCTGTCATTTTCAAAGTTAACTTTATTATATTTATCCAGAGCTTTCCCTCTCCTCTTTCCTCTTTGTTTAGGCTGTGTGCCTGCTCTTCAGGTTAGAGCCTCTACTCCAAAGAAGCACATCTTTGGCAGGGAGAAAGGAAGCAAAAACTTTAGCTTGTTCTTAATGTTTATTTCCATTGATGTCAAACTTCTTCCTAATCCAGAAGGATTTGCTTAGTGCCCATTTTTCAGTCACGGAGGTTTTTGCCTGTGGGCTGCCCTCTCCCTTTTCTGGGTGAGGACAGCAGGCTGTGGCTGCTGGGCTGGCCTGCACTTTCATCTGCACCCAAAGACTTCTCAAGCAGGCAATGATAAACTCCTGGGAAACTTCACATAGCCAAATCTATAAGTAGACCCAAGGCTCTTGCATTTGCTAGTATAGTCTATAAAGATCAGCTTCCATATAATTTGGGCGTTTTGGGGGGATGGATTTTCTGTATTCTTCCTCCAGGGTATCCTCATCAGCATCTTTCTGAACTGTAGACTCTGCAATTAATTTGCTCAACCTTGCTCCTGGCTGACCATTTCAAACCAGTAGAACTTGCAGTAGCAGAGAGAACAGAAAATGATCCCCAACACCTCACTCTGCTCTGCTGGGCTCTGTGCTTAGGCTCTGCCACTTTTGCAGCCATGCATCACCTCTGCCTGCAGATCTCGTGATGATCTCCATGGCGACTTGGCCACTCAAGGCAGAAATATGAGCAGGTAAGTCAAGGTTACTCTCCCTCCTCCTCCTCATCTTTTCCTCCCAGTGCAATGTAGGTAATTACATGTGCTGTGTTTTTGTATGGATAGTGCTTGGCTGGAACTAAGCACTGACAGTTTTAATTCTCCAAATCCAGTTTGAACACCTCAGACAGACAAACAGAACCCTGGGTGGATGTGAGGGGGAGGGCATGGGAGAATGTATGGGTAATTTTCTGGGTCTGGGTTTAGACATGACATCCCTTGGCTGATGCTAAGAATGGAATACAGTGAGAAATCCAGAGCAGCTTTTCCTGCTTTGTACATGGAGAATGTTTACTGGGGTCAGCAACAGGGAAATTATAGAATCACAGAATGGCCTGGGTTGGAAGGGACCTCAAAGATCAATCTAGTTCCACCCCCTGCCATGGAAGGGACACTTTTCAGTAGACCAGGTGGCTCAGAACTCCATCCGAGCTGGCTTTAAACACTTCTAGGGGTGGGTCATCTACAAGTTCATTAACTCCTTTGTCTTTACTGGATAGCCTGAAGAAATGGAAACATAAATATTGAATTACAAAGATGGACTTTTTGTAGTCTCATAATTAATACATACATGATAAAGCGTAATTTTAGGTCTGCTGTGTTCAGTTAGCCAGTGGGTGCATTAAAGTTTTGCCACTTTGTGCTCACAAAGCACTTTCCCCTCTTTCCATTGGTGCAAATGCCTTGAAATGGATCAGTGTTCCCCTGGTTCGTTGGCAGCGTCTCCCCCTGTTGTCCAGCTCAGACAACGCAGCGCTCTGCACCATGAGGAAGACGACACATCTCCCGTTCTTTGTGAGCTGATATCAAGTAGACAGACACCTTCTGAAGTTTTGTGCATGCTGTGCGCTTTTTTTCTTTGCTGCAACAAGAAAAGCCTTTTCTTTTAACCTGGCTTCCTTTGAAGAAGTAACTCAGGAAGCTTCATGGCCTCTCAAGGTAAGTGCATCTATAGTCTGTATTTTTAGATCATGTTTACAGAAAACTACAGTCTTGTACGTTTCCAGCAATCAGCAGTCTGATGAAATGAGTGTTTCAGGCTAAAACAACATCAGTCAAAGCACAGTTGTTTTGCCTTCCTTTAATTTTTCAGCATCCAAAAGGCTCCTAAGGAGACTAAAATCCATACTAGGATGTTATTTGAATAAAATATGTTATAAAATGTTAGCATCTGCATTCATTTATAAAATTTAGTGTATCTTTGTGCTCAAACTGGTTGTACAGAATGCCTGGGAAGGGTAGGTACTGAGGAAAAGGTACCCCTATTTTTGCACACTTCTTCCCTATTCCACTTTGAAAATACTACATCAGCAAATGATTTTCATATTCAAAACTGGCCAGAGTCCTACTAAACATGTATGGAAAATAATACCTGAAGAGTAACTGAATTTTATCAGATTACTCCTATCTGGGTTTGTCTTTGTCATGTATTGACTTTTAGTAGCAGCTGCTTGGGCACTCAGATGTGCAGAGGCAGATATTGGCCTAGGGAGTTTCAGCAATGTCTCTCTGTGTTTGTCAAATTTTTACCTCTCTTTTTTGCTCCCAAAATATGCAAAACATTCTGCATTTAGGGCAATAAAGGTACACAGAACCAAGCAGTTTTTACAGCATTGTTGTGCTCTAGCTATATAGGTGAGGGTTTTTTATTTTGCTTCACTTTAGCCATATAACAGAGATCTCGTTTTGCATATTTTTGATGTGTATCAGTTAGTAGAAGCAGTGAAATAGTAATGGTGTGAAATATAGAATTTAGAATGAAGAAATTTGATAATTTACCTCGTTTAGGAACATATAACTCTGTAAATCATGTTTGTACAGAATACTCACTGTATCATACAACAACTTCTAAGTTTTTCTATATTAGAAATTAAATAGGAATCATCCATAAAAATAGTCAAAGTGTCAGAGTAGCTCAGACTGTCATTAATATTTAATGTATTTACTGTTTGATTTTTGTATAGCTTAAAATTTGACAGGTAGAACTGCAATTTGTTGTCTTTTTTTCTCTTTATTATTCAAGAATAACACTAACACTGGGCCACTTCATGGCATTTCATGTAACAACAAGAGTTACGGCAGTAACAGAACCCTGTGAGGTAAAATGATGCAGAAGAGCATATAAAATATTTATTAGCCAGTTATACATTTTTAAAAGCCAGCTACAAATTCAAAGGGGTTACTTCTTCCTGTGGTCTCAGACTTTGAAAGAAAGCAGTGGCTGCAAAGACAAATTAAGATCAAAATATTATTAAATGATGAATCTTTCACAGTGAGTTCAAATAATACTAAAGGAACTCATTTAAACCCACAACAGCAAAAGAGAGAATTCAGACTTGGAGCCAAAATTCCTTCTGGGCCGCAAACCCCATCGTGCCTAAGTATTGTCACACATGAGATAAAATTATCAGTTTGGGGACTGCTTTACTGCAGAATCACAGGGGCTCCGCTAAATACAAGGATTTGCCATTTATAAGGGGAGAGCTTCACAGAATCATCTAGGTTGGAAAAGACCTCTGAGATCAACTCCAACCAAATACCACCTTGTCAACCTAGTGCCACATCCAGTCTTTTCCTAAACACCCCCGGGGATGGTGACTCCACCACCTCCCTCGGCAGCCCATTCCAATGCCCAATCACTCTTTCTGAGAAGAAATTCTTCCTAATATCCAACCTAAACCTCCCCTGATGCAGCTTGAGACTGTGTCATCTTACCTATCGCTGGTTGCCTGGGAGAAGAGACCGACACCCACCTGGCTACAACCTCCTTTACAGGAGTTGTAGAGAGTGATGAGGTCTCCCCTGAGCCCCCTCCAGGCTGAACACCCCGAGCTCCCTCAGCTGCTCTTCACAGGACTTCTGCTCCAGACCTTTCACCCACCTCATTGCCCTTCTCTCGACCTGCTCTAGCACTTCAACATCCTTCCTAAATTGAGGGGCCCAGAACTGGACACAGGACATGGGGTGTGGCTTCACCAGTGCTGAGTACAGGGGAAGAATCACTTCCCTGGTCCTACTGCCACACTGTTCCTCATACAGGCCAGGATGCCATTGGCCTTCTTGGCCACCTGCTCACACTGCTGGCTCATGTTCAGCCTGCTGTCAGTCAGAACTGCCAGGTCCTTTTCTGCCTGGTCTCTGTTCAGCCACTCTGTCCCCAGCCCATAGTGCTGGGGGTTGTTGGGACCAAAGTGCAAGACCCAGCACTTGGCTTTGTTGAACCTCATACCGTTGGATTCAGCCCATCTATCCATCCTCTCCAGGTCCCTCTCCAGAGCCTTCTTACCCTCCAGCAGATCTACACTCCCCCCAACAACTTGGTGTCATCTGCAAATTTGCTAGTGGTAGATTCAACTTGCTTTTTCTTGTTCTGGTAGAGCCAGTGTTGCTGAATGCTGAGGAAAGATGTGCCTGGTAAAACCAGTAAGAGTTTGTTGGGAATCAAATGACTAAGGTGATCACAGTGCTGTGGGAGATGGTGCCTGAGCATGTGAAGGGGGTGGGCAGACAGGTGCCTGTAGCAGTAAATGCCCCCGTTACCTTCACAGGACTGGCCAAGGTAACCATCACTGTGTCCTCAAGGTGTTTGTGATAGCAAACTAGAAAACACAACGATATATGATCTTTTCATTAAGATAGTAATGAGTAATACACTGTAAGAGGCTGTGTAGATGTTGATACCAGCATTGTAACATTCCACTTGGGGAATCTGAGATCCCTGGAAAAGTTGTCTCTAATTAAGAGAAAATACGCGCACCATCGAAGTGTTGGAGAGCATCTTGGTAGGGGCCAGCCCTCAGCAGCTCAGTGTGCACTGGCACACAGGGCAGCTCACAGGGAGCAGTGCAGGGTGACCTGTGCTGAGGAGCTTGTGGGTACACTGGGTGTGAGTCCAGACCAGCTCCAGCCTTGTCACACGGGCTCTTTGCTCACCAGCTGAGCAGACCAGATGCTCTCCAAGGCCACATCTCTTGGTTTAGCTTCATCTGCAGTGATTCCACCTTGCACATTCTAAGGCTGCTTTATAAAGTGAATCAGAACACTTGAAGTGTGGGACAATCAGGAAATTTGTTTTGGGTCCTGATTCCTGATCTAAATTAAAGTACTGATACAGTCACATGCAAAATCATAGAATCATAGAATTAACTGGGTTGGAAGAGACCTCCGAGATCATCAAGTCCAACCCTTGATCCAACCCCACTGTGATTACTAAATGCGATGTCGTTGTTCCAGCTTTGATCCAAGAAGCTAGCTGCTCTTTGGCCTGTTAATTTCTAATTTTTTTTCCTTTTTTTTTCATGTAGAATCTCAGGGACAAACCAACCCCATCTTTAAGGATTACCTCCCTGGTTCTTCTGACATCCCTGAAGAGAATAAACCTGTTGAACCAACAAGTCTCTGGAAGCAAACATCACACACTCATAACTTGCCACCAGGTCTAGAGTACCTGAACCAGGTCCTGAATCTTTCTAAATGTTAGAATCGTTACGTTTTCATCGTATGCTGCTTTGATACCTTGGGGGATGAGATGGTTTGGTTTTTTCCTTGGGGGAGGGGTAGGTGGAGATGTAGAGGCTTTTTCCTTGTTTGATATTACTGTGAAATGAGCGTAGGAATAACAAGCTCTTTCTTCATTGCTGTCATTCATTTTTGTAGAAATTAATTTGTTATGCATGCAGTTTTCTTTGCACCAAAACCATTGTTTTCTTCCTTCTAGGACATTTTCTAGGTCATAGTTTCACGCATCTCATTGTTCCCCCAGTTTCCTTCCAGCTTCTTAAGATCTCACCCTCAGGGAAATGGTTATTAAACTCCAGCTGGCCTCAAAAAGACTAAAACAGGCAGTGTAAAGGAACTGTCACCTCCTTATATCTCATTCTTTGAGGAACATCAGGGTCTTCTGAGCAAGTTCCTTCTGCCTCTGCAGGTTAGAGGCTTGCTCTCCAGGGGAGGCAAGCTCCCAAGGAGACGGCTTAATTGAGGGTAAGCCTGGGTGGCTACAAACCTGCACCCACTCTTTGTGGGGTTGAAGGGGAGGAAAGTGCTAATTCCTGAGAGAGGGAAATGCTTGGAAATGGGAGCAGACAAGTAGGCCACAAGGAAGGAAGGAGAGAGAATGCTTAAGTCTTCTCCATCCTACTGCTAATTGTGTGGCTGTTCTTCTCACTCTGTGAAACCTCTCAGGTCTGGGAGCTCACAGCAGGATGATCTGCAGCTCTGGTGCAGAAGTTTCATATCTTCCTGAATTTTTTTACCAGGAAGGTTGCTCCCTGGTATCACTTTGACACTGACTTCAGTCTGCATTTCACATGTGGCTGGATTCTGCCACTCTTAAATATGCTGTGTAAGGTGTCATACACCCTGCCTGGTATGGGCAGGGACAGAATCAGGCCCCCAGTGTAGTCAGGTCATAATTCTGATACCCACATCTCTGCTGTGTTTGCATTTTGGTGATGATGGGAAATGTTTACTTCACTCAAGGTCTGTATTTTAGGCACTTATTTCTGGTAGTTTTGTATAGAAGCAGAAATTGAATGTATTTTATATTTATATAAGTTACCTAGATGGCTAATGAAACTGGAAACCCTTCAAAAATAGTCTTTCATGTGGAGTTATGACTTTCATTTCAAGGTGCCCAAGCACAAAATGATATGTGTTGTCAATTACATGAGCATTTGCTTACAGACTGTGGAAGCTACATTTTTTAGTCTAAAAGTGATTTTGATAGTAAATACTTGGCAGGTTACACATCCAGGCTCCTGTATGAACATGAATTACACCTCAGATTTACCTAGACAATGCAGGCAAGCAAATACTATCGCTCCATTTTATAGAAGATTTACATCTGATATAAAAACAAAAAAGCAAGTTGCTTTTGGAATTGTAACTGGAGCTGAAGACCTCATTCATGCTTGCTCTTGGCCCCATAACCATATGCCTGTGCTGCAACCCTTGCTAAGTATTCTTAATTTTCTCTGCAGTCTGAAAAGTGAGAAGCATGTGTGCAATGCTGCTTGTCAGCATATACCCACAGCTCGAGTTTCTGTGCATCACAGAACACTTTGGGGTGTGATGCTGAAGTCATACTCTCTGTGTGACTAATGAAACAGGCTCATACAGGATAGATTGGAGCATAAAGGAGATCCCACCAGCAGGGAGAGAGCTGCCTGCAGAATGACTGTGGGATTCACAGCTGCCAGGGTAATCACTTGGGATTTATCCTGATATACTCAGATTTTCACGTAATGAAATTCTCAAATGAAGATGTTTCTAGAAGAATTGGGAATTTTTTATGCCACTAGAAGGCTGTGTATCCTTCTGGTGCTGTGTATATTGGGGAAAGTTGGGTCCAAACTGAAACAGGCACAGACAGGTGATACTGGAAGGGCATGGGGAATAGAGAACCTGCTTTAAAACAAGACTGCAGTTGTTTCATATTTAGACTAAAAAAACAGTACCAGAGAGGGATCCATGACTGAATACCTAGAAGAGTAAACAATCTGTGGGAAAGACGCAATTTATATTACTGGAAGAAAGATTACATAGAAAGTGGTTGGGAATAAATGTAGGATATTAAATAGAAAGGACATTCTGGGATTATCTCCAGCCCAAGTGGGGAAGATAGCTGGATAGATTTGAAAAAGCTGAATATATTTCTTAATAAGTGCATGATATGTTTGACTCTGAAACAAGGATCCAGATTTAGTTAATCTCAGAAGGATCCCTACAATCTTATTCTACATAGCAACTCAAGGACACAGCATACAGTGTTGGATGGAAAAAAAAGGAAAATATCTGTCCTATACTTTGAGGCCTGACAGCAATATTTCACTCTGCAAATGTAGAGTTCAGGTGAAGGAGCAATTCAATCAGCTGCTTAAGGTGCACCAGAGAAGGGCAAAAAGCTGCTTTCTGCCTGAACAGATAACACGCTTTCTATAACTATCACAGAAGTGACACTATTTAAATAATTTCCTACCAAAAAAATGGTACCCAAACCTCATTATCATCTTCCAGATCACAACCATAATTTGAAGAATTGTTCAGTGTTCATCGTAAAAAT